>JANAVB010033814.1:9949879-10004159 GCA_029216955.1 Iris pallida
GCCTATAAGTAACCAATTAATACACCATCCAAGGAACCTCAGGAATTAAATAAATAAAGCAGAATTAAATAAATGAAGCTGTATAAGAAACTTGACTAAAGGAACTAAGGATATCTCTGCTCCTCAGCTAGGGAAGATGATGGAAATAAATTCGAAAATAACATAAATGGAACGAAAGAGATGATATACAAGAAGCCAATTTAAGATACAATCTGATAATCATATATGTTTATTCGTAATCATGTTAACTAGAATCCCCGCCACGCCAGTAAGCATAGCTGCAATAAATAATAGAGTTTTAACTAATGTATATACTTCTATAATCATGTTGTTTCACTTAACAAAATGCCCTTAAAAGTCTTTAGAAAGAAAACGAGAAAAAGTACTAAAGTACAAATAAATTCTGGGAAGTATTGCTATGGAAGTCTGATCTGAGAGCGATCACTTTGTTCCTTGGACCACACGATGATGATGAACAAAACTGCTTGGAGAAGAACAACCGAAAGAACTAAGTCACCAGAAAGGTATCGACACAATTGGCACTGATGGCACAGTCGAATACTTTCCTGCTTTGCTTCACCCTATTCTTGAAGAAAAGTTGAAGAGAAATACTCTGGAAAATCACTTTGCTCTGAAAGTATCTGGGCTCAAAAATCTTGTACCCCTTTCTTAAAAAAAAGTCTTTATATAGACCTATCTTCTGTGCGTAAAAAGCATCAATATTGAGTCTCTACGCAAGCTACTAGGATAACTGTCACCCACGTACAGAAAGTAGCCTCTACGCATGTTGACACATGTCCCATAATATAATAAAATGAGGAGAGCACGAACACACGTTCTTCGAGAAGTGTGGCATGAAGGCTACGTCAGAAGACCACGTTCCCACATAATCAGGACAAACTCTGCATAAAAAATGTTGTTTAAATATGTCCGAGCGTAAAATAGCTCAAAGTGAGCTTCCTGCGTAAAGTGGCTAAAAATAGCCTTGAGCGTAAAAGGCTCAAATAAACTCTACGCGCACAAAAAAGAGCAGCTGAGATAGCCTTGAGCGTAAAAGCTCAAATAACTCTTATGCGTAAAGAGGAAGCTGTGCCTTAAGCGTAAAGCCGCCCATTGGCACGCTAAACAACAAACTCTTTGGCTTCTGTGCATTTATTTTGTCAAAAAATTAATCTGTCAGAACAGAATCTTCATGCATTTAATGCAGCATGGACAGCTCATTCGCGTAGAAAGTTAAACTGTTCTCCGTGTAAAGTCTGAAAGTTAAGCTTGCGTAGAGTTTTGAGTTTGACTCAGTTTGACCTTTGTGTAAAGTCTTATTTGGAATTATCCGTTGCATAAATATCTCAATCTCTTTGACTTGGTCTTCGAATTTTATTTACGCTTCTACAAGACCCCCTTCAAAGTTTTCAAATTTTTTAATATTTGAAATACTTTGAACAGAAGCGTAAATTTTGGGATATCCAACAGTCATCAGCGTAAACTTAGGGAGACCCAACAGCCATCAGTGTAAACTTAGGGATACCCAACAGTCATTTCAAGAATTCGAATCACCCTTAAGTTTCCTATAAATATGACTTCTGTTGAAGAGAGAGAACTTTACTCATCTTTCTTATTCTCTTCTTCATTTTCATCCTTCAAATCCTTTCGAGCAGATGGCACCCAAGAGAAGTCCGCCACCTCAGCCAAGGAAAAGAAAGCTGCCTCTTCGTCGACGGCTAGGTCATCGGAGAAAGTTCACGCCGCCGCAGCACCACTGACCAACCCGAACGTGGCTCCGGCCATGATAGCTAGAAACTCTATTTCGAACAAAGATTTCGTTCGGAGAAGTCGACTCAAGACCAAACGGAAAAATACGCTCACGTTATACTTGTCAGCGTAAATTGAAAAATCAAAAATACGCTCACGTTATACGTGCCAGCGTAAATTAAAAGATTAAAAATATGCTCACGTTGTACGTGCCAGCGTAGAACTTGAAAATATGCCCACGTTATACGTACGAGCGTAAAAGCTCAAAATACGCCCACGTTATACGTGCGAGCATAAATTCTGAAAATACACCCACGTTATATGTATGAGCGTAAATTTGAAAAATACGCAAGTCAAAAGACTATATATTTTTCACATGTAAAATTTTACTCTTTTGAACAGAAGCGAAAAAGTTTCATTCTTTAGCCTGCGTAAAACTCTTGCATAAAACAAATTCTCTTAAAAAACAGAGAACTTTTTACGCATAAAACTCAAGTATAGTTATTTGCGTAGAGTTTGAATTTGCATAGAGTTCATATTTGATTCTTTACTAACTTGATTTTTCTTTATTGAACTTCTTTTGCAGTGGACTTGGGGGCCCATCCTCTCTCTGAGGTGTTTGGTTCGCCAGCTGGCATTCTAGGATCAAATTATCTGGAGAATTTATCCCATGTTGAGTTCCCATAAACTGACAAGCAGTATCCCCATGAAAGACATCAATTGATAGCTGCTCAAGGAGATAGAATGTTGATGTCTCTGATGAACGAAGAACTACTGACATCACTGGATGGCCAGCATTATCTAAAGCCTGCATTCATGTTTGGGGAAGCAATTGACTTCAAATCTCAGACAAACACTAATAAGGAGTCTTGGGTGTTCAAGTTTGGAAAAAGGGCGATGTATCTCCCAGAAATGCCAAGAGATTATCCCCTTTCTTCTTTTACTCATGCTATTCATCCAAGACGGATGATCTGGAATCTGACTCCCAACAGTCATGGAAGACCGGAGAGAATCATATTCAAGAGAGATGAAAATCAAATGGGTTATCATACAAGTACTCCCAGTGGTGGTGTTATTCCTTTCTCCGGCTTATTGCCTTGATTTACACCGAGCGAGGGCTCAGCTCTGATCCAACCGGTGCAGATACCGATGTTCATAAACAAGTTTATGAATGCCTCAGTACTATATCCCCAGGTCAACCCTAGGCTGCCAGGGTGGATGACTCCTCACAATAAGAACTGGGTTCAGCTTAGTGCTTGGATCATGAAGAACTTCGAGGCGGAACTGCGAGCCATTGGACTGTTTGAAGCAGTAGCCTCCACAAGTTAAGGCATACCAATGAACAATAACTTGTTCTTAGCTTTGATGGAGTTATATATCAGCTCGACAGGAACTTTTGCAACCCCAATAGGTGAAATGGGTTTTGCACTTCATGAGATGCAATTCATCTCCAAGCTGCCAATGGAGGAAGTCCTATATGAAGAGTACGTTCCCTCCAACCGGGAACTAGCAAAAATTAGTGAGAAGAATCTTGGCTTAGTCAAGGTATATTAAGAGCTGATGTACCATTATCTGATTTGCACCACTATGTATGAAAGTGGATCGCATTTGGCATACATCAATAAATGGACAACATATCTATTCTACTATAAGAATAGGATATCCAAAGATGACAAGAAGATATTCCAAGATAACAAGGCTCAACCTATCAACCCTTGTTCAATAATTCCTTCTGATATAATAAATACTTGGATGATCACATATAAGTCTCCGGACAAGTATTTGACCACCAAGGCTGGAGAATTCCCTGCGGGGACTGAAGCATTGAGCTTTCTGTAACATGGCAGTCGAAAGCTCTCAAAGGAAGCCTGGCTGGCGGGCTTTCTTTCCCTGTGGCTGCGAAGATGGGTCGTACCAGGGACTGGTACCGTCGACAGAATTTACCGAAACGTACTATGGCCAGCAGTACGTTTGGTATTCAAGGCCAGACTCAGCCTATTACCGGTAATGGTATGTCGGATAAATGTAGGTTTACGACCATTTGGTGATGAACTGATCAACAATGCTCCCTACCGTAAAGATTTCCCTAGGGTGGAGATGCCCTACACTTATTTAATAGGCTGGTTATTGCATCACAACTGCAACTTGTTGCCACCAGGCCCTGAAAATGATACGGAGGTATTCCTTCAGAAGTTTAGTAAAGCCACGTGGACTGCGACTTCAGTGGCGGATATCCGGGCAACACTAAACTTCTCCTATGGGTGGAATTTTTTCTGTACCCGACCAACAGTTCCAGCTGATTGCTTTGGTGTGCAGTTTGAAGATATAGGTCAAGGAAGGACTGAGATACCTGTGTCAGTCTTTAATTGGTTGATATGCATCAGACCCTCACATCTGATGTATAGAACTGAAGACAACTGTATCTTCGAACCGTATCTACCCAGTCGGTTCGCTCGTCAGTTTGGGTATGACCAACTTCACGTTGGTAATCCCTCCACTACCTTCAACTATTATGGAAAATTAGTTGATGGTGCAAGGGATGGAGGTATTTTAGCACTGGATGTACCGGTGCTAAATTCCATGTGTCAACTGCCACAAGTACAACTGAGCTACGAATGCTTCATTCGTATGCTCATTTTTATGCCTCCATTCGTTCCTTCGCAAATGACTACAACATAAAGGGAAGTCTTCGATGGAATAAGAAAGAAAACACCGAAGAACCAGTTATGGTACCTTCGGACATACCTGATGATGTTGTTCCAGATGAATACCTGGAAGCAATCCCTATGGGAATAGGGGAAACAGCTGCAGGACCCATTACCATTACTACAACCCAGAAACGTAAAACAGATACAGCTGTTATTCTCCGGGAAAAGAATAAGAAGACTACTGTTAAAGGGTCTTCCAGACAAAGAGCTGCTAATCCAGAAAGCGAAACCCCCGTTGTGGAGCCTCAAAATATTACATCTTCTTCAGCTCAACCTGGAGAAGGGTCTTCAGCATCCCAGCCAGCAGCAGCAACAGAAGTTGTAGGAGTCCTATCTCCCGAACGCCTCAGCACTTCACTACATCTAACTTCGCCACAAAAGGCGAAAGCTGTTGAAGACACCGCCACCACTCATGCTGTTGATCCGGAACCTATTCCCTCGGATGAACCGGCCCTTGAATTAGAAGATGATGACTGGGATATGGATTATGATGTACTCTTATCGCGTCCTGCACCTACTCCAGGTAAAGATAAATTACACAAAATTTATACAAAAATATGTATTATAATTTTGTATATTAACTATTTTGCTTAATCTTTGTAGGTATCATCACTGTAGCAAAGTCCGTGGCTTCTCCTCCTCCTCAAGAGACTATCCATGAAGAAGAAATTGAGTCTGAAGAATAGAGTTCTTCTTCAAAAGAAGATTCTGCTTCTAAAAAATGTTCTCCATCTATGGAGATACAACCAGAGCTTGTAGTAGAGGCATATCAAGAATTGCCTTCCCTTGCTGAAGAAAGAGAAGAAGTATCTGTAACGCCCCAGTCCCAAAATACTCGGGACTAGATGCGTATCATGCCAGCTGCATACATACGAGTAAATATACGACTCGTATATATACATAAGCTGTAAATATAGAAAACCAAGACATGCTAAATTTCATCCACAAATATATAATAAAATAGAGATAGAATCAACTTGAATAGTTATGGTACAAACGTTGGGCGGAGACAAAGTCCACTACCAACTATCTCAATGATATAAATGTATAAGAAAGCGATCGACAAAATGATAAAACGAACCAAGAGCAATCATCTTCGAGAGTTGGGGAAGATCACGGCCTTGGCTAGAACACCTGCAGAAAATATGAACACACACCTGGGGAAAACCAGGTCCTCAGAGGGACGTAACAAGACACATAATATCATGCCGATAAACTGAATAAATAAAGCTCAACAGAAAAGTATGCATGAGTAAAGGTTCCTAACCATTCTATGTGATATGTACTTTGAGGACAACGTTCTACGCAGGGGCTGTAGGCTCAGCAGAGTAAAAAAAAGTGGCAGTAAGTAGCGCTCATCCGAGTCACTATCGGCCTTGGACAGAAGGTAGTGCTCAAAAGAGTCACCCTCGGCCCAAAATGTGTGTAAAAATAAAATGTAGCCCCTACGCTAATAACTGTCCCCTCCCCCCAATGATACCATACATGCATCGTCTCCACGACACTGTTTAATCCTTAATAACTGCCAAGTCTTCTACACAATCTATTGACAGTTATATCCTAACGCACGGCCTGTACACACCAAAGATCAGTCAGCACGCAAGTCCGCATCCATATATGACTCACAACTCACACACAATCCGTGGCACATCGTGACAGTTTATGAGATGCACTAAACATACGGTGGTTCCTTAACTCTAAGCCAATTTCATAAAATATAATAATTTGCACATATATATAATTTTGAAAGAACAACATAAAGAAAAAGCATGCATGATATTGAGCAAGAAATTAAACAGTAAAGACAAGGTGTCTTGCCTGGTGTGTCGTCTGGTGAGGTGCAATGATCCAATAAGTTCTGAATAATCCGATAGCAGGGGTTGATGTAATGGTCCAAAATCGCGAGAAAATAGGAACATGTGATTAGTCATGAGTAATGAGGATAATTGAAAGAATTTATGGAGTAGATAGTGTACAAATTCCTAGAAAATATTTATATTATTTTAAAAACATGTTTACTCGTAAAAATCCATTTACGGAATACTTTGAAAATATGTATATATAATAATTTTGAACATTATATCTTATTAGTCAGAATACTCTAAGTTTGTAAAATATGAATAAGGTGGGAACTAAATTCCATAATTTAAAATATCTATTTAAGATAAATATTCAAGATACTTCTAAATTATTTAGACCAAAAAGTATAACTTCTCAAATATATATGTACATATATATCGAAAAGAATACTTTTAGTGTTTAAAAAAATTATCTTTAAATTTGTTATAAAATATTGTTCAATTAAAATAATAGTAATAATAATAATGTAAATAATAATATTTAACAAAACAACAAACTAATGTTAATAATAGTATATAAATAATAAAACTAATAATAACTAATAATAATGATAATAATATTAATAATAATAATAATAATAATAATAATAATAATAATAATAATAATAACAATAATAATAATAATAATAATCACATGATCTAATATCTGGTAATAATAATAATAATAATAATAATAATAATAACACTATTATAATCCCACTGATACTTAAACAATCAAGTGAAGTCAGTTCACTTGTAAAAAAAAGTAAAAGGGAGAGGAGAGAGTGGGTTTCGGGGGTTCACCAGAGGCGACGGTCGGCTTGTCGGCGGCGAAGCGCGACGACGGGTCGGTGGTGGATTCGACTGCGTCCTTACGGCTCGGCGGAGGTTGTAGATCTGGGCGGCGCTGGATGCAGCAGAGGGAGGCTCGACTCCTCGGCGGGGACGGTTCAGCGCGGCGGCGGTGATGGGCTCAGGCGCCGGCTGGCCGTAGAGGGAAAAGGCGCGGCTGGGAACTCATGGCGGCGACGGCGGTAGTTCCACCGCACGGGAGGCAGGCTCAATGGCTTGGGTGTCGTCGACCATAGAGGGGAAAAGGCACGGCGGTGCCCGATCTGGGTCGGCGTACAGTCGGTGGCGTGCACGGCGGAGCACCCTCACGAGGAGGAGGCGCACGGCGGGGATGGTCGAAACCGCGATGGCGAGTGGTGCTCCCTCGACCTCGGAGGCGGCCGGCTTGGGCGGTGGCGCCGGAGAGATGGTGGAGGCAGCACGGACGGACGGGTGTGCCTGCGCGGGGGCGGCGGTCGTGAGGACACGGAGGGGCGCCGGGATTCGCGGAGGAGTTCGGCACGGTGGCTTGACAAGGCTGGGATGAGTGGGCGTTGGCTCGCCTGTCACGCCCCAGAACCAGAATACTGGCAAGTAGGGACGGACCAGGCCAGCTACGTATACCAAAGTACTCCAGTACTCCGAAACAACGTATAAGCTGTATAGACGGGGGTCACTGCTACAAACCAACAGTCAATCCTAAGTCACATAATCCTAGATATCTCAGTCTCAGACAAGAAGTAAAGTACAAGAATATGATCATCAAGCATATAAGACAGTAAAGCGTCCCAAACTATAATATATAGATGATCATGAAGCTAGTAATACAAAATGAAGAACTAGCAAGACTAAGTAATACATGATCAGCTCTAGCTGCAGTCTAGAAATATAACATCATGTCTAAGCCCGTAGGCCAAATGTCAAGTCCAAAACACGAGCTAAACACGTGCTCGGTGGCTAAACGCCTCAAAAGAATATGTACAGAAAAGAGTGGGTAAGAGAAAGAACACCCACTCAAGTCCCCTGGTGCTCCGGGTGGTCACCATCGAGAGGAAGGTCCGGAAGATCCTCGGGCTCCTCAACTAGATCTGGTCAATACAAAACCAGTGGAGTCAGAACCCCAATAGCAAGTACCACAAAGGAAGCCAAACTTATGAACTAAAACCAGCATGCAATTCATAACATCTCTAAGATAAAGCAGTAAACGAGACTAGAATATTAAATTGGTGCCACAGTATTTACGAAGGAAACTGGAACATGCAAGTAGGATAGCAAGTAAATAAACTGGACATGTGAGCATATGGTAAAGCCGAGCATGTAGTAGGCAGAATAGCATGTAAGGAAAGACAGGAAGCTAAGTACTACAATAAGATAAACTGGAGCAAGACTAGACTAGACAAGAATGAACTACATCCATCAATCACGGCCAAGCAATGAGTACGGCTTGATACTTTAGCTAACTAGGGTTGTCACATTCCTAGTTACTAATACATGCAAGTTTGAGAAATCCAAGTCCAGTTACCCGCCTGCTACTACCTGAATGATCCGAGCAAAAAGAAAAGAAGTATAGCAGACACACTGCAGTAAGATACATGTGTCCTAAAGAGGTGTCCCACTCGACGGTGTGCTGGAAGAGTGCTCATCATGACAGATAGCTCCAAATCCCAAGTATATATATATATAGGGCCAAGATCAAAGGGCAACAGGTAACCGGGAAAGTCTCCAATGATCTAGGTAATCAAGCTAGTAGTTTAGTCCTTAACATTTTTCTTGTTGGATTCTAGGTGTGGCAATCCACAGAATCCATCCTAGACATGAGACATGCAAGACTGGACAAGATAAGCAAGATTGTGCACTACAACAAGCCACAACAAGACATGACAATATCAAGACAAGAGTGCGCTACGACGAGCCACTATCAAGGGGCTAGACATGTACTAGAATCAAGAGTGCGCCATGACAGGCCACTATCATGTAAGCAAGAAGGCATGGCAACAATTATCGTGACTTGTAAGAACGAGTCTATCAAAGGACAAATCATGGCATGTGGGAAACAATAATTAAAGCTAAGTATATTTCATAGAATGGTTGAACATGTGCTAGTATCAAGTCTATATAGGGTGTACAATCATTATCTAACTGAGAAAGATCATGTTATCATGTTAAGAAATCATTACAGTCGAAGAAAATATCAAAAGCGGACAAAAACGGGCAAAAACGGACAAAAACAGCATAAAACGGCATACCGGCGGTATACTGCGGCATACCGGCGGTATACCAGACTAAAGACAGTAAGTTTCTGGTGCCAAAAACGGCATACCGGCGGTATACTGCGGTATACCGACGGTATACCGGTTTTTCAAACAGCAACAAAATTCAGAAATTTGCCAAAACTTGTTTCGGCCATAAAATCTTCATTTTAAATCGAAATTCGGACTTTTAAAAGTCAAAATTGCATAGAATTGAATTTCCTACAACATGGAACTATTAGATTTCAAAAATTCAAAGATTTGATAGATCAATATCTCAAAATACTTCAAAACAGGGGTTCTCGGAACACCGAAACGAGTCCTGATTGCCACCAAACTCAAAATCCATGTATACTAGCTAGGTAAGGACCTCATACATGTATATGTGACCAAGATCCATGATGGTAACACTAGTATCACTCTTGATACCAAGTTTTTCTACTAAGTCACTATTGGGTTTTAACAGAAAATCAAATCTTGTTTAAATGAATTTTTGGAAACATGCACATATACGAGAATTATCAGGAAAACACATTTAACAAAATGAGTTTAGGAAAATTCTAAGCATTTAATACCAAGGAAAACAAAAATGACAATAGATTACTATTGTTCAAGAATTTGGCAAGATGTACTTGCCTAGGTTAAGCTCCAAGCCTAATCTTCTACTCCACCACCAAGAGGGGCACGAAACCACACTCTAGACCTCGAGGTCAAGCTCTTGGCAAGCTCCAAGGGAAGAGAAAGGAAGAAGAAATGAAGAGAGAGTGAAGAGAATAAAAAGAGAGAGGAGAGAGAAAGTGAAGTGGTTTATATATAAAGGGAGAATTAATCTTAGCCGTTGGATCGTGATCCGTGTGAAAATCTAGGTCAATCATGGCCATTCAAACAAAACCAATTGTCCATTGGATAATAGAGTGCATCTACACTATTCACAAAAATATCTAAGCACTATTCACAAAAATATCTAAATACTATTTATGAAAATATCCGAAATACTATTCATGAAAATATCCGAAATACTATTCATGAAAAAATCAGAAACCGAAAATATCTAAAGTGTAGAAAACATGTCCGGACGGTATGCCGTCGGTATACTCCGGTATACCGGCGGTATGCCGATCAAGAAGAAATCCTATAATTTTGGGAAAATTTAAAGTATTCCGGAAACCAAGAAAATACGAAATACGCTGCAAAATACGTATCCGTATATAAATACTAATACTGTGAGACGAGTCTCACATCGCCGGAGGACAGGGACGTGGGCACGGGGACGACGGCGACCACGGATAGGTGTGGGTTTCGTCTTGATATTTTAATTTGGGAGTTTGGTTTTGGTGGAGGCGGTGGTGGTGATGAGTGTTGGTGGTGGTGGCACACACTGTGGTGTTGCCCCGACGGCGGTGGTGGCTGATGACGGAGACAGAGGTGGTGTTGATGGTGGTCCGGTGGTGATGGTGGAAGTGCTGCGGGTTGGTCGGGATGGGTTGTTGTGGACAGGGGCACCGTGAAGGCGGGACTGTGGTTGCGATGACGGTGGAACGGGTAGGGGACGTCGTCGTGTCCGGGCTGTGGACACGACGTGGATGACTGTAAAGCACCGGAATAATATTCTGCGTCACAGACACGATGCACATCACGAATTATGGAGATTGGTTGGTGAATTTTATGGATGATTACCTCTCCTTTTATAGGATGTAGGAATTTCCATTAGGATAAGGATTGGGATTGTTGAAATCCCCAATAGATAGATTCCATGCAAATTTAAATTGATTTAAAATCTAATTCAAAAACCTATCTTTAATTTAAAAGCCATTTAAATTAAGACAAATACAGTATTTTCCAATTTAAATTATCAAAATAATTCAAATATTAAGTGAAACAAAATTTAAATTATCTTTTCCATAAATATTAAAATATAGCATTAATTAATTTCGAAAATTAAAAATATTTCTTAAATATTAAATCATGAAATAGCTTTTCTAATTAACAAAAATATGTTATTAGTAATTTCTAAATTTCGCAAATATTTGAAACACATTTCATATAACCCAAAATTTTCAAATCCCTACTTATTTTTAAACAATTAAAAAGTAACAAAATAACTATTTTATAAAAAATATTTATCATATTGTTTTGAAAACTAAAAATTTTTCTATATAATTAATACCTCTAAAAATGTTTTACAAAAATATGTATCTCGCACATATTCGCACTCGACGAGACATACGATAAATGCGAACTCGTACGCGACGTGTAATACGACTATGCGACGTACAATACCAAGTAAAAAATTTAAATACTCAATTTATAAAAAAAATTTAAAAGTAGAAATTTAGGGATTTTACAGTATCAACCACAGTAAAAGAGCCAGCAGTGCTCCAAGAATCAGTCACTGCTCAAGAACAGATTGCTGAGGCTGTAGATGTAGCGGGAACATCGATTACTACTGCCAGTCCAGATCAAGTTCTTGAAGCAGTCGTGTTCGAGTCTGGATGGGACATAGGAGGCAGCACCTCCATGATACCATCCTCTACCATCGAAACTCATCTTCCGGAGGTAGCAGAAAAAGTTGTTGAAGATGTAGTCCCAGAATTTCCTGGGACTCAATTAACCATGGAAACAATAACAGATAGATCGTTGACTCAACTTGCTACCACAACAACAGCAGCACCTGTCTCCAATCTTCAAGAAAAGAGATTGGCAGATATCGTCGATACTCCAAGCTCAAACGCTGATATGAATCTTTTGGTAGAGATTCATACTGAAACTTGTTACAAAACTTTGGCAGCGTTGATCAAAATGGTCTTGAAGAAAGGCCTTAGTTATGAGAGCTTGAAAAGTGCTATTGCTACTACCATAGACAACATAGCAATGTTCAATGATACTGAGCGGGCAGCAGCTCTGCAGAAAATAATCCAGGGACTTGAACAACCCATCAAAGACTATTTGAGGTTGTCAAATGGGACTATAGAAAGCCTCGTCTAATCCGAGTATGATGCTCTCACCAATGAGTAAACGACTCGAAAAACCATCTTCAAAGAATCTCTTCAAGATTACAGCAATAAGGTTGCCGTAGAGAGGACTTTCTTGAAAGAGAATAAACCCTTATTGAAGCAGCATCAGCAAGCCTATGACTCCATGAATATCAAAATTCATCAACAAAATGGTAGAATTTGTGAAGTCAAGGCTGAGCTGGCTCGATTAAAGGAGGAGCAGAACCGGATGACGGCAGATAGGGATCAATTCTTGAGGCAAAGTTCCATTTTGGAAGAGCAGATCTTTGGTTCTGAATCAAAAATCAAAACTCTTGAAGAAGCCAAAGACAAAATGATATCTGCCTTTGCCGAACTCTTCCACCTCTGTACAGCAGAAGCTCAAAAAACCATAGCATATACAACTGTATTGGGCTCTCGCGAAAAGCGTTTGGCTGAATTACAGAAAATGATTGAAGATCTGTCTGCTCCACCTTAAAAATTTTTGTATTTAATAAAGAGTTTTTTATTTTCTGTCATTTCCTTTTATTTTGCTGATGTACTATTTTCAATCATGAAATAAATGAAATATATTTTAAAATATATGTGAGATAGAAAATAATTATCAGATGTAATATGGACATGATAAGTCTTCCAAACTCAACAAAGTAGTATGTATCCAGAGGTAATATGGACATGATAGATAATAAATCTTGTTTTCTTTTTAGAGTATACAATACTATCAGAGGTAATATGAACATAATAGCTCGTAATGACTCAAAGAAAATAGATTAATATCTATTCAGAGGTAATATGGACATGATAGAAAATAATAAAAAGAAGTAGATTTAATATTTATTCAGAGGTAATGAAGACATGGCAAATAATAAATCCCTTTCTGAAATCAGCTGGTAAGACAGAAAATCAAAATTTTCTTTTAGGAGAATAAATAATCAGCTTAATCAAACCTTGGTAGCTGGGAATAAAGAAAAAATTCAAACGTAGTATTTCTTCAAGAATTTACCATTAATTGGTATCATGAGCAAATCTCCATTAGGTTTAGATAACCTATAAGCACCATTGGAGAATACGATTTCGACTACATAAGGTCCTTCTCATTTAGCTTAGAATTTGTCTATACTCTTATGAGTCATAACCATAGGTCTTCAGACAGCTAGAACTAGCTCTCCTACTTTAAATACCCTTTTTTTAACTTTGCGATTGAAAGCTCGAGATATACGGGCTTGATATAGCTCAATGTGTTGTTGTACTTGAAGACGTTTCTCATCCAAACCTTCAAGTTCTTGGAGTCTTAAACGGTCATTATTCTCTGTAGTTAGCTCATTAGCAATGGCTATTCTAAGAGATGGTATCTGGATCTCCAGTGGAAGAACAGCTTCACATCCGTAAATCAATAAAAATAGTGTAAAACAAGTTGGAGTTCGGACTGTTGTTCGATAAGCCCATAAACATTCTCCAAGTTTCTCGTTCCAATCATATTTATTAGAAGAGATGAACTTTTTGAGAAGTTTGATAATTGTTTTGTTGAAAGCTTCTGCTAAACCATTAGCAGATGGATTATAAGCCGTAGAAGCTATGTTCTGGATCTGATTCTTGTCACAAAATCGATAAAATGCCTGACTAGCAAATTGCGGTCCATTATCATGTATTATCCTTCGGAGAATCCCGAAACGATAAATGACATGATGTTTGATGAAGTTAACCACATTAGACGTTTTTACTTCAATAAGAGGAACTGTTTCTGCCCATTTAGAAAAATAATCAGTTATAGCCAGAATAAACCGATGTCCTTTGACAAAAGGGGGGTTAATTGGACCAATAAGTTCTATACCCCAAGCTTCGAAAGGCCAAGAAGCGGCTGTAGGATGTAAAAATTCAGGAGGTTGATGAATAAAATCAGCATGAATCTGACATGCTTTACACCGTCTGGCGTAATCCACAGAGTCTGCTATCATAGAAGGCCAATAATAACCTATTCTTCGAATACGGTCCTGTAACTTTGGACCTGGTTGATGTGCACCGTAAACTCCATCATAAGATTCATGAAGTATTTGCTTGGCTTCGCTTTCAGAGAGACAACGCAGTAAAAGTCCGTCATAAGAACGACGATACAACATATGCATAGAAGTATTATAGTAAAATCGAAATGATCGTCTTTTGATTGATGCAGCTTCTTTTGGATCTTCAGATAAAATCCTATAGACCGCATAATCAATAAATGGACTTCTCCAATCCTTTTGCTGAGAGTTAGATTCGGTAGCATAACTCTGTTCGATATACAAATTATTCTTGATACAGAATAGGTCTCGATCCAACAAAGTGATGGTATTTTGTCTTCTGATTGAAACTGCTAAGTCTGTAGCTAGACTAGCGAGAGCGTCAGCTTCCAAATTTTTAGAACGCAGTACGAATTCAATGAAGAACCCTTTAAATAAAAGTGTCAATTCGATTACCACCTGATGATAGGGAATGAGGTCAGGATTTCTGACTTCATATGTCCCTCTGACTTGATTAACAAACAATTGAGAATCTCCATATGCTTCTAAGAACTCAATGTCCAATTGTTTTGCTACTTGAAGACCAATTAGCAGAGCATTATATTTTGCCACATTATTGGAACATGGTTCATTGAGAGAATAAGCACGGTATATAACCATTTTATCAGGAGAGACCAATACAATGCCTACTCCAGAGATAATATTGCCTTTAGGCCCAACTCGTGATGCTCCATCAAAGTATAGTTGCCAAATGCCATCCCTCAAAGTCATATTGCAATCTACGAATTCATCCGAAATGTCGTCATATAGTTTGGAAGTTTCAGAAATAGGGTGAGCTGCTAAAAAGTCATCTAACGCTTGACCCTTCACCAATTTTTGAGGTATATAGACCATATCATAAGGAGTAAGCAACATTGCCCAGGTAGCTAACCGGGAGTTAAGAATACTCGACTTTTTCATTAATACCCGAATAGGATTTATTCTGGATATGACATGGATAGTCTGTCCTGATACATAATGTCTTGTCTTTTGAATGGTAAAAACCAAGGCTAGACATTCTTTTTCCACAGAAGTATACATGTGTTCAGCTCCAACCATCATTCGGCTAAAATAATAAATTGCATGTTCATGACCCTTATCACTTTTCTGTGCAAGAAGAGCACCAAGAAAATTATCTAATGCTCGAACATACAGCAAAAATGGTCTTCCCACTATTGGAGGTACTAAAATAGGTAAATTTGTAAGGTATTGCTTGATGTCATTGAATGCTTTTTGACATGCTTCATCCCAAACAAATGACACACCCTTCTTCAGCAAACGAGAGAAAGGTTGACATCTTCCAGAAAGATTTGATATAAATCTCCTGATATAAGCAATGCGACCTCGAAAGCCACGGAGTTCTTTCAGATTACGTGGAGGACGTATTTCAAGAATTGTTTTGACTTTATCAGGATCAACATGGATACCTTGAGAAGTAATGACAAATCCCAAAAACTTGCCACTGGAAACCCCTAAGAAAGACTTAGTGGGGTTCATCTTTAATTGATGTTAACGCATCAACTCGAATACTGTCTTCAAGTCTTGAATGTGATCATCTTTTAATCGACTTTTGACGGAGATATCATCCACGTAACATTCAACTATTTTTCGTAGATGTTCTTGAAAGATATTGCTCATGGCCCTTTGAAAGATATTTCTCATGTTCTTGAAAGATATTGCTTATGTAGCACCAGCATTTTTCAAACCAAAAGGCATAACTGTGTAGCAATAAACTCCAAGGGGTGTACGGAAAGTAGTATACTTTTCATCTCCTGGATGCATCTTAATCTGATTGTATCCTGAGAGTCCGTCCATGAAAGACATACGTGCAAAACCACATGTATTGTCTATCATGACATCAGTAATCGGAAGTAGAAATTCGTCTTTTGGATAAGCTGCATTGAGATCTCGAAAATCTATGCAAACTCGAACTTTTCCATTCTTCTTTATGACAGGAACAATATTGGCAACCCAATCTGGGTGTTGTTCTTTACAGACAAAGCCACATGTTATCAGCTTTTTAACTTCTGCTTCAATTGCATCCATCATATCCGATCGAAAACGTTGCAGCTGTTATTTTACAGGTTTGGCATTAGGAAGAATATTGAGTTTATGGGTAGTTACTTTAGGATCCAGACCCGGCATATCCTCATAACTCCATGCAAAGATATCAATATATTCTTTTATGAGCTTTATCAACTCTTCTCTTTCATCTTCAGAAAGATTTTTGCTGATAAATATTGGCTTTGACGTAGTTTCGTCTCCAACATCAATCTGGATAATTTCATCTTCTGTGGGTGGTTGTCGCTGTTCAAACCGAAGCTCCCATTGAGTATCCATTTGTTGTACCCAATGGTCATTTTCAAATAGTTTAGACTCATCATCGGTTTGAAACATATTAACTGAAAAGACGTGCTCAGATTCAACATACATGACCCCTTCAGAATATGAGGATTGTAAAGAACTGGAAGAAAATTCTTCTTTCATATCCTCATTAAACATGTAGGATGTATCGTATCCCAAACCATGACGGGTTCATTGATAAAACGGATCGCCACATAATGGTAATCGTCTACCTTTGTCCTGATTGAGACCTAACATGGTTTTCAAATCATATCCCATATTTTGGATAATCTTAAGAGATTGTTGACTATATCTGTCAATTCGGATTTTCCTTTTAGCCTTCTCTTCGAGATTATCTGTTTGTATGACAGAAATATTCCTAGCCAAACCAAACATAATTTGATGCTTGTTTTTCTTATTAGACGGGATCACAAAATAAGATTCTTCGTGACGTCTATAAGTTACACAAGCTTGTGAGGATAAGGCAACAGGTAGTAAATAAGGAGTAGATGTTAGGAACCTCTGAGCATAGGGTCCAACATCGACATGAGGAGGAAAAGAATTCTCTTTATAGTTAATATATAAGGTTTTCTCTGTATTTATGTCAGTTTTATGTTGATGACTTTGATTATCAACAGATAAAGTCATTCTTTCAATAAATTTGACAGCCATATACTCCAAAAGGAAATCTTCATTAAAATGAGAGAATACAGATTGATCAATATTTATATTATTGACAGACTAACTACTACGCTTTGGATTAATCATTAACGGACCGTCATCCGTCTTCGGTGTAGACTTGCCCAGGTTGATAACTAGTGGCTCTGGATTAGTTGTACGAGAAGTACGTCCTTTAACCTTGATCATGAGAGGATGATCACTAGTGTTGACTTGAACTCGACCTTTGATCAGAATCTTCAAAGATTCATCTGACGTAGCTTGAGTTCTCCCTTTGACTTTAATCATCAAAGGTTCGTCATTGACAGGTTGGGGTTGAATTCGACCTTTAACCTTAATCATCAAAGGTTGATCTTCTGAAGGTGATTGGTCTTCTGAAATCGATTAGTCTTCTGAAGAAGATCGATCTTCTGCCATATCGGATATTTTCTTCACATGTTCCTGTTTATAGAGTACTGAATCAGAGAAATAGGCTTCAACACCTTTAAAAGGATTGAGATCTGCAAATTCAGTCTTCATAACCCTTTGAGAATCCACATACTTAAAGCATTAGTGGAGAGTTGAAGGTACAATGTTATGCTCATGTATCCATGGTCTTTCGAGTAGAATATTATAAGATACGTCTGAGTTGATAACATAGAAAGTTGCCATGGTTCGAAGATCACCTATTTGAATCTTCAGGCGAATTTTCCCCAATGGTTTACTTCTTCCAGAATTGAAACCAACAATTGTCGTACTAGTGTAAGTCAACTCACTAGTAGGAATCCTCAAGGGTCATAGCATACTCTGAAGAATAATGCTAATGGAAGACCCAGGATCAATATAAATCCTGTCAATTTCGGTAGAGTCAATATACCCCGTATAGCACAAAGGCCTATCATGTCGATTATGCTTCAACAACATATCCTCTTGTATGAAACTAATATTAGGAATTGACTCCATCACACTGTGATATTGGGGACATGACACCGATGTATTGTCAGGACTTTTGAGTTGAGCTAAGCATGAATCTGCCTGTAGCAATGCTTCACTCAAGGTTTCTCGACTTTCTTTAGAAAGACGAAGTAACTCAAAGATGGAAAGTCTAGCCGGAGTATTGGCTAATTGGGCTAGAATGTCAAATTTATAGGGTTTTATCAACCTTTGATTTGAACCAGACTTCAGCGGGACGTCAAAACGTACTGCCTTCTGTTTTTCTTTTTCAACCACTGATGGTTTAGAAGATCTTGCCTCAACAGGAATAGAAGATGACTGAGTTGGCAGTGTTTTAGCGGTATCATCCACTTCTTTCGAAGTTCCCTCGTAATCTTTATAGAAATCATTTCCAGATCTTATACCAGCAAAAGCTTCTTCTTCAGACTCAGGAGAATAAAGTACCATATTACAGGATTTAGTCTTCTTTTCCTTAGTCTACTTCTTATGGAGATTTTATGAGGAACCTCAAATTCCAATCCGACAGAGGATTTCTGGCCTTGAATTTGTAAAGGAACTCACATACCTTTACCATTGTTCAAATCTTCTACTTTTTGAAAGTCATTGCCCATCTTTTTCATAAGATGGACCGATTGTTGACTGTACATGCTAATGGGCAGCGAAATTTCAACAGATGGTCCAACAGATGAAGAAGGGACAGAGACCTCTGTAGTCGCAAGGGTGGAATCTTTCGGTGCAGGAGGTAAAATCCCAGCCGGAGCTTTCTCGTAGGCAGCAAAAACTTGTTGTGCCCTATATAAAGGGACACTATTCATGGCTAACCATTGCTGATGTGTAAACTTTAGTTTGGTAGAAGGAGCCAAACTTGGAGGGCATATATTCAGACCCCTTAACCGATCTTCCAAAGGGATGTCATCCCACAGATGATCAGAATTATCATGATCTGTGGTAACAACATGAGAAATCATATTACAGGTTCTGACTTTTTTACCTTCTTGGATTATGAAATTTTACTTTCATGTTCCATTTCAGGTATTAAGTCAGGGTGTACCCACATGATTTTACCATTTTTTAAGGTGAGAGGCATTAATTCTTCACTTTGATTTCTGGCTGGTGGAAGATTCACAATCTTTATTGTCGCCTTCAGAATTGGGACAACCCTATCAGGAACTTGCTGTGGAAGAAAACCTCCAAATTGAAGAGAAATCATATTGGTTGTGACTGTATGCTCATCAATAGTTAAAGCGATAGCTTTAGCATTTATCAGCTCTTGAATCTTCTTCTTCAAGACATAGCAAGCCTTAGTAGGATGATTTATGTATCTATGATAGATACAATGCTTGGGATTATCAGTCAAATCCACCTCATTAGGTTATTTTGGCTCTGGAATCTGGAGTTTACCACTCTTCACGAGACATTAGAATATCCCAGGAATATCACTGTCATCGAAAGAGTATTCTTCTTTCGGCTTAGAAGACTCCGGATTACTTGGTGCTGGTTTGGATTTTGAAAGGTTCACCACCAGAGTTTTCTTTCCTTTCCCATTACGATTACTAGAATTGTTACCTGAAGAGGCTTTCTTCCCTTTATCTTCTGAGGCGAAGATCATCACATGTTCACGAGCCAATCTACCATTGGTCTCGGCTAAAACTGCTGCTATAATAAATAAGGCCCAATCTGTGAATTGAGAGCCTGTAAAAACAGCGATGGTTGGTCGCAGATTCATTTTGCATGTATCAATCAATACTGAATCTGGCATACCAGAAGGCATTTTCAAAGTAGCCTATCGGAAACGTTCAATAAACGTCCGAGTATCCTCCTTTTCTTTTTGTTTAATTTCTATTAAGGAAGACATATTCATATCCATCCCTCCTTCATAGAAACGAGAGAGAAACATTGCTTTAAACTTGTCAAAAGACGATATGCAATTGTCGAGTAGACTGCGATACCAGTCGTATGATGAACCCGTCAAACACCCTATGAAGACTCGGGTGAGAAGAGCATCATTCTTCTGTAGATGCACAGTCATAATATCAAAATAATTGATATATTGACTTGGAGAAGCATTTTCATCAAATAATACCATAGATTATGGCTTGAATTTAGGAGAAAAGGGCACATCATTCCAGTTGGGAGGATAAGGTTGCTTGATCCCCAACTTCTGGAGCTGATCTTTGTGCTTAAGAACCTCAAACTGTGCTTTTAACTCCCGAACAGCTTGAATAGCTTCATTAGTTTGAAGGAGTATGTTTGATTGAATAGTGTTGGATATATCGTAAACCCAACCGGAGGTGATACATCTTCTGGAATGTGAGGATCAGGAGATGCGAAGTTTTTGTTGATAACAGACTCTTGACTCAGATTATTCAAAGATATGTCAACCCCTTGACTATCTTGAGTTTGCGCTGCTAGTTGCACCGGTGTTACCATTGCACCGGTGTTACCACTGCTGGTTGGACTGTTTGCTGATTCATTATTAACTGATGCATATTTTGCATCATTGCAAGCATATCCTTTAGCGATTGTTCCACCGCAGAAAGACGTTGTTCTGTATGAGAAGTAGACGTCTCATGTTCTTCTCCGATAGCATAAGATTCAACTTCTCTTGAACTTACAGAGGGATTAGTGTACAAATATGAATCAATGCTATCAGTTTCTAATTCCAAGTACTGGGTACCCCCAGCCTCTGAATCTGAAGAATGCATATTTAAAGGTCGTCAACTTCTTGACCGAGTATGTTGATATACTCCTTCAAAAGTGTCAAGGATTCGGTTGAACCGTTGTTGACCTAGAGTCTGGGACGAATTGCGTCTTGAACGTCGTCCTCTATTGATATGAGATGCCATATTAACTGATGTATAGAACAACTCATGTTCTTGGTCATCAATTTGTTGCTGAGGTATATTGTAGCTTAATCGGTCGAAAACTGACCGTTTAGTAGCATAACAGCAACATTTGATTACAATTTGGTGACACTCACAATGATAGTTTTCTTGAGAGAGTGTCGCAAGAGATTTTCTGTTTTTACGCTTTTTCACAAGTAGCTCGCATAAATCAGAAGAATTAGAAGGTAATATTTTTTTTTTACATTTGGGATAGAGAAATATTTAGTCCCTTGTGTAAAAAGAAGATTAATAGCTTCATTGGCAGAAGAAAATTGTGCATTTTTACGCACCTGAAGTTGTGTGCATAAATCTGGAGTTGATTTGTGTGCACTGAGAACACCATCAACATTACGCGTAATCCTAAGATTAGGCACTTTGCTTAAAGCAACATTAGAGGATTGTTGGCGTAAAACAGAAGTTTTGCCAATATTTCTTGTCTCCTTGGATAAATCAAAAGAATTGTTTATCATAGGAAACTTGTTTTTACGTTGTACGTATGTAGGCAAGTTCACTTTAGATGCAAAAGCACCATTGTGAACTTTATCTACCATGTCACCGACAGGAGATTTGCCTTTCCGTATGTAGTGAAAAACAGGAGTATCTGCTACGTCACAGACGGGAGATTTGCCTTTACGCGTATAGCGAAAGACAAAATTGTTTTCCACGTCACAGACGGAAGACTGAATTTTATGCACAGGGGGCAACACTGAAGTAGGGACTGCCTCGTCACAGACGGGAGCCCCAACAACAGGAGTGGGAAGAATTCCCTTACCTTCAGAGACAATGGAGAGATCAGAGGGTGCTTTGGACTTAGGAAGCCAAACTTTGCGCACCTTTCGTGATTTTTGAACATTGGAGCAGCGAGTACTACCCCCAGTTCGGAGCATTTCTTCGCAAGCAGTCTGGTCAAATTGAACAACCAGAGTCTTCTTCGTCGATCCAATCGACACATCATCGTGTTTAGCAATTGCTTTCTCGTCAGAGGAGAAAGTCGTCTCCAGCATAGTCGCCATTTTGTTTCACTTAACAAAATGCCCTTAAAAGGCTTTTGAAAGAAAACGAGAAAAAGTACAAAAGTACAAATAAATTCTGGGAAGTATTGCTATGGAAGTCTGATCTGAGAGCGATCACTTTGTTCCTTGGACCACACGATGATGATAAGGAAAACTGCTTAGAGAAGAACAACCGGAAGAACTAAGTCACCAGAAATGTATTGACACAATTGGCATTGATGGTACAGTCGAATGCTTTCCTGCTTTGCTTCACTCTGTTCATGAAGAAAAGTTGAAGAGAAATACTCTGTAAAATCACTTTACTTTGAAAGTATCTGGGCTCAAAAATCTTGTACCCCTTTCTGAAAAAAAAAGTCTTTATATAGACCTGTCTTCTGTGAATAAAAAGCATCAATATTGAGTCTCTACGCAAGCTACTAGGATAACTGTCACCCACGTACAAAAAGTAGCCTCTACGCATGTTGACACATGTCCCGTAATCTAATAAAATGAGGAGAGCACGAACACACGTTCTTAGAGAAGTATGGCATGAAGGCCAAGTCAGAAAACCACGTTCCCACATAATCAGCACAAACTGTGCATAAAAAATGTTGTTTAAACATGTCCGAGCGTAAAATATCTCAAAGTGAGCTTCCTGCGTTAAGTGGCTAAAAATAGCCTTAAGCGTAAAAGGCTCAAATAAACTCTACGCGCACAAAAAAGAGCAGCTGAGATAGCCTTGAGCGTAAAAGCTCAAATAACTCTTATACGTAAAGAGGAAGCTGTGCCTTAAGCGTAAAGCCGCCCATTGGCACGCTAAACAACAAACTCTTTGGCTTCTGTGCATTTATTTTGTCAAAAAATCAATCTGTCAGAACAGAATCTTCATGCATTTAATGCAGCATGGACAGCTTATTCGCATAGAAAGTTAAACTATTCTCTGCGTAAAGTCTGAATGTAAAGCTTGCGTAGAGTTTTGAGTTTGACTCAGTTTGACCTTTGCGTAAAGTCTTATTTGGAATTATCAGTTGCGTAAATATCTCAATCTCTTTGACTTGGTCTTCGAATTTTATTTACGCTTCTACACATGTTATCTAGAATTTTCGTCATGCCAACCAGTTTGGCTGCGAGAAACTCTATATTCCATAACTAAGATAAGTATATCTAAAATTAGGCTCTATGTCCTTGTCACACTAGCTAGTATGTCTGCGGCAACTCTAGACTCCATAACTAAAATAGACATTTACCTTTCTCACTGTCCTCAACAACTATATCATCAGATATACCTTAATTTAGTCCACAAAATTTATCTCGATATAAAATAAAAGTCAACAATGAACACTAAGAATCAAAATCAACAACAAATCAAGAAAGAGTAAATGAAAACAAGTGAATATCGTTTTCGAGATAGGGTTTATAGCGAGATTCCCAAGGGTCGTCCCAGGTATCTCTCAAGGAATCCTAATTTTGATTGAGTATTCTCTCATCCTATATTCAATTTCCTATAACCTATCGCAGGCTCGCAATCGTTGCACTACCACGACATCGCTCCAATTGCAAGGATGGGACCTGCATGGGCCACCATAAAAATGTGTCACGACCCGCACCCGGAAGTTCGGGACGACTGCGTGGAAGCACGCCCATCCTACACCGCAGAGTCGACGGTAGTAAGCTGTCAAGTCCTCAAGTATATCAATCCAACACAATATCAAGATTCTAACTCAATCACAAGTGCTAACAAATAGATATGAAATATAAATGACAATTTCATAGATTTTGATACAGAAAATAATATACAAGAATCCTCTGAACAGAATACAACTCAGCAAGTGATTGGACAACAGAATCTAATCAGCAAAAAGTAAATGCTATCAAAACTAAACAATCTCCAATGGTAAGCCTGCTACAACATCCTCTGCATCTTCAGATAACCATGATCAACCTCAGGTGTGCCATCATAAGTGGGATACCAGTTTTCTAAGTCATAGCCTAAAAATGTGGTTATCCAGTCAAGATTGGAGCAAGTACAACACGGGAAACTACTACCCATAACATGATAGCTATTATAAGACAAGAAATAGAAGAGATAATACTGGATTAAAATAGTAACATGGTAAGAGTAGATAAAGTAAACAGAAAATCATGGTAAGTGACATAGAAGAGATAATGCAGGAGTCATAGCTATACTACGTGAAATTGAAGTACTGTGTTATATATATGATCGGGCTGAGGGTTCCACTTGGTACGGCTCAATCATACGTATCGTGTATGATTAGCTATTATTCAAGGAACAGGGTAAACAGGGTTTTGATCACATATATACTAAAGTACTTCGCGACTAACTAGCATGCATGGATTCTAATCATAGCAGAGAAAATAGGAAATAAGTAAACAGGGAATAGGGTAAACAGAAATATAATAATCATGACAGGAATCCATAAATACTAGTTTTGTGCGGTTATCGTAAGAGAATCATAGCATGCACATCTAAATCGTGAAATACAATAACCAACATGAAATGAGAGCATTCGCTGGAAATACTTGCCTCGGGTATCTGACATCAATATGCACGACACGAACGTGTCGACATCGAAGGTATCATAGTCTATATATCCAGAGAATAATCCTAAAAGATTGCCACAAATCATAATATCCCAAAAGGTCAAATATCGAATCCGAAGTCCAAATATCTAATAAGGTCCACGATCATATCTGATGTACAATAAGCCGATGAGAGGTAGAGCACAAAGTCACACATACGATAGCACGATTAGTTTATGGTTAAGACTAATAATAGAAGAAAAGACGTTATCCTAAATCTATAACGTATAAATATCTATAATATTTGTAAACAAAGTTATACTTGCAAAATCCTTTTTAAAATTTTATATTATAACACTATTTGGTAAATATTACTTTTAGGTAAAATATATTAAATAGTAAGTTCACCCAAAATATTATTTCTATTAATACAATAGTGAAATTACTCACATGTATAAATACCATAAAATATTTATACTAATAATATTAATTAACATAAACGGTTTAATTAACAATATATATTGTATTGACAACCAAATGTATCTGGGCCTGGTCTAATCAACTACAGTTGATATAATCGAAGATTAAACGAGTCTGGGCTCCAAGCCCAGACCGAACATAGCTTAATATACACTCAAAATATTACAGGCTTAAGAAAAACTGATTTATAAATGACTATGTATAAATAACTGTATTGGAAAATATAACAAATCTAGCTAAAACATTAACCTATGTGTCTCGGCTCCTAAAGACACGAGGACAGTTGCTCTCCTAAATTCGAAGGGTCGAGTGACCCCTTGATTTCTCAATCGGCCACGTAGGGTGCCTCCTCGAAAAATAAAGGGTCAGGTGACTCTTGGAAATTCCCAACCGGTCACATGGGTGGCTCTTCGAAAACTGATGAAACATGTGACCGTTCAGTAAAAGAAAGCCAGAGAGAGAGAGGGAAAGAAATAATGGTTTTCCTCTCTCGCTCCCTTTCTCTGCACAAGTCATTAGGAATTCCTAAAGAAGAAGAAGAAGAAGAAGAAGAAGAAGAAGGTCAAAGCAGAAGGGAGAAGAGGGGGTCTGAGTGGGGAGAGAAAGAAAGCTCACTGAGATCGGTCGCTGGGTCAGCGCGGGGTCGAGCAGCTCAAGGGACGACGCGGGATTCTGGCTCACCGAAGATCGAGGTTCGTCGAGATCTGGTCACGACGGCGTGGAGGCTCTGGAAGAGGCGACGGTCACCGTAGTGCTCAAGATTGAGAGGGCAGTGGCGAGGAGCCTTACCGTGGCTGGAGACGCGGTAGTCCCCTGAGAAGACTCGATCGACGGTGGCAAAAAAATGTGAAACAGTGGCAGATCTGAGGGTTGAGGGTCGCCTGCATTGTCGAGTGGAGGCGCCGTCGGGGGATCTAATGGAAGCTCGGCAACGTGGGACAGGACAGTGGCAAGGTGGAGCTGTATCGGCGATCACCAGGATAGGGGGAGTCAGATGATAGGTTGAGTAAAGTTTGGTCGGGACACAAAGGGTGGTTGTGTCCCAGTGGCCGAAAATGGCTGTAGCATGGGTATTGGTTGCAGTGATTGAAGTGGCGATGGTAACAGTAGGGTGGTCGGAGTGACCGTGATCCTGGGCGAAGATGAAAATTTGGGAGGAGGTGGCTGGATGGAAGGGCTGGTGACGGCGAAGTCGCCGGAGACGGCCAGACAGTTGACAGTACAGCGGTACAGCAGAGAAGAGAGAGTTTGCTTGTAATAAATTAATGGGAGTCCCATTAATTTAATAAAAAGAATGGAGTGCACTCCACGGCTAGTGGCAGATTTGTAATAAGTTATAGATCTAGGGGTATTTGGTAATGGCTGCCAACAGCCCTAACCAATCCATAACTAATCTCCAACTAATCCTAAATTAATAACTAATCAACATTTAGATGATGAATAGTTAAGACTAACAAAATAAATATGCTAGCTAATAACCATCTATTCTATAACCCAAACCCAAAAAGCTCACAATCCAAACTAAAGGCTTGGTAGGCAACATTGATAATAACTAAACTGAAATTAGATTTATAATAATTTCTGAAATGGTAATTAACTAATTATTAGAAATAAATCTTAATATAAACTGAACTTTAAATTAATTAATTGAATATTAACATTCAGATTTAGAAAATAAATTCAAAAAAAGTTTTTAAAAATTTCCAGAAAATATAATATTGATTTTAAAAATAGAAACCCAAATTTAGGTAGTTACAAGTCTACACACCTCAAAAAAATTCGTCCTCAAAATTCAAATTAGCAAGAACAATAAGATTAAAATCTAAGTATAATCAAAGATACATATTTAAAATCTAAATACAAATATTAATATAATCAAAATCATTTAGCAATGATCAGATACAGGAATGAGACGATTTGGCACGACTAAAATTAATCAAATAAAAAAAATTTAGGAATGGTATGGTTTGGCACGATCAAAATCTAATTATGACCAAGACTAAAATCAAATTGGTTAGGCACGAAAATGATTTGCTTCAACACGACTAAGGGTAATCAATCTAGTTATCCACAAAATCATTCATGCACGATCAAACGAATTTGGTAAGATGAAGATCATTATCAAAGTACGATCAAAACTATTTATGCACAGTAGAATATGACATGATTTAGGCTCGATCAAGAATAGATTCAAAATCAAATCACTAAGCACGAAAAAGAAATAAATTCGATCTTTTAGGCACGATATAGAGTTAAAATCGTCTAGATCAAAATCATTAGTAGCATAGAATAGTTTAGGCACGATCAACTCAAGGTCAAAGTCATTTGGGCGTGATTAAAGATCAGAACTTAGGCACAATTTTTAAGAACAAAATCGATATATGACATTAAAGTCACATAGTCATGTGAAGTCACATAGACATGACTAATAGTTTGACATGTTTAAGAATATAATCATGTCTAAGATAGAATTTAGATATGATTAAGTATAGAATCAGGATTTAGGCACGATTGTCATGTTGTCGTGAATGAAGAATAGAGCTTGGGCGCGATTAAGTGTGAAATTAGTATAGTTGCGATAAATTAGAATACAAATTTATGTACGATTTTGAAGAATTTAATTCACAAGGTCATGACTAAAATTAAAGTTTGGGCACGATTTGGAATGAATTTAGTCAAAATAAAATAAAATTTAGATGTGATTAAGAATATAATCAAAATCACGATCGAAAGGTTTCAGGTTTGATTAAGAATATAATCAAAAGCGTATAGTCGAGATCAGGATGGATTGGTTCTACTAATAATGAATTCAAAGGGTGATTACAAGAATAGGAAAATCATATATTTGTTATAGGAAAAGTCAAATAACGATTGTAAGCTATGATAGGCAGAAAGGAAATACAAGGTAATCATCTCACCCTATTACTACAAAGTTTACCTAGTCATTATTCCTCAATTACGCTTCTATTTACCAATCTAGAAAGACCATTAATCCATTAATCATGAAAACTAAACTACTATTAATGTACATTCTCAATCATACTCCACAATCTCCATTTTTTTTTTCTTTTTTTTCCTTTGTCGTAGTCCATTATCAAACTTAGTCATCCTTAAAAGTTCAAATTCCTTCAATTTAGATTCTCTAAATCAGTTCTTAACCTTAATTCAATATTCAAAATATCTCAACAATTTGTAACCTTTAATATTGAAATTTCTTCGAAATCAATGCACTCTTGAATATCCTTACCGGCTTTACGAATACAACTCTCATATCACTTATAATTTCTCTCCATTTAAAATCATTATCCATTATTATTCTCCTTTTGAATTCTTGCTCTTTTATCTTTACATGGGAATAATCCATACTTAAAATAATTCCTTAAACATAACTATTTCTAAAATTCAATGATGCTACTATCCTCTTGACCTTGGTTTCATTCCTAGTTACGCATTTTCTTATTGTCCAAAGTATCATAACCAATCTAAAATGTATCACTACCACGCTATAATTGATTCCTTCAAATCTCTAGTGTCATGTGTTTCATTTTTCCGTGGTTCCTCAAAATTTATGAAATAGCTTGATTGGCTTGAGTAGGAATATCATCAAAATATGGCCAAAATCATTATAGCATTATTCCAAATCATTAGTTACAAATGGAGATGAATTTGAATTCATGATTCATAACCACATAGGAGCAGAAAGAAAAATCCATTTTTAGTACGAGCTAGTTATGACTAAAAGGATCAATTCATTTGGATCAAAAGCATGATAGTATTGGAATAGAATCATAAGTTAAGCACAAAATGATCTAGGCATATAGTCATTATTATTTCGAACCACTTAGGCAAAATCAAAATTTAGGCATGAATAAGAATCAAACTTTAGGAGAAATGAAGAATCTTGAAATAATCAAAATCACTAGGACATAATCAAATATGAAAATATCATGATTTAGCACGATTAGGGATAACCAAATCCATAGTCATTTACGCACGATTAAATCATGTTAGCACGATACGGACAAAATCGAATTATGTTCAAAATTGTATAGGCACGATTAATCATTTACACAAGTTTTAAGAATAGATTCAGTATATAATCAAAATCGTACAGGCAAGATGAAGTTTATCATCTCTAGGCAGGATAGCGTCGTGATAGAGTCAAAATGATTAATTATGATCAAGTTGAAACGGTCAAAATTTAAGTGTTGAATAATTGGTACGATCAAAGTCAAAACTAAAGTCATATTGAAGATCAAAGCTTAGGCATGATTAAGAATAGAGTCAGATCTAGTCATGATTAAGATACAATCAAAGCCTAGTCGTGGGTAACAATAGAAATGAAATCTAGGCGCGATCAGAATGAAAACTATTCGAGCATGATCAAGAATCAAAATTTGGCACGATTAAGATTATAATCAAAACCATTTAGTAATATTGAAAGTAAAAAAAATGATTACAAAGGTAGAAAAAATTGAATCACTCTCACAAGGACTGAAAAAACAAAGATAGGATTTTACGGAGGAAAGACGAGGTAATCATCACACCCTATTCTTCCTTCTAACTATACTGACACCTATCATAGAATTATTACTACAAAGGTACTGCACTATGATTTATCTCTAGATTAATGTCTATAGCTCACATGCCCAACCAGGAACCACTCATATACTCACAAGCTATACTCCCAACAATCAATACTGATATTCAATAGCACAATCTGCCTGTAAGTTAATTACCAATTACTACACTATCCAAGGAACCTCAAGAATTAAATAAATAAAGCTCTATAAGAAACTTGACTAAAGGAACTAAGGATATCTCTACTCCTCAGCTAGGGAAGATGATGGAAATAAATTCTAAAATAACGTGAATGGAACGAAAGAGATGATATGTAAGAAGCAAATTTAAGATACAATCTGATAATCATATATGTCTATCCGTAATCATGTTACCTAGAATCCCTGCCACGCCAGTAAGCATAGCTGCAATAAACGATAGAGTTTCTAACTAAGGTATATACTTCTATAATCATGTTATCTAGAATTCTTGCCATGCCAACCAGTTTGGCTGTGAGAAACTCTATATTCCATAAGATAAGTATATCCAAAATTAGGCTCTATGTCCTTGTCACGCTAGCTAGTATGACTACGATAAACTCTAGACTCTATAACTAAAACATACATTTACCTTTCTCACTGTCCTCATCAACTATGTCATCAAAAATACCTTAATTTAGTCCATAAAATTTATTTCTATATAAAATCAAAGTCAACAACGAACACCAAGAATTAAAATCAATAATGAATCAAGGGAGAGTAAAGGAAAACAAATGAAAACGGTTTTCGAGATATGGTTTATAGTGAGATTCTTAAGGGTCGTCCAAGGAATCTCTCAAGGAATCCTAATTATGATTGAGTATTCTATCATCCTATATTCAATTTTCTATATCCTATCTCATGCTTGCAGTAGTGCAACTAAGTCGTTGCACTACCACGACATCGCTCCAATTGTGAAGACGGGACCAGCATGGGCTACCATAAAAACGTGTCACGATCCGCACCCGAAAGTTCGGGCATGAGTGTGTGGAAGCACACCCAGCCTATGCCACAGAGTCGACGATAGTAAGCTGTCAAGTCCTCAAGTATATCCAATCCAACACAATATCCAGATTCTAACTCAATCACAAGTGCTAACAAATAGATATGAAATAGAAATGACAATTTCACAGATTCTGGTACACAAAATAATATACAAGAATCCTCTTAACAGAGTACAACTCAGCAAGTGATCGGACAATAAAATCTAATAAGCAGAAAGTAAATGCTATTAAAACTAAACCTCCAGTAGTAAGCCTGCTACAGTATCTTCTGCATATTCAAATAACCATGATCAACCTCAGGTGTTCCATCATAAGTAAGATACCAATCTTCTAAGTCATAGCCTAAAAATGTGGTTATCTAGTCAGGATTGGAGCAAGTACAATATGAAAAACTACTACCCATAACATGATAGCTATTATAAGACAGGAAATAGAAGAGATAATACTGGAGTAAAATAGTAACATGGTAAGAGTAGATAAAGTAAACAGGAAATCATGGTGACATAGCAACATAAAATGCAGGAGTCATAGCTACACTACATGAAATTGAAGTACTATGTTCTATATGTGATTGGGCTGAGGGTTCTACTTGGTACGGCTCAATCATACGTGTCGTGTATAATTAGCTATTATTCAGGGAAAAAGGTAAACAGGATTTTGATCATATATATACTAAAGTACTTCACAACTAACTAGTATGCATGGATTCTAATCATGGCTGGAAAAATAAGTAAACAAAGAACAGGGTAAACAAAAATATAATAATCATGACAGGAATCCATAAATACTAGTACAGTGTGGTTATCGTGAGAGAATCATGGCATGCACATCTAAATCGTGAAATACAATAACCAACATGAAATGAGAGCATTCGCTGGAAGTACTTGCCTCGAGTATCTGACGTCGACGTGTCGGCACGAACGTGTCAACATGGAAGCTATCACAGTCTATATATCCAGAGAATAATCCTAATAAATTACCACAAACCCAAAATATCCAATATCGAAGCCGAAGTCCAAATATCCAATAAGGTCACGATCATGTCCGATGTCCAATAAGCCGATGAGAGGTAGAGCACAAAGTCACACATAGGATAGCATAATTAGTTTATGGTTAAGACTAATAATAGAAGAAAAGACGGTATCCTAAATCTATAACCTATAAATATCTATAATATTGTAAACAAAGTTTTACTAGCAAAATCCTTTTTGAAATTTTATATTATAACACTACTTGGTAAATATTACTTTTAGGTAAATATATTAAATAGTAAGTTCACCCAAAATATTATTTCTACTAATATAATAGTGAAATTACTCATATGTACAAATATCATAAAATATTTATACTAATAATATTAATTAACATAAATGGTTTAATTAACAATATATACTGTATTGACAACCAAATGTATCTGGGTCTATGTAACGCCCCAGTCCCAAAATACTTATGACTAGATACGTATCCATGCCAGCTGTATACATACGAAGTCTACTCCAATATATGGAAACTCGTATGTATACATAAGCTGTAAAATACAGTAAACCAAGAGTAATCTAATCTCATCCACAAATGAAGAATAAAAGATATCATATAATCAACTACAATAAGTCTTTGTACATTACATTGGGCGGAAACAAATCCACTACCAACAAGTAAGGAAAATATACATAGAAACAGAAAGGATTTGGCGGGAGTAGCAAAGAAGGATCCAAGACATGTCATCTCTGAATGAATAGAGAAGATCGCGACCTCGACTAGAACACCTGCAATATCACAAAAGCACACACTTGGAGAGATAACCAGGTCCTCAGAGGGACGTAACAAGATACAGGAAGAACATGCCATAAATACTGAATACAAAATATGCCACAAAGAAAATAAGTGACAAGACAACAATAAGGTAATCTAACCATACTACGGTGTTTATGCAGTTAAGAATAAACCTCCAACGCATGGGTATCTGGCTCAGTAGCAGTAACTCAGGCATGGTCCCATCAGGATACCAGGGACCTCAAAGCATAACATTTCTCGAATGTCAGAGGCCAGCAGTATCAGTTATAGGAAAGTGCATAAGGACCCATACGTTAAGGAACTGTTCTTCCCACCCAATGCCTAACAGAGTCACATCTATGTCTCGTATACCTCTACTAACTGCTAAGTCTCCTAGCATGCCTCTATTAGCAGTTAGCCCTAACGCATGCACATGGGGGATCAGCCCACACGCAAGGACCTCTACATGCTACTCATCTCACACATCCTCGTGGTACAACTGTGTTGAGGCATATGCAATACACTACAAACGGTAGTCCCGTAACTCTAAGTTCATATGCAATCAAAGGATAGTAACAAAGTAACTATTAATCACTGAGCATGTAGTAAATCAAGAACTGTAATAACTGAAAATAATGAACAGTGATATGTAAATAAATGTAGACTGAATGTAAACAGTATAATGGCAAGGTATCTTGCCTGATTCTGTGCTGTAAATATGAAACACCGCTTCCGCGTCCACGCCTCCGGAACCCGACGCTCCTAGATAATTAATTAACTAAATTAAGTCACTAGTTATGAAACTTATGACACGACTTAAATAATCAAAGTAATGTGTTAAAATTATATTCAATCTCTCGTGGAACCATTTAGATCCATACAATCACACACACAGGTTCCATGAGACATCGAAACACAGTTTTAGGGTTTCTAACTTTTAATTAGTCGGTTATGCCCCTACTACAATAACATACTTAAAAATCATATAAAAATTATAAAAATAATATTTAAACTAATTTTCTACAGATTTATCTCTAAAATTCTAGAATTAATATTTTTAAAGACATTTATGACTAGTTGATTAATAAGTCAGCTAGTCTACCCGAAACTCGCCCGGAACATAGTTAATGACTCAAAATTGCTAAAATAACCAAAAATATATTTTAAACAGAAATAAAATAATTTATTTCATAGAATAATATCAGAGGTACAAGGGTTGAGTTATACTACAAGTTTGGGACATTCTAGGTCAGCCGGTTACCCGAAATTAGCTAGTTTTGACCTACAATTTTCCCGACCAGATTTGAGTTGCTAAAATTGTGGAAAAATACTTTAAAATCCTAATTTATGTATATGAACACGCATAAAATTCAGTTTCAAAAATAGCCACCAATAACTCATAGTTCCTTTACAATGGGGTTAATTTTGATCCTACCGACACATGAATATTATGCCTATATTTTATGAAATCTTTATGGATGATTATACCTAACAAAAGCCATCAAAATATAACTTCTACAGAATTAATAACATATTTTCTACAGAATTTTAGCAAAGGTTTTTAGAAGAAAAGATTAGGTTATTACCAAAGATCCTTGCTAAAAAGGATGATGATGACTTCTCTACACCAAAGCTCCAATCTTTTCCGCTATCTTCGCTTGCTAATCCTCTCTTGGTGAGTATGTGAGAGTTGATAATAGCTATAGAGGATTGATTGGGGGAGATGGAGTTTTTAGGGTTTATTTTGAGGGGTTTCGGGATGTATGGTGGAGGAGATGAGTTTTTGTGAAGCATGGAGAGATGTGCAATGGAGGAGATGATGTATGGAGGCTATGGGGGTTTGTTGCTGCTGAAATTATGGAGAGGGAGAGGGGTTTTGGTCGGCCAAAGGTGAGGGAGAGAAAGATTTGGATTTGGTTAAGATTTGGGATAAGTTGGTATATTTAAACGTATCCTTAAATAAATTTTAAGCAATCTAGGATTTAAATCCTATTTAATTTGATGCATTCGGTCATAGGGGGTTGCTTGGCCGAAATTATCATGGTGGAGGTCCACTTGGCATGATTTGATTGTTTGATGAGTTGGCAAGTTGATTGGATTGAGAATTTAAAAAGGGGTTTCCTAATATAGAACTATTTAATTCTACTGGAAATTGCTGAGAAACCCAATTTCGGGGTGGCCTTTTATGAAATGCCCACCCGCTGCATAAGTTTTATGAAATACCCAGAATTAAGTATTTTCACGTTAAATATTCTAAGATTCCCTTTTAGATGCCACCCGCTGGGAAATGCTATTTTTATAATACCGAAACTACCCCTCCGTGCGAATTGGTCATCTATATGTATTTGAATTCAAAAAACTCAGATCTGGATTGCGATTTTCGTCTTCTTCTTCTTCACGGGAAATCTGAATTCCATTGCTCTCATATTCAGCAGAGATCGCAAAAATCGTTCGTAGTTCGGTGTGTTTTTCTTCAGTCGAACTCAGATCATCGCTCGTCATCATCATCACCATCATCATCATCTTCATCGTGGAGACATTTGAAGTTTTTCGACGATTAGGTCAATTGTGGAGAGAAGATCTTTCTTCTTCTTTTCCATAAGAATTATCATCGTTTTGAAAGAAGAACGAAACTCTTTATTCATGAAAAAACTAAATTAACGTTTAACACTGTAAATGACCATTCTCCGTGTAAACTAACACGGAGAATGCCATTCTTCATTTTATTTAAAATAGAGAATGTCGTTCTCCGTGTTTCTAACACGGAGAATGACCATTCTCCTGCATTTTAACACTGGAATGACCATTCTCCATCTTAATTAGGACGGAGAATGACCATTCTCCGTCTTAATTAAGACGGAGAATGACATTCTCCGTTTTATTTAACACGGAGAATGACATTCTCCGTTTTATTTAACACAGAGAATGGCATTCTCCGTGTTTCTAACACGGAGAATGGTCATTCTCCTGCGTTTTAACACTGGTATGACCATTCTCCGTGATAAATTACACGGAGAATGGCATTCTCCGTGTAAATTAAGACAGAGAATGGTCATTCTACGTTTAATTTAGCACGGAGAATGTCCATTCTCCGTCTTAATTAGGACGGAGAATGGCATTCTCCGTTTTATTTAACACGGAGAATGGCATTCTCCGTGTTTCTAACACGGAGAATGGTCATTCTCCTGCATTTTAACACTGGAATGACTATTCTCCGTGTAAATTAAGACGGAGAATGTCATTCTCCGTGTTACTAACACGGAGAATGGTCATTCTCCGTGTAAATTAAGACGGAGAATGCCATTCTCCGTGTTACTAATACGAAGAATGACCACCCTCATGCAAAAATTAACATTTTTCGTGTTCTAAACGGAGAATGGCCATTCTCCTGCATTTTATGGTCAGTTGAAACGTTGGAGGGCCATAACTTTTGACTGGAGGTCGAAACGAGGTCCCGTTTGTCGTAAAATGAGCGTATCGTCGAGGAGACTGAAAGTAACCGCTTCACCGTTAGACGACCTTCCGAAATTTTAGAATCGCAAAAAAATGATGTTTGGACCTCCGTTTTAGCACTTTTGCCGTTCGTCCCGGTCTTTCCGAAATTTTTCGACGAGTTTTTAAAGATTTTTGAGGAGAAAACCTAGATTCGAAAGTGAGCAGCGTATGGAAGAAGATGGAGTATTGAAACGTTTTTTTTAAGAGCAGTTTTGTGGGTGTTTCCAATAAATTAAAAGGAAGGGCAAAAGGGTCATTTGGAACTCGCTTTGGATAAGTTTCTCTAATTCTGGGCACACGATGAAAGTTTTTTTAGCGGTGGGTTTTACATAAAACTTTTTTAGTTTTTGGACATTTCATAAATCTTCCCTTAATTCTATCTATGTAATTACACTACAAAATCTGAATTAAATACAAATAAATGTAATTATTAATATTTATTAATGCCCAACATGGCTACATAGGGTTGGGTTTGGCTTGGAAGAGGTTTGGGAAGGTTTTGTGCAACCGGGTCTCCTAAAAAGTCATAAAGGCTTTCTTAACTAATTAATTAAATAAAAATATAACTTGTGCCATAATTTGAATGGTTAACATGCAAGAGATTACAATATGACCATGGCATTCCTAACATGGCTAGCATACTAATTAAAGCACCCGACAATGCTAGGCATGCCATACTTTCTAGTCGTCTTGCATATTCAAACTCAACCATGGCTATAGTCCTTTTATATAATATAAATAAGATAAAAATAAATTAGAATTAAATAAAATCCAAAAATAATTTAAATATTCCTTTAAATTATAAGGGGTTTTACATCCTACCTAACTTATGACAATTTTGTCCTCGAAATTAAAAATAATCATAATATCAAGAATTACGAGATTTTGTACGGAGGGAGATATGTACGTCAAACCTTAGCTCAATTTTTGAAAGGATGGAGGTGGTGGTTGTCATAGGAATCCCAATTGACCTCATATTCTACAAGATGGGGTATGCTTCCTTCCAGACTCTACCCAACTTATAGAAGTTAGCCACCCGTAAAGATCATCATCATTACAAGACTTTGAGGAGGACGATTTCTAGGGAGGGGCACGAGAATAATGGACACTTCTGACCGCAGTCTTGGATTCTAAGTGAGCCTCGATAACACCATAACGTTTTTGGTCAATAACAACTATAAGAAAGTTACTATAATCAAACATTGTCACTCTAGGGGTCATGCTTCTGACAAGCTGGTAGTGACCTCTTGTTGGAATATACTAAGGTGTGTCGGTTCAGAAGGATTCGTTCTACGTCTAACATGGGAAACTAAGAAGTTAGCTTGAAAACTTAGGAAAGAAGAATTTATGGCCAAGTGATGAGAATCGATGATAATTAAAGAACCCAGGCTATAGAATATGATTAGGCAAGTGTTTTGAAAAACTCAAAGTCAAAACGACTAATATGTGTAGGCTAATGTTTGGTGTTGTGTAGGAGGCATGCGCTTGCTTGTTGGAAGGTATACGTCATAGGTGTGTGTCTTGCATAGATCTTGAGTATTCAGTTTAGTTAAGGGAATGGGTCGATATTTTTATGGGTGAAATCGAATAGGTCGAATTTGGGTCTCTATGGTTTGTTTTGAGGAAACAATATGTCATACACGTGGTGTAATTTTTAAATAGAGCACTGGAAAGTTTGTTTGCGTGGGACATGTATGTCATGTGAGTAGCATGACTAGTCTAGTTCATGAGTGTGAACTTTGTCGAAAGAAAAAGGCTAGCGTTGTGCTTCAATTATCAAAGTCACGGTCGAGGGTATCACATGATACGAATATGGGTCGACGTTATAAACCATTGAATTATTTGTCTAATTGGAACCAATCATTTCCATCCACTTGTTAATTCCAAAATCTTATGTTCCTTAGAGAGGCTTGCGATCTATGTGCCTCAAAAAAAAATTTGCTATTGATTTAAACAAAAATGATTCTATGATTGACTTGAAGAATTAAGGTTGCAATCTATTATCGTAGTTATCTAAACGCACGAGCAATGGGTTATAAAATGCAAAATAAAAGATTGTTTCATAAATTCCATACAGACGGAAGAACAGTCACGATTGTAATCCCATTCTGAGAGGTAGAGTATAATAAGTTCAATGTTCTACCCAACTTATAGAAGTTGGTTAATCGGGGAAAGCGCAGTAATAGGGCTTCTAAGAAGGTCAAATTTCAAGGAGGTATAGGAAGTATGAGGTATTTCCAATCATAGTCACATACTCTATAGGAAGTCTAGGTATTATCTATTTAATATGGCCCATATATTAACTATGTTTGGTCAAGACTGTATGAGAGGTCTTGGTCAAGTATATCCGAAAGCAAGTTGGTACCGAGAGATGCATAACATAGGCTACAAAGAGATACAGTTACGAAATCTATGGAAGGAGAATTAGCGAGCCAAGATGTGGGGCCTACATAATAGGAGTAAGGACCTATTCATCAAGTTTGGTTTTATAGTCCCAATATGGCGATAGGCTATGATGGGTTTAACTGAGTCTCAATAGGTTCCCTAATTGGACTTCAATCTTTGATTGCATGAACTTTAGATTTTAATCTATAGTGGCTGGACAAAATTTTATGGAATTTTAAGCCATCCATATTAGGTTAGGGTAATGTAGAATAGGTTCAAATTCCAGTGTTTGGGCAAACTTCCCGTCGGGTTGGTAGAATAGGGTCTATAAGTCGTGAGATGCGCCGTCCATGACTTTTGTGTTTAAGTAGCACACAAGGCCTCTATTGAGTGGCACACTAGTGGCATGTGCGTAGAGGGCTTCGAGTAGATCACCACAATATATTGGGCCAAAAAATTTGAGTCAAGGTTGGATCTCTAACTGCAGTCCGAAAGTACATCGGTGTTATGGTAAGGGTTATCGCTAGTCCCTTTTGACCTGAAAGTCGTATAATAATAATAGAGTCCAAGGAGATGTGTTTGTGTGGGACATGATATGTCTACTTGAAGGTGGACTCGTTTAAGTTTTGCATATAAATTTTGTTGGAAGGTAACAGCTAATATTACACTTCAAATATCAAAGTCACGGTAAGGGACACCAAAAGATCTAAAAAGAAAGTGGGAGTTCATGAGTCACTAATTTACCATCCTAGTAAGAAACAATTTACCTCAATCAATCGGTGATACCCAAATTCCTAAAAGTAAGAATGGCTTACAATCTATTCACTCTAGAGACTAGGACATGGTTTCAGGAATAATGAGGTTAGGAGTATTTGAGTTGCGACATCGTACCTTGACCTTTGGTAATAATAAGTCACGATGTGATCGATAACATGATAGGGTAGTTGTGAATTAGTTTCGAGGATTGTACCCCGAGTCCTAATAAATAGAAATGATCGCGTACAGTGGTACCTGAGTCGATAAGATGGAATGACCCGCTTGTCCATGGTATACGAGAGTCTATCGGTGGAATAACAAACCCTAAAGCACGTCATGGGAAAGATCCCTAACTACTAAGTCATGAATTTTTATTTGTGTCAAACCTGCCAGTCTATAGTCACAAGCGTTCTAGAGGTATTAAATGTAGTGCTCATGCATCACTTGTTGATTACTAATACAACATAATAACGGGGCGTCATGCTACAGATTTTGGCTAAGCTGGTGAATGTGTTGTTCTAATATTATGTCACTTCTTTGATAATAGAATTTTATACCTAGAGTAACATCTGCTGAATCTCTAATCTTGGAATGGGTGTCTACCATGGTCCTTGCAATGCTTGTCCTTGTTTTGGTCTATTCTTCTCTGTCTAAACTGTGGGGGCCTAGTCAAGTAAGGTTTGAGTTAAGGCATAAGGGTTGCTAATTAAGCCAAGAATCAAGATGAATATTTGGAGACTCACAATAAATGATTCCTAGAGATTAGATGGTCTCATAGGTTTGTGGTTTACCCAAGGGTAAGATCTTACTCATCTTTCAAGCTCAAATGACTAGAAGGTCACGATATTACTATTAGGGTCGAGGGAAGGACGAGCAACTTTAGGCAAGGTTGTAGTTATATGGCTTGGTCGATGGTTTCTATACTTGTGCATATAACTACCATGGCCATGGGGATACTCTGTATTTATCTATCAAATACGAGCGTTCGTCTTTCCAATCAGTGAAAGACAAAAGCAATAAAGAGTTCAAGAAAGATGTCATTGAATACAATTACGCGTAATTCAAAGGCGAATGTATAATTCAAGAAGAATTGTCAATGCAGTCGCGGATGAGATCCTAGATACCTCTATATCTCAATCCACGTGGGATAATCATATGAAGAGCGAACCAAGTGCACTATGATTGATCAGACCATAATACATTGATTCTAATTAGACAATATGCTTATGGGCGTCCCCAGTATACATATGTCCTGAACAAGCTCGACAAAGAATAAGCTTACAAAACTAGGCCATAAATAGCGTCGTCATTCATGGTAGTTTAAAGTATAAGTATGGGAGAATACGTTGAAAGCAGTAATAAATAGTTCGAGTTTCACACGTATCTAAGTCTTATCCGGTGTGCTTGCGTATACAGTCGTCCTACTAGTTCTTGTATCAGGACTTAGTTGACCAATGGGTATAGGCTACGAAATCTCTATATTCTAGGTAAACATCTCTCCTACACTAGCATATAATCATTATCACTCTGTTATACTTTAATACTAGGTTAAAAGGATACGGGTGGTAGGTTGTAGTCATACTACTCAACTTTATGAAGTCAACTAATAGAGTAATTGAGGAATATAACATGTATACTCATATGAGTTATCTCCTAACCTCCCTATTCAACACAAAAAAAGATAAGATTTGTAGTGAAAGGAATCAAGCAGAAGGAAATCAAGATAATCGGACGAGAGTTCGAGATTTGGAATTGAGGGAGGAAGTCAAGCTTGTGGATGAGATTCCTATATCCTAATCCTATATGCAGGTTCACATCGGTACAGTAGCAAAACCGATGTGACAAACTCGACCTGCATGGACCACCACAAAAACATGTAACGTCCCAGTCCCAAAATACTTAGGACTAGGTACGTATCTATGCCAGCTGTATACATACGAAGTCTACTCCAATATATGGAAACTCGTATGTATACATAAGCTGTAAAATACAGTAAACCAAGAGTAATCTAATCTCATCCACAAATGAATAATAAAAGATATCATATAATCAACTATAATAAGTCTTTGTACATTACATTGGGCGGAGACAAATCCACTACCAACAAGTATGGAAAATATACATGGAAACAGAAAGGATTTGGCGGGAGTAGCAAAGAAGGATCTAAGACACGTCATCTCTGAATGAATAGAGAAGATCGCGACCTCGACTAGAACACCTGTAATATCACAAAAGCACACACCTGGAGAGATAACCAGGTCCTCAGAGGGACGTAACAAGATACAGGAAGAATATGCCATAAATACTGAATACAAAATATGCCACAAAGAAAATAAGTGACAAGACAACAATAAGGTAATCTAACCATACTACGGTGTTTATGCAGTTAAGAACAAACATCCAACGCATGGGTATCTGGCTCAGTAGCAGTAACTCAGCCATGGTCCCATCAGGATACCAGGGACCTCAAAGCATGACATTTCTCGAATGTCAGAGGCTAGCAGTATCAGTAATAGGAAAGTGCATAAGGACTCATACGTTAAGGAACTGTTCTTCCTACCCAATGCCTAACAGAGTCACATCCATGTCTCGTATACCTCTACTAACTGCTAAGTCTCCTAGCATGCCTCTATTAGCAGTTAGCCCTAACGCATGCACATGGGGGATCAGCCCACACGCAAGGACCTCTACATGCTACTCATCTCACACATCCTCGTGGTACAACTGTGTTGAGGCATATGCAATACACTACAAATGGTAGTCCCCTAACTCTAAGTTTATATGCAATCAAAGGATAGTAACAAAGTAACTATTAATCACTGAGCATGTAGTAAATCAAGAACTGTAATAACTGAAAATAATGAACAGTGATATGTAAATAAATGTAGACTAAATGTAAACAGTATAATGGCAAGGTATCTTGCCTGATTCTGTGCTGTAAATATAAAACACCGCTCCCGCGTCCACGCCTCCGGAACCCGACGCTCCTAGATAATTAATTAACTAAATTAAGTCACTAGTTTTGAAACTTATGACACAACTTAAATAGTCAAAGTAATGAGTTAAAATTATATTCAATCTCTCGTGGAACCATTTAGATCCATACAATCACACACACAGGTTCCACGAGACATCGAAATACAGTTTTAGGGTTTCTAACTTTTAATTAGTCGGTTATGCCCCTACTACAATAAAATACTTAAAAATCATATAAAAATTATAAAAATAATATTTAAACTAATTTTCTACAGATTTATCTCTGAAATTCTAGAATTAATATTTTTAAAGACATTTATGACTAGTTGATTAATAAGTCAGCTAGTCTACCCGTAACTCGTCGGGAACATAGTTAATGACTCAAAATTGCTAAAATAACCAAAAATATATTTTAAACAGAAATAAAATAATTTATTTCATAGAATAATATCAGAGGTACAAGGGTTGAGTTATACTACAAGTTTGGAACATTCTAGGTCAGCCGGTTACTCGAAATTAGCTAGTTTTGACCTACAATTTTCCCGACCAGATTTGAGTTGCTAAAATTGTGGAAAAATACTTAAAAATCCTAATTTATGTATATGAACACACATAAAATTCAGTTTTTAAAATATCCACCAATAACTCGTAGTTCCTTTACAATGGGGTTAATTTTGATCCTACCGACACATGAATATTATGCCTATATTTTATGAAATCTTTATGGATGATTATACCTAACAAAATCCATCAAAATATAATTTTACAGAATTAATAACATATTTTCTACAGAATTTTAGCAAAGATTTTTAGAAGAAAAGATTAGGTTCTTACCAAAGATCCTTGCTAGAAAGGATGATGATGACTTCTCTACACCAAAGCTCCAATCTTTTCCGCTATCCTCGCTTGCTAATCCTCTCTTGGTGAGTATGTGAGAGTTGATAATAGCTATAGAGGATTGAATGGGGGCGATGAAGTTTTTAGGGTTTATTTTGAGGGGTTTCGGGATGTATGGTGGAGGAGATGAGTTTTTGTGAAGGATGGAGAGATGTGCAATGGAGGAGATGATGTATGGAGGCTATGGGGGTTTGTTGCTGCTGAAATTATGGAGAGGGAGAGGGGTTTTGGTCGGCCAAAGGTAAGGGAGAGAAAGATTTGGATTTGGTTAAGATTTGGGATAAGTTGGTATATTTAAACGTATCCTTAAATAAATTTTAAGCAATCTAGGATTTAAATCCTATTTAATTTGATGCATTCGGTCATGGGAGGTTGCTTGGCCGAAATTATCATGGTGGGGGTCCACTTGGCATGATTTGGTTGTTTGGTGAGTTGGCAAGTTGATTGGATTGAGGATTTAAAAAGGGGTTTCCTAATATAGAACTATTTAATTCTATCTATGTAATTACACTAAAAAATCTAAATTAAATACAAATAAATGTAATTATTAATATTTATTAATGCCCAACATGGATACATAGGGTTGGGTTTGGCTTGGAAGAGGTTTGGGAAGGTTTTGTGCAACCGGGTCTCCTAAAAAGTCATAAAGGCTTTCTTAACTAATTAATTAAATAAAAATATAACTTGTGCCATAATTTGAATGGTTAACATGCAAGAGATTACAATATGACCATGGCATTCCTAACATGGCTAGCATACTAATTAAAGCACCCGACTATGCTAGGCATGCCATACTTTCTAGTCGTCTTGCATATTCAAACTCAACCATGGCTATAGTCCTTTTATATAATATAAATAAGATAAAAATAAATTAGAATTAAATAAAATCCAAAAATAATTTAAATATTCCTTTAAATTATAAGGGGTTTTACAGCCTGATCTAATCAACTACAGTAGATATCATCGAAGATTAAACAAGTCTAGCCTCTAAGCCCAGACCGAACATAGCTTAATATACACTCAAAATATTACAAGCTTAAGGAAAATTGATTTATAAATGACTATGTATAAATAATTGTATAGGAAAATATAACAAATCTGGCTCAAACATTAACCTATGTGTCTCGACTCCAAGAGGCACGAGGATTGCTGCTCTCTTAAATTTGAAGGGTCGAGTGACCCCTTGATTTCTCAATCGGCCAGGTAGGGTGCCTCTTCGGAAAACAAAGGGTCAGGTGACTCTTGGAAATTCCCAACCAGTCACATGGGTAGCTCTTCGAAAACTGATGAGCCATGTGATTATTCAGTAAAAGAAAGCCAGAGAGAGATAGGGAAAGAAATAATGGTTTTCCCCTCTCGCTCCCTTTCTTTGCACAAGTTAGTAGGAATTCCTAAAGAAGAAGAGAAAGGAGAAGAAGAAGAAGAAGGTCAGAGAAGAAATGAGAAGAGGGGTCCGAGTGGGGAGAGAAACAAGGCTCACCGAGATTGGTTGCTGGGGTCGACGCGGGGTCGAGGAGCACAAGGGACGATGCGGGTTCTGGCTTACCGAAGGTCGAGGTTCGTCGAGATCTGGTCACGACGGTGTGGAGGCTAGGGAAGAGGCGTCGGTCACCGAAGAGCTCAAGAATGAGAGGTCAGTGATGAGAAGCCTCACCACGACTGGAGATGTGGTGGTCGCCTGAGAAGACTCGATCAGCGGTAGCAGAAAAAAATGGAAACAGCGACAGATCTGAGGGTGGAGGGGCACCTGTATTGTCGAGTCGAGGTGCCGTTGGGGGATCTAATAGAAGCTCGATAGATCTTGTCACTACCACTTTTTAGAGCAAGGGTATTTTGGTAATTTATGAATATTTGATTATTTTTGAATTTTATTTAATCTATAATGTGCTAATTGTTATTTTGGTCTAACCCTAGAATTACCCTAATCTAGATGTTGATCTTGAACCTAGAGGCTTAGTTAGTAGATTTGAACTAATTAACTAAGTTCTAGAATATCTAGATATTATGTTGAAACTAGATATTTGGTAGAAACCCTAATTTGATTGGGCCTTTACTAAAGAGGCTTGAATTTCAACTATAAGAAGGCCTTTAAACTAAAATGGACCTAACCCTAACCTTAGGAACATGCTTGGCCGGCCACTAGTGTCCCCCTACCTATATAAGTCATCATTAGCCCCCTCTTGCCTCTTTCATTGCAAACCCTAACCCTAATTTGTGTTCTTCCCCAAATTTGCCTCCTTTTATCAAATCAACTCCAAATTCAACCAAACCAATTGTAAATCACTCCCCTTGAGTAGAGGAGGTCTTTATTGGCTAGCAAGAAAAGATTTGGAGCAATTTGACCATTGGAGCTTGGTGGAGATCTAGATCTAGGAGTTTTTATTGAAATTCCAACTCCCAATTGGTAAGAGCTTCTAAACCCATTGTATTTCTATTTTCTTTTCGTAGATGCATTCATTTAGGATCCTCCTAGCCCTAGAAATAGTTTGGGTTCAATTTGTGTCGATTTGGTGCCCGTATCATAGGCGTATCGCTCCGTATCGGAAAGGTATCTCAAGTCTTCGACAAAATGCCCATAAGAAGTTTTTATCACCAATTTCTAAATAAATTATATATTTAGGTAGCCTATTATATATAGATTGCAATGGAATATGACTGAGTTGGTTTTGGAGTTGTTTGTTGTGTCGAATTGGACACGGGGACACGTTGCTAGCCTTACACTGGGTCTACAGTGATCCCCTGCTGCTAGGGTGCTCGTTCTCCCTGAGCATGCCACGTTTTCACCTTCCGTTGACTCCTACAGCTAGTCTAGATGACTGACATCAGACTCTAAGCTTTGGGCATCGAGCCATGGCCTAATCGAGCCATGGCATGGCCTGCAGGGTCTGTCCTGAGCTGTCGAACACCCCTATTTCTGTGCAGTAGAGTGTCCTACATCTCCTCTTTATTTTAGACTTGAGTTTAGTCCTTAGTTCATGCTAGATGCATATGTGCTAGTCCATTATTGATGTTCTGTCCTTCTTATAGTGGGTATCAAACTATATTACCTTGTATTAGCAGTCGAATCCCCTCTTCTATGTGCACTGAATTACTGGACTTTTGTTCAGAGGTTAGGAGTGGTAGGCTCGAGCATGTGAATGAGTAGGGTTAAGAGTTTATGTAAGGAAGAAGGGAAATGGCAGTGGATAGTGAGCAAGGAGGTGGCCTTGCATTGACCACTACAGGTAAGTGATCACTTGTGCAGTGGTGACCTACACATAAGAGCAGAACAGTAGCAGTCTCCTGTAACGGTATGGAGAGAGGGCATCATAGGCCCTATATGTGTGTCAGGTAGGTGTCTTAAGGATATGCAAGTGCTCATGTCGAGTTATATGAGTGAGTGTGGTGAGGATGAGAGTTTAGCTTGAGAAATGATTGTGTATAGGTAAGGGAGTAGTATATACATGTGTGAGGCTTGAGAGTGAGTAGGGGGAGAGGTTTGCCACTACTGTACAGCAGTTGAGAGAGAGAAGTGGTTCAATCCATCCTTTGGTTGCAACCACTCATATATGTTCAGTTGTTATATGTTCAGACTTTGAACTAGTGTGCAGACCAATACCTTAACTTGGCCAGTCTTCCCATCCTCTTGGTATCAGTTAAGCTAGTAAATGTAGTATCATAAGTAGACCTCTAGATGTTAGACATCACCAACCTACTTCATCTATATTAGTTTAGGCTCTGTGATGAGTTTAGCCAAGTGGATTATCCCACTTGAACCAATTGTCTAGCCCCTTTCATTCATTTTAACCCTGTTTAGGCCATTACCTTTTCTGTCCTACATTATTTATAACACCCAGTTTTCCAGATAAAGGTAATTTTGAAATTTTATAATTATAATTATTATTTATTGATATTTATTTTATATTATGATTTTTGATGATTTTTAATCATTTTTAAACTATTTAAATCAAGACTTGTAATTTTGGTATTTTACTAGAGTAACACTAGAGACAGCTTGACCTAGAGCCTAGCCATGTGATTAGGGTGTTTCATTTATCATTTCCAGTTTGAGGATATTTTTGTCATTTGAATTTAATTGAATTTAATATATATTATTTGGAATTTAATATATTATTAAGAATGGTGTGATTTTAATATCATTTAATTGATTGCCATGTACTGTGATTAGCCTAACTTAGTTTGGACCTAACTTAGATTAGTCATAGCTAGTCTTAGCTAACCATGGTTAGTGTTAGTTAGTATTAATTAGAATTATTAGAATTTAAGTGATTTTTGGTATAATTTAATTTAGTGCTATTCTTGACTTTGACTCATGGTGATTTTGGAGACTATCCTAGAAGCTAACCCTAGTCATGACCACTTGGTTAGGTTATAAAACCCTAGTTTAACCTAAGTTAATGATACTTTAGTCATTAGAATTAATTTGGAGAAAATAGGGATAATGAATAGGTTAGATTATGACTAGTGATTTCATGGACCATGACTTATGGCTTAAGGCCCATAGAGGCCCATAACCCAATTAGTGAAACCAAAACCCTAACCCAAGCATTTATGGCCAGCCACCTTGGTATTCCCCCTCCTATTTAATGTCTCTACCACTTAAGGCTAGCCTTCTTTAGGAATTTGCAAGTTTGGAAATAGAGGTAAATCCCTTTCTTCCCCAATCCATAACTCCTCCATTCCAACTCCTTTTTCTTTCTAATTTCTTGCAATAGATTCTAATTGTTGTGTTCTCTATGGCTATGGTGAGAAATTTTAGGGAAGGACCAATTTGAAGGAGTTTTGGAAGCTTAAGGAACCACTCACATTAGGGCTTTTTGAGCCATTTCAAACCCATAGGTAATTTCGAAACCACTCCATTAAATGGTATTCTAGTTGCATAAATAGGAAGTCCTAGGTCTACCCTAACTGTAGGTATAGCTACTTCTAGGTTTCGATACGTGTCCGTATCAGACACGTATCAGTGGATACGCATAAGTGTTCGACGAAATGCTCGAACCGACTCGATTTGCTATTTTTGCAAATCCATTTGAATAAAAACCTAGATCTAGGTATTGCTTATGCATTTCTGTAATTATTTCCAAATTTTAGTATTGTGTCATGTCCACACGGGGACACGAACACGCTGCCGCGCGTGCGAACACAGTGTCCTGCATCACGGGGCTGAGAACTCCCGACACAGGACACGTGGACACGCCAATTTTTGTGTGGAGTGAGGGGCAACGTCTGACATCATGCTCCCAAATTTGGGAGCAAATGGTTGGGTACACGTGGAGCAATCGTGCCCGTACTGGGCACGCGCTGCGCGCGGACAGCTGCAATCCACGAGGTGACACGGGCTCCGTGTCGCGTCCTAGAATCTCGTGGACACAGTACAGGGTGTCTGTGAGGTGGCTCTACCCTAGGCGAACCTAGGTGCACACCCACGTGTTGTGTCGTGTCGTGTGTCGTGTCCTAGACACGAGTGCACGCATGCACGAGACAGCGTGTCTGTGTGTGCACGAGTGTGGTTCTTGATGTGTGGACACGCCGTATCCGGCCCTGGGTGACACGAGAGGACTCGAGGGACACCTACACATATGTGACACATATTACCAACCCTTAAATTTGTATATTTATGAGTTTTGAATTGAATTTGGGAGTTTTCCATTCTCGACTGATACGCATGTTCAGAATTCTAATTTTTTGAGTTTAAATTCCATTTGTACTGTTTAATTAATAATTAATTTGTCACATTGGATCTTGGACATATGTATTAGTACCTGTTAGATTGATTTTTAAGTTATATAGGTTTTTGCATTGAGATTATGGGATTTGATTTTAATTTGGGCTAATGTGTGTCGACTGAATACAGTCCTGAGACTTAAATCCTGAACATTAAATTCCTGATTTTTTAAAAACTGTTTAAATGATGTTTATTTGTCCTATTGACTTATGTACAAGTGTACTAACTACTGTTAGTTTGATTTTACATTTTGGATTTGATTTTTGCCCTTAGAAAAGAGATTTCGATATAGGAAATTGACTTTTCAAACAGGCCAACTGATACGTTCCTGTTTTCTTGAAATCCTGAACTTAAATTCCATTTTTGAACTGATTCTAATGATTATTTGTCATAATAAATTGATTGTACATGTGTATTAGTTCCTGCTAAGTTGGTTTTGCAAGTTAGATTAGGTTTCACTTGAGTAATGAGATTTCGAATATGGCATGGGCTGTCATTGCCTAAAAATCTGAGTTTGTTCACTATCCTTTGTTTTCTTTTCTAAAAACTGAATTGATGTTCATTTCCATAATTAAATTCCTGAATATGTGTGTAGTTGCTGTCATTTGGTTTTGATTTGGTAGTTGAAGGATGGTTTCAATGGTTGATGGGTCTTGAAATGAACTGCTAGCTGATAGTTGAACTAACATTACTTAATATCCTGAAAATCTCAAGTATCACTAAACTGTCAAATGATTCATTTATGTTCACTGTCAGATTTCATATTAGAAACTGAGTTTGATTCTTCATTCCATGTTTATTCCTATATATGGTTGTTAATTGTTTAAGTGTTAGTGGAAATTGTGTTAGAGGATTTTGATATGGTTCTCGAATTGATTTTTTCCTTATTAAACTGTCATTGAATTCCTCTTCAAAAACTGAACTTGAATTCATCTTCCTGAAATCGATTCCTGAGCATTGGGTAGTTCACTGTTGATTCAATAAATTGATTCATGAACTGTCATATGGGTTTGGGTTTGTGTTGGAATAATGTATTTCAATGAGAGATTGAGACTTTGTGTTTCCTGTTAACCCTTGTATCACATTGCTCCTATTAACTAACTATCAATCTGATTTTACTCTCTTATGACACTGTCTCCACACGCAGGAACACTCACTAACACACACACACGTCTATCTCACACTCTCTTGTATTCTCACACACATGCTCTCTTGACACTCTCACTAATGCCCACACACATTGTTTTTCCTGATATCACACACAGGTATCTATATGCTCTATAACACTCTCATGACACTTGTTACACATGACACTCTCTTGTCTCACAACACACACACTCTAATTTGCTTTGACACTTTCATATCAACCCCACACACACACATGTACACAATCACTTGCCTATTTCCTATCCTTCTATGTATATGTATATATACACATGTGTGTGTGTGTGTATATGTATATATATATATAATATATATATATATATATATAATATATATATATATATATATATATATATATATATATATATATATTATATATATATATATATATATTTTTTTTCTTTATATATACATATATATATATATATTTATATTTATATATATATATATATATATATATATATATATATATATATATATATATATATATATATATGTATATATATATGAGATGCATATTATAGGTAGCCTATATATTATAATGTGTGTATTATATTATGTTAGATATATATATATATATATATATATATATATATATATATATATATATATATATATATATATATATATATATATATATATATATATATATTAAAACATGTGTATATATGAATATGTGGTTTGGACTATAGTAATATAGCCTATGGGTGTATACCTATGGCTCATAGCCTAGGTATGTGGTATGAATGCCAGTATAGGGTGTAGTTGGCTTGTATAGCCTAGAAATGGTGTGTACTTACTAGAATAGACTAGTTAGGCCTAGTGAGACTTGTTTGGCTTAGGTTTGGCCTAGTTGACCTAGTTTGACTAGTCTAGTTGACTAGAGTTGACCGAGAGTTGACTTTAGTCCAGTTTGACCCCAAACTTCATGTAGATGCATTGTAGCAGTCTGTTATATTATTTTGGACTTGTAGTGACTTGTACTGTTCTATAGGAGACAGACACCACTCCTCGGACAGTAGATACTCTTCAGATACTCAGAATACAGGCGAGTACATTCTTTGATCATTTTATATCTTTTTTAGGATTATATTTCCTGCTTTAGATTACTTTACATGATGCTGACACGTTAGAAACACGGATTAGTACTATGGATCTTGTCGTACGATGTTATCCCCTTAGCGGATACATCGGGTGTTTCGTATTCGTGTACTTTATCATGAGCATCGTGTACTCCTTATGTTCGTGCTTTTCGTGTACAAATCGTGTGAAATCGTGTATACTCATGTGCTTGCATGATCTTCGTGTACGACTATACTTCATGTACAATAACATAACTTGGCTAGATCCTTATATTTTGATTGGGGCGGGGGAGTAGAAGTGGTTATGTAATCAATCCAGTAGATTACTCGTGTACAAACCTCTTTAGATTACTCGTGTACAACATCGTGCCGTTTACATAACCATCTTGTGCTCTGAATCACTAGCACTGTTAGTTCTCTATATACTGTAGCTATTTACTTACAGTCTCTCTTTTTTTACATCATGTTGTTCTTCAGTTTTCTGTATCTTACTCTCTAGCATGTTTATTTTCCTAACCTGTTATGATTTTGTTGAGATGTATTGTACTCGCTCCTGTCCTGACTGGACTTGTTGAAAATTTTACAGTGAATGATGAGGCCCTAGTGTCTACCCCTCATGGTGCTGCTTTAGACAACATTTGTGACTTGGACTCACTAGTAGTTGATGACACTCCACTAGATTAGGATGTCTTTATTATTTTTATGGATTACTGTATTGAGATTCTGAGATTTTATTTGGGATATGTATTTATTTTAGACACTTAGACTTATATGGATTGTATTCTCTGTGGATTTCATTTTGTTCTTATCTATCTATCTATCTTTTATCATGCTCTACCTTAGATGTGATTGAGACTATATTGCTATGTCACATCCTTTCGGAGTGTATATACTGTACAGGTACCTTTATATTGTTAGATGTTGACCTAGGACAGCGTTCTACCGCCGATACTGCGGTGTAGGCTGGGCGTTGTTACGTGCTCGTACCCTCACAGTGGGTGCGGGTCGTGACACGTTTTTTAGTGGTGGCCCATGCAGGTCGAGTTTATGTAGTGGTATTCGAACTAGAATATCACTACAGCCTGCAGTAGGATTAGGATATATTTTTAAGGTACTCAATCACAGTTAGGACTCCTTGAGAGATTCCCGGGACGACCCTTGAGAATCTCATTTAAACTTCAATTTGAAATCCTTTTCCTTGTTTTGTTCGCTCTCACTCCTTGATTATTGAATTGGATTTTGATGGATCGTTGTTGATTGATTTTCCTATCGATATTAATTTTATGGCCTGAGTTACGATATTTTCTGATAACATATGTTGACGGGAATAACAGGGATGGTAAAATGTCTACTTGTTATGGAACCTGTAGTTTATCGCAGCCATATTGTTGGCGTGGTGGAAACATAGAGATCTGACTTCGGATGTACGTATCTTGGTTATAAGATTTAGAATTTCTCGCAGCTATACTAGTCGATATAGCAAGAATTCCAGACGACATGATTATAGAGGTGCATGCCCCAGTTATGGAATCTATTGTTTATCGCAGCCTTGCTTACTGGCATGGCGAGGACTCTGAGTAACATGATTTGGACAGACGCATATGATTATCAGACTGTATCTTGAGAAGGTTTTTAAACATATCATCTCTATCGTACCCTTCTGTGGTTATAATTGTTTTCCATCATCAAATAATTTAGGAATAGGGATATTTTAGCTTAATAGAGCTTATTCATATATAGTTCTTTCTTAGTATGATGATTTGATGACTTGTGATTAGGCCCTTAACTTAGGGATGCTAGTATAGCCTGGCTTTAAAATAGTGACTCTTATAGCTGGTTCTCTTTTGTTTATATTTATCAGTTTTTATATGGAATGATAGACTGCCTTACAGCCTTGATGATTGATTTACTCTTTTTTTCTTTCAGTATGGCACCCATGACCCAAGCCCGTCGTTTGAGAGCCGCTGCAGCTCAGGATATGACTAGGAGCGTACTCCCACCTCCTATTGCTCAGGAGGTAGTGACCCCTCAGGCTGACCCAAGGGTAGTGGCACCTCCCGCCATCGAGGAAGTGTTAGCATTCTCACCAAAGAGTTTCTCTCCACCACCTGTTATTCAGGAGAGAGCTGTAGTCTCATCTGAGACCAAGAGTCCTTCCCCGCCTCCTCCTCTGCCTCCAGGAGCGGTACCCCATACTATATCCTCGGCATGTTTGTTTCCTCACGGAGCTCAGATATCCAGACTTTTCCGGGATGTGTTGGAGGCACAGAGAGTTCAGGCTGAGATCCTGAAGGAGTAGGGCCACGGGATCCAACTGCTGTGGGATTTGGTACATTCAGGAGGAGAGCCTAGTTCTAAGAGGACGAGGAGCAGTGTATACCCAGAGCCCCATGAGCACCCAGACTATCAGCCTAGGCCAGCCTACCCAGTCCAGACTCCTGTTCAGCAGAGGCCAGCTGGGAGAGTGCCTACCTGTACCTTCTGTAAGAAGCCTGGACATGTATGGGACTACTGTACGAAGAGAAGAGGGGTGTGTCTGTTATGTGGGTCAGTTGCACACATACTGCGAGACTGTCCTGCTATAATTATCCCAGCCAAGGCTCCGTCTTCCAAAGGGAGTTCCAGCCACCGACCTAGTTGGAGGTGAGTCCTTGACCTATATCTTATCCAGTCTTTGATAATTGATGCATCCTGCCATATTGTTGTATGTTTTGATACCTGATGATTGTTTTTGATCTAATATGACTAGAATGGCTAGATGAGACCTCAGACTGATACCACTTACCAAAATCCTATATGCTATCTTTCCAATTGCATGATTTAGATAAGTTTTCTATTGACCTTGATTATTGGGGTTTGACCTAGAAGGGGTACGATCATCTTAATTTCGAGAACAAAATTTTTCTAAGGGGGTAGAATTGTAACACCCAATTTTCCAGATGAGGGTAATTTTAAAATTTGTAATTATAATATTATTTATTGATATTTATTTCATATTATGATTTTTGGTAATTTTTAATCATTTTAAACTATTTAAACCAAGACTTGTAATTTTGGTATTTTGCTATAGTGACACTAGAGCAGGTTGCCTAGAGCCTAGCCATGTGATTAGGTGTTTCATTTATCATTTCCAGTTTGGAGGTATTTTTGTCATTTTGAATTTAATTGA
>JANAVB010033814.1:10007703-10322367 GCA_029216955.1 Iris pallida
ATATATTATATAGATATATATATATATAATATATATATATATATATATGAGATGTGCCAATGGCCTTGTAGCCTACCGGTTAGGGCCTTTGGCCCCGGGGCATCGGACGGAGTTCGAGCCCCACGGGGGCGGCTTGGTGGTTCGCCCACGGCCCCCGGGCCAGGCGGTGGCTGGGTGTCTCCGACACGGCCGCTTGGTTTTTAAAAAAAAAAAAAAAATATATCTATATAGATATATATATTATATATATATATATATGAGATGCATATATAAGTGCCTATATATTATAATGTGTGTTATTATATTATTTTAGATTATATATATTTAAAATATGTGTATATATGAATATGTGGTTTGGACTATAGGTATATAGCCTATGGGTGTATACCTATGGCTCATAGCCTAGGTATGTGGTATGAATGCCAGTATAGGGTGTAGTTGGCTTGTATAGCCTAGAAATAGTGTGTGCTTACTAGAATAGACTAGTTAGACCTAGTGAGACTTGTTTGGCTTAGGTTTGGCCTAGTTGACCTAGTTTGACTAGTCTAGTTGACTAGAGTTGACCGAGAGTTGACTTTAGTCCAGTTTGATCCCAAACTTCATGTAGATGCATTGTAGCAGTCTGTTATATTATTTTGGACTTGTAGTGACTTGTACTGTTCTATAGGAGACAGACACCACTCCTCGGACAGTAGATACCCTTCAGATACTCAGGGTACAGGCGAGTACATTCTCTGATCATTTCATATCTTGTTTAGGATTATATTTCCTGCTTTAGATTACTTTACATGATGTTGACACGTTGGAAACACAGATTAGTACTATATGGATCTTGTCGTACGATGTTATCCCCTTAGCGGATACATCGGGTATTTCGTGTTCGTGTACTTTATCATGAGTATTGTGTACTCCTTGTGTTCGTGCTTTTTGTGTACAAATCGTGTGAAATCGTGTATACTCATGTGCTCACATGATCTTCGTGTACGACTATACTTCGTGTACAATAACATAACTTGGCTAGATCCTTGTGTATTGATTGGGGCGGAGGAGTAGAAGTAGTTATGTAATCAATCTAGTAGATTACTCGTGTATAAACCTCTTTAGATTACTCGTGTACAACATCGTGCCGTTTACATAACCATCTTGTGCTCTTAATCACTAGCACTGTTAGTTCTCTATATACTGTAGCTATTTACTTACAGTCTATCTCTTTTTACATCATGTTGTTCTTCAGTTTCCTGTATCTTACTCTCTAGCATGTTTATATTTTCTAACCTGTTATAATTTTGTTGAGATGTACTGTACTCGCTCCTGTCCTGACTGGACCTGTTGAAAATTTTACAGTGAATGATGAGGCCCTGGTGTCTACCCCTCATGGTGCAGCTTTAGACAACATTTGTGACTTGGACTCACTAGTAGTTGATGACACTCCACTAGATTAGGATGTCTTTATTATCTTTTTCTGGATTACTGTATTGAGATTCTGAGATGTTATTTGGGATATGTATTTATTTTAGACACTTAGACTTATCTGGATATTGTATTCTCTGTGGATTTCATTCTGTTCTTATCTATCTATCTATCTATCTATCTTTTATCATGCTCTACCTTAGATGTGATTGAGACTGTATTGCTATGTCACCTCCATTCGGAGTGTATATACTGTACAGGTACCTTTATATTGTTAGATGTTGACCTAGGACAGCGTTCTACCGCCGACACTGCGGCGTAGGCTGGGCGTTGTTACGTGCTCGTACCCTCACAGTGGTTGCGGGTCATGACATTATTGAAGGTTCAGATCACTTACACTATCCATATTTCCGTAGATTTTCATACTTTTGTTTTCAATTTATCTCTTGGTATATTTTAATAGCAGTTGGTTAAGTAGAGATGAGATTTGATATATTTATATGTTGTGTCCTGATATAAGTGCATAAGTGTATGTTAGTAGATGTTCTGTACCTTTATTGATAAGTCCATATTCTGATTTCACATATCATTTATGTAGATGGTGGTGTTAGTGCATATAGAATGAATGGTATCAAATGTGTGGTTGGAAATGGGAGTTTGAGTCCTATGGCAGACTTGGATTAAGGGTATGTGTGTTATTTAGTGAGGGACAATATCTAGTGTGAGTAAAGGAAAAAGAGCAGTAGGGTCAAAGAGGTGAATTGGTATCCAAAGTGAGGAATTAGAAAGGGCTTTAGTGAGTGAAGTATTGTGTGTGACAGTTGGGGTTTAGATTAGGTTAGAAGAGTGTGATATGTTAGAGCATAGATGAGTGTTCAGAGATGTGAAGAGATTAGTGTTTAAATGGTTAAGAGAGGTTTAGATATATATATATATGTGAGTGTTAGTCTAGGAACAGTGATATGAGTTAGGCCAGAGTATAGTGTTCTGTGGCAAGACACTTGCTTGCCTTGCATTGCCTAGGACAATAGCTTATGAAACCTAAGATTGTCAGGTCTGTGTAGGAGTCAATATTGATTCAAATTAATAGTGGATAGATAAGGGGGATATGGTATCGAATGGAGTGGAAAATTTGGTTTGAGAGTCGAGCAGTTCATAGATTAGAAAGAGAAGAGAGTGAGAGCATGAGAGGGAGCCAGGGACTCCATACTGCAGGCCAAGGTAGGCTTGGCCACTGATTAGCCAAGCAGTAAACAGGGAGCCTTTCCCAGATTTAGATGGGAGGGCTCAAGCTAGACCAAATTTTGAGTGTAGTTGGGATTAGAAATATTATAGTATAGGATACATGTGAGGTATCCATGTATGCTTTATACATAAGATTGAATGAACTCATACATGTATATATACATATTATGGTTAAGAAAGAATAGAAACTGGGAAGTTGAACTAGGATATCTAGTGTAGGCAAGACTTAGAGTAGGTGATGAGGGTTTCCTACTATTAGAGAAAGGCATGCATGTATATATATATATATATATATATATATATATATATATATATATATATATATATATATATATAGTGTGTGTGTGTGATATCTAGTGTAGGCAATACTTAGAGTAGGTGATGAGGGTTTCCTACTATTAGAGAAAGGCATGCATGAAAATATATATATATATATATATATATATATATATATATATATATATATATATATATATATACATATATATATATATATATATATATATATATACTCCTTATTCAAGTCATACTAGTCTGACCTAGAGTTGACTAGAAAGTTGACCAGAGTTGACTAGGAAGTTGACCTGTAACACCCAGTTTCTGAAATAAGGATATTTTTGAAATTTTGTATTTATAAATATTATTTAATTGTATTTATTTCACATTATGATTTTTGATGATTTTTAATTATTTTTAAACTATTTAAAAATTGTTTTAAGTCATGACTTGTGATTTTGATGTGCTGCAAGTGAAACCCTAGTGACTGTCTGACCTAGAGCCTGAACATGTCATTAGGATAACTTATTTCTACTTTTAAGCATGAGGTTATTTTGGTTATTTGGCCCCTTTGAATTATTTCATGATTTATTGCACTGGTGATTGTCGATTTTGACTTTTGCTAAGCTGTGACTTAAGAGACTGTCCTAGATTTTGACCTTGACCTTGGTGACTTAGTTAATATGGTATGGACCCTAATCTAACTCAAGTTGGTCTTGGTTGATTAAGTTGGCTAAGTTTCATGAAGAGAGTAGGAGAATTTTTGCATTGGACCATAGGCTAAGGACTTGAGCTAGTTAGCTAGTGCAACTTGGCCCATAACCATTAGACTAAACCCTAACCCTAATTTTTCACTTTATGACCAGCCACTAGGGCTCCCCCTTCCCTATAAATAATATCCTCCTTGTTCTTGCCTCTTTTATTATTTTTTTAAGCTTTGAAGAAAGAGGTAAAGAGCCATTCCATAACTCTTTTATTTTAACTCCTTTTTAACCCTAGTCTTTTGCATTAGCACCTAATTAGTATTTATTTACTGTTGGTGGAGAGTAATCCCAGATTTTGAGCAATTTGGGGATCCGAGCTAGCAAGGAGGAACGCTTCATTTTGGGGCTTTTTCTTGCTATTTGCACCTATAGGTAAGACCCTTTAAAATGCATTAATATTTCGTTTTCTTTGCATTTAGGGCTAGATCTAGGAGTCCCCTAGTTGTCCCTGAAGTTTGGGTTGATTTTGTGTCCGTTTGGTGTCCGTATCGGACACGTGTCATAAGTGTTGTGTAGGTGTTTGATTAAATGCCTCTAAGGATTTTATTTTCGATTTTTGAAAAACTAATTATATGAAATTGTTGATCTATATGTGTATACTAACTTTTGTGAAGACTGAGTCATGTTTGGTGTCGATTTCGTGTCGTAATTTGTGCTGGACACGCAGCATAGGGGCTCGGTCGGGTGCCCTGCTGCCCGTGTCCGATTTTTTATTGGACACGACACTTCGTGACACCAAAATTGGTGTGTACGTGGCCCTAGTGACTGACAGGACTCCCACAAAATTTTGTGGGTCCTCGTTCAGTGTGCACGAAGAAATCGTCGCTGCACTGGTTTTTTACTGACACGTGCGAACCCGTTTTTGCGTCCTGACACTCACTGTTTGACACGACACGACACGACGTAGACTCAATACAGGACCCTAGACACCTAGCCCTACTATGGGCGAACCCATATGCACGAGCTCGACCCACCCCGAGCTCTGTGTCGAGCCCACGACGGCTCGACACGCACGTACGAGGCTGCTGTGCTGTTCTTTTTTATACACTGTAAATTTCGTGTTTAGACACGTTCGTGTCCACTTGCACGGACACGAACACCATGGTTGACACGCACCAGTATGATACTTCACTTACCAACCATTTTAAATTGATTGTTAATGTATTTTCATCTCGAATTTAGGGATTTCCTAATTTTCTGATATGCACTGTATCAGTGTACATTTCCTGTATGCATGGTTACATGTAGATTTCAATGTTGGGATTTTGAACATGTGTATTAGACCATTACAAGGATTTTTTTTTTTACTGATTTGTGTTAGGTTTTAGGTTTCAAAATGGATTTTCGATTATGGATGGACTGTTCAATATGTTCACTGTTATTGAACCTTAAATTTCTGATTCCTGAGGATTTCGATGGTTGCAAATTGTTTCATTGATTTAATTTGTGATGTGTGATACCTATATATATATATATCTGAGATTGACGTACTCTTTTGAGGGTTTATATTAACAAAGGACTTCGGTTTTTGATTTTCAAATGCACTGATATATATATACATCGTTGATGAGCACTGAATTTCTGAGAACGTATAGATGAACACTGTCATTTGACACACTACACTCTCATAGATTTTACATATACACACACAATTGTTCACACACCTCTGTCTCTATATACCATCACTTGAATATAAACTACCATGTTCATCAATACAACTATCTATAACTGCTTTATAGTTCTCTGTCATTTACTTGGGTTTTTTAGATGAGATTGTGCTCGTTCCTGTCCTGACTGGACCTGTTGAAATTTTACAGATGATTGCCCTGAGGACACTTGTCCTACTCATTATGGACCTGATAAGGGATTAGCTACCTTTGGCCCCGACACTCAGGAGTGATCGGGATTTAGTTTAGTAGACTTGCATCTGTTTTCATGTAGAGCTTGTTGTATAGAATTGAGACTTGATATGTATTTGAGATTGTTCGAGATGTTGTTATTATTTCAGTAGTTATTGTTGTCTTTAATTTCTTAGTTATATTTCGGTGTTATCTTATCGTGCTTAGACTGTGATTGAGTTACACCATATCTTATACTTGTCCTCCGTTCGGAGGTGATCATGATGAGTACATTATATATACTGCATGAGTTGATGGTTAGTTAGAAACTTAGAACAGCGTTCTACCGTCGACACTGCGGCTTAGGCTGGGTGCTATTACGTACTTGTACCCTCACAGTGGGTGCGGGTCGTGACACATTTTTAGTGGTGGCCCATGCAGGTCAAGAGTCGCACTAGTACGATATCGTGGCAGTACGGCGACTTAGTTGTATTGCTGCGAACCTGCGATAGGATTGAGAGATAGGCTTAAACGGAGAGGTACTCAATCATAGATAGGACTAATTGAGAAGATTCCTGGGATGACCCTTGAGAATCTCATTATAAACTATCTCAAAATTCGATTCTGACAGTATTTGTCTATCTTCCTTGTTTATCGTTGAATTTGATTCTTGGTATTCACTATTGACTTGATTTTCTACCAAGATAACATTATGGGCTAGGTTGCCTCAGTCATAGAATCTAGAGTCTTCTACAGCCATATTAGCTGGTTGGCGATAAGATAGAGTCTGATTTTAGATGTATTTCTCAGGTATGGGAATTTAAAGTTTTCGCAGCCAAGCTAACGGCAATGCAAAAATTTTAAATACCATGATTCTAGAGGTATGTACATTAGTTGTGGACTCTATGGATTATCACAGCCATACTTACTGGTGTGACGAGGATTCTGGTAACATGGTTCTGAATAGACGGGTATGATTATCAGATTGCAGAATAGATACCATATTGATGGTGCCCTAGAGTAATTAAGTGGAATATCAGGGTGGATATTACTTGAGTGTCAAGGATTAGATAGAGGCAGCTAGGCCACCTGTAGCGCAGCACCGTACCCCGCACCAACAGAGGGATACACCCCAGAGGGGCAGGGCTTTTGTGCTGACAGTCGAGTAGACCGACGCTACAGGTGACGGGTTAGCAGGTCTGTCTTCATGTTCTTCTTTCCATCTTGTTGTGTGATTCCATTAGTACCTGCCAGGATATTGCTTGTAATTGCTAGATAGTGTAGCTACCCTGTTCGAGACTGTGGAATCACGACCAGTTGGATTGTGTTGCTTCGACTTTGATTGATTGGGGGTTTAACCTAGGAAGGGTGCGATCATCTTAATTTCGAGGACAAAATTTTTCTAAGGGGGGTAGATTTGTAACACCCAGTTTCTGAAATGAGGGTATTTTTGAAATTTTGTATTTATAAATATTATTTAATTGTATTTAATTTTTGGTGATTTTTAATTATTTTTAAACTATTTAAAAATTATTTTAAGTCATGACTTGTGATTTTGATGTGCTGCAAGTGAAATCCTAGTGACTGCCTGACCTAGAGTCTGACCATGTCATTAGGATAATTTATTTCTACTTTTGAGCATGAGAGTATTTTGGTTATTTTGCCCCTTTGAATTATTTCATGATTTATTGCACTGGTGATTGTCGATTTTGACTTTTGCTAAGCTATGACTTAAGAGACTGTCCTAGATTTTGAGCTTAACCTTGGTGACTTAGTTAATATGGTATGGACCCTAATCTAACTCAAGTTGGTCTTGGTTGATTTAAGTTGGCTAAGTTTCATGAAGAGAGTAGGAGGATTTTTGCATTGGACCATAGGCTAAGGACTTGAGCTAGTTAGCTAGTGCAACTTGGCCCATAGCCATTAGACTAAACCCTAACCCTAATTTTTCACTTTATGACCAGCCACTAGGGCTCCCCCTTCCCTAAAAATAATATCCTCCTTCTTATTGCCTCTTTTATTATTATTTTCAAGCTTTGAAGAAAGAGGTAAAGAGCCATTCCATAACTCTTTCATTTTAACTCCTTTTTAACCCTAGTCTTTTGCATTAGGACCTAATTAGTGTTTATTTACTGTCGGTTGAGAGTAATCCCAGATTTTGAGCAATTTGGGGATCCGAGCTAGCAAGGAGGAACGCTTTATTTTGGGACTTTTTCTTGCTATTTGCACCTATAGGTAAAACCCTTTAAAATGCATTAATATTTCATTTTCTTTGCATTTAGGGCTAGATCTAGGAGTCCCCTAGCTGTCCCTGAAGTTTGGGTCGATTTCGTGTTCGTTTGGTGTCCGTATCGGACACGTGTCATAAGTGTTGTGTAGGTGTTTGATTAAATGCCTCTAAGAATTTTATTTTCAATTTTTGAAAAACTAATTATATGAAATTGTTGATCTATATGTGTATACTAACTTTTGTGAAGACTGAGTCGTGTTTGGTGTCGATTTCGTGTCGTAATTTATTCTGGACACGCATCACGGGGGCTCGGTCGGGTGCCCTGCTGCCCGTGTCCGATTTTTTATTGGACACGACACTTCGTGACACCAAAATTGGTGTGTACGTGGCCCTAGTAACTTACAGGACTCCGACAAAATTTTGTGGGTCCTCATTCAGTGTGCACGGAGAAATCGTCACTGCACTGGTTTTTTACTGACACGTGCGAACCCATTTTTGCGTCCTGACACTCACTGTTTGACACGATATGACATGAAGTAGACTCAATACAGGACCCTAGACACCTAGCCCTACTATGGGCGAACCCATATGCACGAGCTTGACCCACCCCGAGCTCTGTGTCGAGCCCACGACGGCTCGACACGCACGCACGAGGCTGCTGTGCTGTTCTTTTTTATACAATGTAAATTTTGTGTTTAGACACATTCGTGTCCACTTGCACGGACACGAACACCATGGTTGACATGCACCAGTATGATACTTCACTTACCAACCATTTTAAATTGATTGTTAATATATTTTCATCTCGAATTTAGGGATTTCCCAATTTCCTGATACGCACTGTATCAGTGTGCATTTCCTGTATAAATGGTTACATGTAGATTTCAATGCTGGGATTTTGAACATGTGTATTAGACCATTACAAGGATTTTTTTTTTACTGATTTGTGTTAGGTTTTAGGTTTCAAAATGGATTTTCGATTATGGATGGACTGTTCAATATGTTCACTGTTATTGAACCTTAAATTTCTGATTCATGAGGATTTCGATGGTTGTAAATTGTTTCATTGATTTAATTTGTGATGTGTGATACCTATATATATATATCTGAGATTTACCTACTCTTTTGAGGGTTTATATTAACATGGGACTTTGGTTTTTGATTTTCAAATGCACTGATATATATACATTGTTGATGAGCACTGAATTTCTGAGAACGTATAGATGAACACTGTCATTGGACACACTACACTCTCACAGATTTTACATATACACACACAATTGTTCACACACCTATGTCTAAAAATCTGAGATTAGATTAATCCCTGAATTGTTATTGAGTTTATGATTTGTGTTGAGGGTTGATTTCGAAATATGTTGGGGGTTGAAGGCATTGAACTGTCATTGAATTTTTCCTGAGAATCATTTTTTCTTAATCACACACATCACTAATCCTATTCCCTGATTACTAATCAGTCACTACACAACACTGGTTCCTGATAATGACACATGAGACACTTAGAAATCTGAACACTCTTTACACATTGCAAATCTGGAAACTGAGACACAATTGGCACGCATAAACTGAAAATCAGTTGACTGAGAACATGGTGTTCTCCTCTACACACATTCAATACTTCCTGTTTTCTGAGAGCTTAACCCATATAACACACAACTTTGAATTTAATTCCTCATACACACATTGCACACACTCTTGTATTGACACTACACTCATTTACATGTTAATTTGCATTGATTGTTCATTATTCAGTCCCTTGATATTGTATCAGTTAGATGGGAGTTAGTGTCCTGTTAATTTGTGTTAGAGGATGAGTGGACAGGAGTTAGCAGCAGCAGCCTTGGCTTGGCCTGGCTTGCATTGCAGTAGCAGCAGCATGCATGTTTGTAGCTGCCTGGGCTTTGCATTACAGTGGATGCACTAGCAGTAACATCTAGCATAGGCACTGCCTATAACAGGGCAGTGGCACAGGAGGCTGCCCCTGTGTGTGTGTGTGTGTGTGTGTGAGTTGGTGTGTGTGTGGCCAGTACTTGGTTGAAGAGTGAGTGGCAGCAGGTTGAGTCCAGTCCATACTAAACTATTAGTGTCTTTTCCTCATCCAGTCTAGTTTCTCCCTTTTTCTTGATATCTTAGGAATATTTATAGTATATGTAGGAAATACCAATAGTAGTAGGGGGTTTGTTATATACTCTATAGTTATTGTAGCTATGTGCATATATAGGGTTGGTTGGTGTTTTGGTATCATACTCTATAGCCTAGGGTAGATATGCATGTATGTATATATATGTGGCTTGTTTGAGAGTTCACCTAGGATGCATATATATAAGGATATATATTGTTGATATAGAGGTGGTTGTCTTAAGGAAGATTAGAGTGATACTTAATATGTATATAGATATATAGTTGTGTAGTGTATATATAATAATATAGGTTAATTAATATCTTAGAATAGGTTAATTATGGCTTTGAGTTAGAATTGAGTTAACCTTATAGAGATTGACCTAGATAGTGACCCAATAGTCTAAGATTGACTGGAGTTGACCAAAAGTCAACATTAAGTCTAGATGTGACCAATTGACCTAGTTTGACTAGAGTGTTGACTTGGGTTGACCCAGGGTTGACCAAGTTTGACTTAGACCTAGTTTGACCTAGAAATCATGTAGACTGCATTGTGCCTTTCATTTTTCTTGTATTTTACGTATCATGACCTATATTGCTCTGTTTAGGAAACTATGACTCTGGTGCGGACATCTGATATTACACTACTCTTTTTAGAGTATCAGGCGAGTACATTCTCTGATAGTTCTCTCATTTACTTATCAATTACTGTACTTCAGTTCTAGTTAGTTGTATGCGATTCTCTATTACAATTACGTATTGTTATTTCTGAATTCATGTATACGACACACATACTTTACTCGTCTTGCCTCTACTATTCGAACCACCTATTCGCATCTTCATGTGCTGGTTGGACTGGTATTCGATTGATGTGTCGGATTATGGATTCACTTGTATTAGAATGGGCGGGGAAATACTGATTAGACATGTGAACATTCCTACTATTCGAACCACCCCTCTGTGAATGATATTCGAACGATAGCCATCCCACACTTGGCCAGGTGTGCGGTGTACCGTATTACCCTTAGCCGTTTACATGTCTGTCTCAGTATTTTAAAACACACTTGGAGAATTTATTCGAATCATTGTTAGAACATCATGTGAATTATTATTCGTACCACCTTATTCGAATCACCTTATTAGAACAATGATTAGAATCACATTCGACTCATCTTGTTTAGACTCACATTGGGATTACACTCGACTTATATTGTACTGTCTGGACTCGTCATGTTACTCTAGTTCAGCTAGATTTTATTTTACAGTCTTTATTGCCATGATTCTTTTCTTATTTAGTTACTTACTTTCTTTGTACTTATCTATCTCTATATACCATCACCTGAATATAAACTGCCATGTTCATCAATACAACTGTCTATAACTGCTTTATAGTTCTCTGTCATTTACTTGGGTTTTCTAGATGAGATTGTGCTCGTTCATGTCCTGACTGGACCTGTTGAAATTTTACAGATGATTGTCCTGAGGATACTTGCCCTACTCATTATGGACCTGATGAGGGATTTGCTACCTTTGGTCCCGACACTCAGGAGTGATCGGGATTTAGTTTAGTAGACTTGCATCTGTTTTTATGTAGAGCTTATTGTATAGAATTGAGACTTGAAATGTATTTGAGATTGTTCGAGATGTTGTTATCATTTCAGTAGTTATTGTTGTCTTCAATTTCTTAGTTATATTTCGGTGTTATCTTATCGTGCTTAGACTGTGATTGAGTTACACCATATCTTATACTTGTCCTTCGTTCGGAGTTGATCTTGATGAGTACATTATATATACTGCATGAGTTGATGGTTAGTTAGAGACTTAGAACAGCGTCCTACCGTCGACACTGCGGTGTAGGTTGGGCGCTATTACGTACTCGTACCCTCACAGTGGGTGCGGATCGTGACATGACCAGAGTTGACCAGTTGACCAAAAGTCAACTATGAGTCAACACTTGACCTAGATTTCATATCATACACTAGATAGTCATGTTGAACTCTAATTTAAAACAATATTTAACATGTAAATCTCATATCTAGGTTGTGTGACATCACTTTGGACCTAGACTCATATTCACCGCTTAGGGCGACAAGCGAGTACATTCTCTGATAATTCTTTTATTTATTTGATGATTGCTGTGATTCAGTTCTAGTTTGTTCTATTTGATTCTCTGCCACAATATGTATTAGTATTCTAGATTCATTTACTCACAATATATGTACTTGACTCGTCTAGCCTCTATTACTCGAACCACTCATAAGAATCATCTACTCGAAACACCTACAAGTATTAAATGTGCAAATCATACAAGAATCATTATTACAAGAACGATAGCCGTCGTTGTTGGGCCCGGTATGCGACGTGCCGTATTCAACAAGAACCACCAAACAAGAACGATAGCCATCGTCGCTTGGCCGAGCGTGCGATATGCCGTATTACATAAACGATAGCCATTGCCGCTTGGCCGAGCGTACGATGTGCCATACTCATTACTCGAATCACCTACTCGAATCACTAACTCGGATCACCTACTCAAAGCACCTACTCGAATCACCAATACTCGAACCACTAGCTCGAATCCTTGACTGGAATCACTTACTGGACTCATACTTGAATCACACCTGGCTTACATTGTACTGTCTGGACTCGTATCACATTTGCTCTAGTTCAGTTAGCTATATTTTATATTCTTCATTGTCATGCCCTCATGATTTACTACATTTACTTTTCGTATTCTTTAAACTGTTGCTCTACTTCATTACCTGTCTAAACTTACCATGTTCATCAATATAACTGCCTATAACTGCTTTATAGTCCTTGTCATTTACATGGGATTTCTAGATGAGATGTGCTCGTTCCAATCCTGACTGGATACGTTGACAAAATTTTACAGAAAACGTGGAGGACTTTTGTGAGGAGGGGATAGCTACCTTGGGTCCTGATTCTCAGGAGTGATCAGGAGACTAGTTTAGTGGACTTATCTTAGACTTCATGTTTGGAACTTGAATTATAATAAGTGAAGATTTTGATATTGTATTTGAGTTATGTTTGAATATTAATATTAGTTGTTGTTTGTTGAGTCTTATAGTTATTTAGACTTCTGTGATATCTTATCGTGCTTAGACTGTGATTAAGTATTATCATATCTTATACTTGTCCTCCATTCAGAGTTGAGATCTATGACTGGTACTTTATATCATTGCGTGAGTTATTAGTTAGCGACCTAGAACAGCGTTCTATCGCCAATTCTACGGCGTAGGCTGGGCGCTGTTACGCACTCGTGTCCCTACACCGGGTGTAGGTCGTGACAGATCTGACGTAGGACAGGACAGTGGTGAGGTGGAGCTGTGTCGACACTCCCCGGGATCGAGGGAGTCAGATGACGGGTTAAGTGAAGTTTGGCCGGGACACGAAGGGTGGCTGTGTCCCAGTGGCCAGAAATGGAGGTGGCATGGGTATTGGTTGTGGTGGTTGAAGTGGTGGTGGTGACAGTAGGGTGGTCGGAGTGATAGTGATCCTGGGCGGAGACAAAAATTGGGGAAGAGGTGGCTGGACGGAAGGGCTGGTGACGACAGAGTTACCGATGACGGTCGGCAGTCGGTAGTACAGCAGTAATTTAATAGAAAAAATGGAGTGCTCTCCAAGGCTAGTGGAAGATTTGTAATAAGTTATTGATCTAGGAGTATTTGGTAATGGCTACCAACAATCCTAACTAATCCATAACTAATCTTAAATTAATAACTAATCAGCATTTAGATGATGAATAGTTAAGACTAACAAAATTAATATGCTAGCTAATAACTATATATTCTATAACCCAAACCCAAAAAGCCCACAATCCAGCCCAAAGGCTTGGTAGGCAACATTGACAATAACTAAACTGAAATTAGATTAATAATAATTTCTGAAGTGGTAGCTAACTAATAATTATTAGAAATAAATCTTAATATAATCTGAACTTTAAATTAATTAATTGAATATTAATATTCAGATTTAGAAAATAAATTCGAAAAAAGTTTTTAAAAAATTCCAGAAAATATAATATTGATTTTAAAAATAGAAACCCAAATTTGGGTAGTTACAGGCTTATAGCATGACCATGGTCAAGGGATATACTCCATCTGGGTGTGATACGAAACCTTTTGTCCTTGTTTGGTGTAGGGGTGCCATATTGCCTCGATGATAGGGTATACGCCTGTGATTATGGCACATGTCTTATTTATGTATTATTTTGGTTTTGTTTCATCCACTCATACTTTCTTGTGGTACTTATTATCTGGGGTATTATCATACTGGTTTTGTTTGGCCAGATCTTAGATCCAGAGCCCGATGATCCAGCCTTATATTTGATCGATGGTGTATGCCAGGAGGATGTCACCATGGACTTGAGTGAGTTTCTTCTCCACCACTCATTAGCATTTTGTATCTATTATGCTCTTAGCCACCGACACATGTTTATCCAGATATTCTGGATATTTATTTTTTTTACATGATTGTACTTATTCAGACTGCAGCTAACATATAATTATGAACTCTTGGTACTGTACTAGCTATTATTTTGTATATCTAGTTTCAAATCAATTTGATAAAGCGATGGGGACCCGTTACTGGTTTATCTTATATGCTCTTTATCTACTGCTTCTTTGATTGACTAATTGAGGCATAAATATTCTGTGTGACCCTAGATGATTTGATTGTAGTATGCACCCTTGTCTATTGACAATCGTGACCATATTGTGGGGGTGTTGGTGTATTCTGTAGTGCGTAGCTGGTCATGTTATACCTTCGTTCTCTGGATTCTGGTACTGTGGTGTGACATTAACGATATAATTTAACAAAAAAAAGGTGATTAGTAATTAGATTTCTTCACAGGGCCTCGCGGTGAGAGTTGGGTGGAACTTTGACTACTAGAATGTTTTTATTTCACTTGACAAATTTGAGGATTTTCATAGTTTCCCCAACACTAAAGGAATCAACCTAAGTACCGATCGATCATAACAAATACTCGACCCTAGGTATAAGTCATTATTGTTGAAGCTAATAAGTGTATCCTATAGTGTTCTCAAATTGTATTTCATCTAAAAAAAATGTTTGACTTGTGTTTGAAAGTGTTGTGATATAGTTTGGAGTGTTAGGACTTGTAGATCTTAGCCCAGGCTAATAAGTGTATCCACAATTGCCCCATATTCATCTTTTTTGGGAATGTTCTTTAGCTCGGGGCTTGCATGTCGTTGGCGACCTAATATTTGTTCGTTGGGTGTGGAAGATGAATCTGAGGAGGCTACTCCATTGTGTAACATGGCAGAAAATAAGAAGCAAGAATATAAAGCCGGAGCCGAAGACTTCCAATTTTCTAGCCTCTTGGCACATTATGAAATGGATTTTAATGTGTATATATGTGATGTAGTTTTATTTTGTGGGATTATATGGATGATACTATAATGTAGTCAACTGTGTTAATAGAAGTAATCATATTTAGCAACTAAGTTATTGTGTTAAGCTTAGACTTGTGTATCGTATATTGTTATCTTTGAACTTACAAACGACAACTACAAGTACAAATATCCTTGTATTCATAAGTTCCATAGCTTGAACACATTCTACAAATTCATGATGGTCTTATTTTTGGAACGACACATGACAAAAAATTAATCATATTTTAGTAAAATAAGCTATTTGGTAAAAGTAGGATAGGGAGGTCTTTTGAGGCCTCATTTGGTTCGCAAAAAAAGAAAGAAAAGGAACTCAATTCTTTGCCCAATTTTATTTTCTTTGAAAAATTACAATTTCTATTAATTTTTCTTTCCATTGTTTGGAAAGGTCCGAAAAATTGGAAGAAAAAGTGAATATGGAAAGTGAATCCATGGGATGAGTAGGGAAACCATTTCCTCCATTTTTTTCCTTGGTCAATTTCCTTTCCTGCTCATTTTTTTGTTATCCAAATTAAGAAAATGAATGACTTTTCCTTTCCAATATCCTGATTCTGCGAACCAAACGTGATATGAATAAAAAGATATACCATCATGAACGAGCAACAACAAAAAATTTAAGATTTATATACAATAACTTAGGAATTCTGTCGACAAATATTTTATTTATCAACTTTTATAACAAGTTTCATTGCATTGAATCATTAAAAATAAATAAAATAACTTAGGTGAGATGTTTAGGATCGTTGATCACCTCTAGGGGTGAATAAAATGCGTGTATGCAGCGGAATGATAATCACCACTTTAAAATTTTAAAAGGCAGTAGACAAACTAATATGAAGTAAGCAAAGTAAATGCGTAAAGTAAATGAGTAGAGAAAAGCAAACGCAAACATAGAGGTTTATACTGGTTTCCTCTGAGAGGACTAGTCCAGTATCGATAACTCTTGCTCGATATTAATCTACTATTTGAAATAGCAGTTACACCACGTACTTTAATCCGAAGGACACGTCGACTTCTTACACATCGTATTTTGATCCGAAGGACACGAGACTTCAACCACGAGCCTTAATATGAAGGACACGTGACTTGACAACAACAAGTGTAGAGACAACATTTAAAATTCAAGCTTTTCAACTCGATCAGACTTCTAAAATTGGAACCCGCGTTGGCACTAGAAGGCTGTGAGTTGATCTTGGGAATGGGGAAAGTTTATAGCTTAGATGGTAGAAGACATGAAAGTGAATGAGTGAGTTGAAATGGTGAACACCCACAGCTATATATAGATTTATTGGAGACAGAGTTCGGATAGAGTTCAGGCAGAGTTCGGTCCTCTAACGTTCATAAATCAAACGTTAGAGCCTGGTATCAAGGAAGGAATAGTCAAATAGCAAACTGGGTCAGGGGGCAAGTTTGGGCAGAACTCGGTCTAAGTTCGTTCACCTCATTTATAGAATGTTCCTGGTTTTGGTTCAGGCTGATTTGAGTGAACTGGTTTATAGATTGGGCTGGCCAGTTTAGTTTGGTGGACTAGTATGTTTGTTCAAGCTTAGGTTTGAGCTTCCTAGTGCCAACTGTGAACCCAAAGTACATTTGTTCCTATAAAATAAAGATAAAATACAGAACAAAATATAAAAACCAAGAGCACTTTGATGACGCCTTTTTCTTTGACGGCAGTTATCCAAAGATAAACAGATCTAAAAAACTGAATACCTTTCGGGAGCTTTGCCCCTAATCCCTCACGAGTGGCGCTGCCCCCTCGACCCTTGTCCACTAACTGGGCAGTGGAACCCCCTAGTATGAGGCCCGGAATAGGTCTTTGGGCGCTTCAGAGAAATCTTTTATATAACACCGTCTTTGGACCATCATTAATTCTTTATTACATTGTCCTGGTTTGATCATGCTTACTATTTGTTTGCAAGTACATGTTAGACGAACAAAACAGTATAGCAATATGATAAATTTAATAAACAGTAGGACACTACTAAAATACAACGTTTTAGCGACGGCCCTATCCGTCGCTAATTGAAGTTACCGACGGATACTGGCTGAAAAAATCCGTCGAGAATAACCTTCGCTAAAACAAATCCGTCGCTAATCCGTCGCCTAGCGACGGATTACCGTCGGCTACATCAAAACAGTTAGCGACGGCTAGCCGACGATTTTTCGTCAACTTTGACAGTTTAAAATTTTTATGTAGTAGCATTTAGCGACGGAATATCCATCACTAAACTGTCGTAAATAAGTCGGTAAAAGAGTATCGGAGAGTTTCTGATACGTAACATCTGTCGCTAATTCGTTGGCATGTTGTCGCTATGCCTAAATTCCAGAATCAGGCCGACGGATAATCCGTCGGTTGCTCGTCGCTACTTCGTCGGATTAGCGGCGGTATAACGATGGATAATCTGTCGCCATGCTTCTGGATATCTTCCATATTTCCAGAACCTGAGCGACGGAAAATCTGTCGCATTCCGTCGCTCAGTGTTTTCCAGAACCAGGTCGACGGATAATCCGTCGGCAATCCGTCGCTAAACTGTAATTCATACAGATAGCGACGGATTATCCGTCGCTATCTTGTCGCGAGTCCGTCGCTAACTGCAATATTTTTGAAAAAAATTGCAGGAAACAGACTATTCCCTGTACGTACAGCATATCCAACATCCACCATACAGAATCCAATCCAATCCAAAATACAGAATCTAATCCCTGGGTTTGCCGACCCCTTCGGTGGAACACTCAACACCGGCACGCACAATACAATCCAGAATAGACCAAAAATAATTGGTCGTCTCCTCAAGCCTCTCGGAACATCACAATATGCATTACACATCACACAAACAAATATACATCACAATATGCATCACACATGACACAAACCAATATACTTCACACACCAAAAAACAAATATACATCACAATATCCAAAGGAGATATATCCATCAAAACAAATATCCATCACAAATATCCATCAAAATAATTATCTACCATCGTCTATGCTGGGGCAGATAGAACTCCCTCAACCAGCGTGCATAAGTAGGATCCGCGACAGCCAGATCAATATCCAGAGGAGATGGATGACTAGAACTCCCGGTAGAACTGCCCTGTGGTGCCACCTCCTCTTTCACAGCTCCCTCGGCTTTAGAAATTACTTCTGGAGATTCTCTCTCAATGGAACTGCCCTCTGGTGCCACCTCCCCTTTCACAGCCATCTGTGCCTCCCTCAAGCGAGATCCTCGGGTCTTAGGTGCCATCTGTAAGAACGGGTGCTAGCTCGTTTGAGTACATTTTTGAAAGCAGATAAAATACAAAAAATTTGATTTTTTGCCAAGTGTGAGAACGGATGGCTCAGAACACAACCCAAAATTCATTCTAGCATACATTAGTATGAATCATCTATGTTCTAGTACATATGGTGTAGTATATGTTCTTATCGAATCTAGTACTGAAGGATATAGCAGAATCAAGATGAACCCACATAATGTAATACTAAGACATCATCTACTACTATATAAGATATAGTGATAGGTTGTCATATCATCATTGCCGAGGGATGAGGGTCGGAGGACAGTCAACTTCATCTACGGCTATATAGTTACATGAGCTAGTCGTCGCGAAACGTCGCTATGACGTCGCTAATAGCGACTAATTTAGCGACGTTAGTATGAACGTCGCTAAATTCTAATTATATTCCCCCCACAAATTTATATTTTCTCCCCATTTTACTCTCTCACTCTCTCTCCTCCCCCCCCTCCAGCGCTCTCACTCTCTCCGGCGCTCTCACTCTTATCGAATCTAGTATCTGAAGGATATAACAAAATCAAGATGAACCCACATAATGTAATACTAAGACATCATCTACTACTATATAAGATATAGTGATAGGTTGTCATATCATCATTGTCGAGAGATGAGGGTCGAAGGACAGTCAACTTCATCTACGGCTACATAGTTTCTACCTCGCCAGTCGAATGACTGCAGGGACTGTCCTGATCACCATGTCATACCGTAGATAGTTTTTGCCTCGTCAATAGTTTCTGCCTCGCCAATCCCTGGGTTCGCCGAAAATACAAAAATAAAGATTGACATACAGTACTAATTCATATATGTTTTAAGTGTGAGAACGGATGGCTCAGAACACAACTCAAAATTTATTCTAGCATACATTAGTGTGAATCATCTATGTTCTGTACATATGGTGTAGTATATGTTCTTATCGTATCTAGTATCTTTACTTGTTACAGCTTTGATCTCCTCCTTTTCGTGCGTCAGTTCATGTCAGTCTGCACTTTTACAGTAACGACCACAAGTTTTATGTTCTTCAACGATATATTTCATATGCTTAATTGTCAAGTATGGGGACGAATGGCTCAGAACACAACCCAAAATTCATTCTAGCATACATTAGTGTGAATCATCTATGTTCTGTACATATGGTGTCGTATATGTTCTTATCGTATCTAGTATCTGAAGAATATAACAGAATCAAGATGAACTCACATAATGTAATACTAAGACAGCATCTACTACTATATAAGATATAGTGATAGGTTGTCATATCATCATTGCCGAGGGATGAGGGTCGAAGGACAGTCAATTTTATCTACGGCTACATAGTTTCTGCCTCGCCAGTCGAATGGCTGCAGGGACTATGTCCTGATCACCATGTCGTAGTCCAATACAATCCAGAGATTGACACAGTATTAATTCATATATATAGTCCAATACAAATAGTCTAATACAAAAACAACCCAATACAAATAGTCCAATACAAATAAGTACTAATAGCTAATGAGAACCACACAGCTCACGCAAACGCTCAGTGATACGATCACGCAACCACCTCGAATAAGTGGGATCGACGGCGGCAGGAGAGATGTAGTCCATTGCAGGTGCTGGATGAATAGAACTCGCGGTCTCACTAGCTACCGGTGCCACTTCCTCCTTAACAGTAGGAGGAGCCACCTCAGCATTCAGTATTTCCCACAAACGACGTGCCGCTCCTCGGGTCATGGGTGCCATCTGGTAAGATCGATATTCATAAATAATATAATTGTAACATAAGCAAGCTAACTAAAGGAACCATCATCTCGTTTGAGTACATTTTCGAAAGCAGATAAAATACAGAATATTCAATTTTTTGCCAAGGGTGAGGACGGATGGCTCAGAACACAACCCAAAATTTATCTAGCATACATTAGTGTGAATCATCTATGTTCTGTACATATGGTGTAGTATATGTTCTTATCGTATCTAGTATCTGAAGAATGTAACAGAATCTAGATGAACTCACATATTGTAATACTAAGACATCATCTACTACTATATAAGATATAGTGATAGGTTGTCATATCATCATTGTCGAAGGATGAGGGTCGGAGGATAGTCAACTTTATATACGGCTACATAGTTTTTGCCTCGCCAGTCGAATGGCTGCAGGGACTATGTCCTGATCACCATGTCGTACCGTAGATTAATGCAAATGGAGCTGGAGCTGGAGCCAAAATACAGAATCAAGATGAACCCACATAATGTAATACTAAGACATCATCTACTACTATATAAGATATAGTGATAGGTTGTCATATCATCATTGCTGAGGGATGAGGGTCGAAAGACAGTAAACTTTATCTACGGCTACATAGTTTCTGCCTCGCCAGTCGAATGGCTGCAGGGACTATATGTCCCGATCACCATGTTACCAATTAACCAACCAACAAAACTACTTGTTACAAATATCGGCACTATACGTGCTTTCGAATCGGAGTAACACATTTTTTGGTGTCGGAAAACAAATAATTATTACTAAATTATCAGATTTTTTGGCACTATCGGTGCCTCTGACCAAGCCCCCCACCCCCCCTCCCCGCCCCCACCCCCCGACAGCAAACCCGTACCCGAATGAGTCCCCTTCTTCCCTGTGTCATGATATACGAACACTGTGTCCGTGTGTCGATAGCTATCCGTCGTACTTCACATATATCGGCCGATACTTTAAACCATCCTCATAAGAATAGTCCAATACTCCGATCGATATCAGTATCGGCCGATACTTTAATAAATTATTAATATTAATAATTTATTAATAGCTATTTGTTTTTTGATACCAAAAAATCCGATACTCCGATCCGAAACCACCGATATTACCGATACCCCCGATCCGATACTCATAGGAATGGTCCGATACCGATTCCGATTTCGATACCCCCCTCCCCCGATCCGATACTCATACGATTGGTCCGATCCGAAACCACATATACCCCCTCCCCCGATCTGATACTCCGATCCGAAACCACCGATACTCATAGGAATGGTCTGATCTGAAACTACCGATACCCTCCCACCCCCTCCCCTACCCCGTCGGACAGCAAACCCCCCTCTCCCTCCCCTACCCTCCCCCCCCCGATAATCCACCCCCGACAGCAAACCCCCACCCCACCCCCTCCCCCCCGACAGCAAACACCCACCCCCCTCACCCCCCTCCGACAGCAAACACCCACTCCCCTCCCCCTGACAGCAAACCCTAAACCCTAACCTACCCCCCGTCCCGCACCCAACACCGTCCACCCCCCGTCCCCCTCCCTCCCCCCCTCACCGTCGGCCCCCGCGACAGCTGACCCTCCCCCCACCCGAAACCCTACCCCTGTCCCGAAACCCTAAACCTTACCCTGCCCCCTGCCCTCAACACCCTCCCCTCCTGCCCCAACTCTCTCCCCCCCCACCCCGCCGGCCCCAGCGACAGCCGATCCCCCCAACCCGAAACCCTATATGTTATGCTAAACAGAGAGAGAGAGGGAGAGAGAGAGAGAGAGAGCATACCTGAGAGAGAGAGAGAGAGTCGCCGGAGAGAGAGACCCGTCGGAGAGAGAGAGCCGCCGGAGAGCGGGAGAGAGGGGGGGAGGAGAGAGAGAGAGTCTTTTTGGGGGAATAAAAAATTCTCCCCCGTCGGTTCAATTTAAGTTAGGTTACAATATTTAGCGACGGACTACCGACGGATATATCTGTCGCTAGATAGTCGCTAAATACCCACTAGATTACCGACGGAACGTCCGTCGCTAGTTAGACGCTAATTTATCGCGCCATTTTTTCAGATTTTGCCGCCACAATGTGCGACATATTAGCGACGGAGATCAATATGTCGCTAAATTTTTGTTAAATTAGCGACGGATGTGCAACTGATTTTGACACACAAAAAATAAAAAATATCCATTGCTTTCTGACGGTAGTCCGTCACAAGGTAGTCGCTAAGTCGTCGCTATTAGCGACGGATAAGATCCGTCGCTAATAGTCCATCGCCAAATTGTTGTATTTTAGTAGTGGAATAATGCTAAGTTTAAGTAGCAATATAATAGTGATTACATGAAAATTAATGACATTATTATGTTAAACTTAATCAATTAATTAGTCATATTCAATAATATGATACAATCATTGGGCTAACAAGATGGAGTTTTTTTTTATATTACAAGGTGAGATTGAGATGGAAGTTATTTAGTCCAACGTGTGAATCTCACCATATATAACTTGGCTTGAAAATGACTCAAAAATAAGCCGTACAAACCGTATGTATATCATTATTATTTAAATAAATTAAAAAAACAAAAAAAACTAAATAACTTCCTAAATACTCCATTAATTATTAAAAAATAAGTAAGTATTTAACTATCTAATATGATTTATTTATATTTAAATAATTCTAACTCAAGATGTTACGGTGGAAGGCATTTTTTTGGGTTGCTTGAGTTCAATTCCTAGGAATAACATTTTTTAAAATTAAATTATATTTAATTTTTAAAATATTTTTTGGCACATTATTGGTTGTGATTAAAAAAATTTGAAGTTGTTGTGAAACCCTTACTATTCACCATTATGTCATGAGTTACACATGACCCTTGGGATCATGTAACTCATGACCCTTGGGTTGCCCCTTGTCCCTATATATATGGCCCTTGCCATATGATGAAATAACAAGAAGAAAAATACTATTCTACGATATCTAGTATCCCTTCAAACACGTTATCAGCACGATTGCTGAAGCAAGGAGAATCGACGTCCAGATCTCGACGTCATCCTTCCTTTTTCCCTAGTCGATCCGACCAGAGGCTGGTAACACTTCTTAAAAAAAATTTACAAATTAATTGTTTGAATGAAAATTAGCAATATATATATCTAACAATCTAAGAGTAATATTCTTTATATTGCTAACGTTCAAAACAAATTTGCTTCTTATTAAAACAAATATTGTTCACTATACAACAAATTGACTTATTGTTAGACCAACTTGTTGTTGAACAAATTGCCTTGCTGTTAAACCAATTGTTACTATTTTGTACAACATTTTTTGTTACTTGCTTGTGTACTCATTACTACTTACTGTTCTGTGTACATCTCATTGAAAAAAAAATTACTTACTGTAATATTGACAGATTGCATATTAGCTTCTGGACTGAACTGTTTTATTAAGCACCGTGGTATTTTTATTATGAGCTCTGTAACATTTATGATTATGCATAAATATTTAATTTTAATTTATGCATGTTTTTCACATTATAGATAAAATGGCCAAAATAGCGAGTGTCGGTTTCGAAGTACTAGATGCTGCTGAAAAAAATTATTTGAGCTGGCACGTGGACCTGAAGTTCCACTTACGTGCCCAGGGCTTATTAGCCACAATTTCAACTCCTCTTCCATCGACTCCGGCCACTGGTACGGGAAATATAGTAGACACTGATGTGGTTGTTTCTACAGTGAACGTCTCTGATATAGATAAGTCGAAAGCCATTATCTACATCAGGAGACACATTGATCGGACCCTGAAGGCCGAATACCTCACTGTAGAAGACCCAAAGGAATTGTGGACTGTACTGACATCAAAAAGATGTAATCCTCCCACGTACAAGGTATGAGTGGAAAAACCTTCGACTTCAGGACTTTAAGTCCGTAGCTGAGTACAACTCAGCTCTCCATAATATCACCTCACGCCTGAAGTTGTGTGGTGAAGAAGTCTCGGAGTATCGCATGTTGGAAAAAACTTATACATCCTTCCACGAGAAGGACGCAATCCTCATACAACAGTACCGTGAACGAAAGTTCAAAAAGTACTTTGAATTACACTCCACCCTGATGATGGCAGAGCAAAACAGAGAACTTCTCTTGGCCACTCATAACCTACGCCCTGCAGGCTCAGCTCCTCTCCCAGAAGCTCATTTTTCTTCCAAGAAGTAGAAGAAAAATAAGGACAAATCTAACATGGGGAATGCCCATAAGAGGCCGGCCAGAAGTCCACCCCAGAACAACTTTCATCCCCAGAGCAGCAAAAGTGGGGCAAATAAGAAGTGGAAGAAGACCACAGAACTGATGTCCATTCTCAAGAAAAATTGGGAGGACAAATGCCATAAATATGGCATGACTGGACACTGGTCCAGAAACTGTCGCACCCCGCGACATCTACAAGATCTGTATCAGCAAGCCAGAAGTCTCAAGTTGAAACAAATCTGGTAGAAAAGCAGCCGTCTACTCAGTTCTCGGCGGAAGACTTCGAGAATGACGACCTACTCGACTAGAGCCACTATCTTATTTCATGCTTTTAAAAACTTGTTGCCGCATTTTCATATTATGCTTCTCTTTTATTATAAATTATGCATTTTTGCAAGCAACTTATTGACCTCTCTATATCAGCCCGTCAATCGATATAAGAGAATTTTTAAAAAAAAAATTGTATTTCAAAACCGTTGTTTTAATTACGATTGTTTGTTATTTTTTTTTCATTGATCTATAGATGAAGTGTGAATGCCTTGTGGATAGCGCCTCGACGCACACAATCCTTCGAGAAAAAAGCTATTTTTATAGCTTATATGATTATGACGGTCCCGTTATTACGATATCAGGACTATCAAACATACTAGAAGGATCTGGTGAAGCAATTATATTGCTCCCAAATAAAACAAGACTAATAATAAAAGATGTACTATTCTCTCCTAAATCAAATAGGAACCTCATAAGTTTCAAGGACATTCGTTTAAACGGATATCACTTAGAAACAAATGAAATAAATGAGGCAGAATATCTGTATGTTACTCGTCTAAAAGATGGTTCAAAAACTATCTTAGAACGATTCAAGGGACTCCCGTCGGGTCTCTATCATACTCATATTCAATCAACAGAAGCTAACATGATTGTGCACCAGAAGTGTCATTTATCGCCAAAATTTAAACTTTGGTATAATAGACTGGGTCACCCAGGATCAGCTATGATGAAACTAATCATAAGCCAATCCACTGGACACAACCTGCAGAACCTGAAGATTCTTCAGAAGTATGATTACTCGTGTCTACCTTATTTTCAAGGCAAAATTATAACGAGACCATCCCTTTTGAAAGTGGGACTAGAGTCTCCTAGCTTCTTAGAGAGAATTCATGGAGACATTTGCGGACCTATACACCCCGTAAGTGGTCCATTTAGGTACTTTATGGTACTTATCGATGCATCTACTAAATGGTCTTATGTGTGCCTTTTGTCCACCCGCAACTTAGCTTTTTCTAAGCTATTGGCACAAATAATTAAGTTGCGGGCTCATTTCCCCGATAACCATATCAAAAAATTAAGACTTGATAATGCGGGTGAATTTACTTCATAGGTTTTTCAAGACTATTGCCAAGCAACTGGCATCGAAGTTGAACATCCTTTAGCTCATGTTCACACCCAGAACGGGTTAGCAGAATCTCTTATTAAGAGATTACAATGGATTGCTCGTCCATTGTTGATGCAGTCACAGTTGAATGTGGAAGCTTGGGGTCATGCTATATTGCATGCCGCATCACTTATTAGAATACGGCCTTTTGGAGGTCATATTCTATCTCCGATGCAGCTCGCTTATGGTTCACCTCCAAATATCTCTCATTTGAGAGTTTTTGGTTGTGCTGTTTACGTCCCTATTGCTCCCCCACAGAGGACCAAAATGGGTCCACAACGTCGATTAGGTATCTATGTTGGGTTTGACTCACCCTCTATAATTAGATACCTAGAACCCCTGACGGGTGACGTATTTAAGACACGTCTTGATGACTGTGAGTTTGATGAAGGATTATTTCCTAAACTAGACACACAATCTAAGAAGCTAGAAGCTTCTAAGACAATTTCTTGGGACACAAAAACTTTGTCTCATTTTGATCCGCGTACAAGTCAATGTGAAGATGAGATCCTGAAGATATTACATCTTCAGAATACTGTACATCTACTTCCGGATACATTTACTAACAACCAGAAGATTGTCAGATCACACGTCCCTGCTGCCAACACGCCGGCTAGGATTGACATCCCCAAAGATGGATGCAATCCGACGGCAGCAGAAATGGCAATACCTCAATTAAAAAGAGGACGCCCACCACGTTCGAGAGACAAAGTCCCTCGTAAAAGAAAAAACCCTGGAGAAATTAAGAAGATCCCAACACAGGATGCTAAGCTCAGATCAGCTACCTCTCCCCTCCTAGTTTCTCCTGAAGAGGAACAAACAGGAGAAATATTATTAAATTATGTACGTACTGGAGAGGTACTGAACAGAAAAAGTACAGTCATCGACGACGATTTTACGTTCAATATTGTCGTTCACGTCACTGAAAATGACGATGACATCGATCCACGGTCTCTAGCGGAATGTAAACGCAGAGGCGATTGGCCAAAGTGGAACGAAGCAATAGGTGTCACTACCACTTTTCTAGCTTGAGGGTATTTTGGTCATTTTCAAAATTTTGAATTTAATTTGAAATTATTATTATTATTATTATTATAATTAATGTGATTTTTAAGTGATTTTAGTATAATTGATTTTGGTGTTCTAGTAGACTTTGACTTATGTGACTAGGAGACTAACCTAGTGGCTAACCTAGGTCATGACTAAGTGATTAGGATATGAAAACCTAGGTTGACTTAAGTTAGTGAGGATTAACTCATTGGAATTAGTTTGGGGAAATTAGGAGCTAGATTGATTAATGAATGGCTTGTGAAATCACAAGTCATTTTATGACTTAAAGGCTTAATGGCCCATAGGCCCACACCCCTTGAACCAAACCCTAGCCCTAAAAATCTTGGCCGGCCATAGTGTGTCCCCCCTATTTATATCACCTTGAAATTAGGGCTTGCCTCTTTAGGAATCATTGCCATTTAGAAGAGGTGAGTCTCCATCCTTGTAAATTCTTAGAAAATCCATTTTTACTCCAAATTCCTCCAAACAAATTGCAATAGGACCTAATATTAGTCTCCTTGTTGTTATTGTTGAGTATTTTCAGGAAAGACACAATTTGAGGAAGTTTGGTGGCTTGAGGAACTCTTTCCATTTGGAGATTTTAACCCTTTGTTCTTCAATAGGTATAATCCTTTCTATTGCATATAAATTCTGTTAAAATTCATTTCTAGGATGTCCTAACCCTAACCTAACAGTAGGATAGGCTAACCCTAGAATTTGAACCCTTTTCGTGTCCGTATCGGACACGTATCAACGTGTATAGGAATGTGTTCGACGAAATACCTCAAAGGGCATTTCGTTCGATTTTGTGATTGTGTTTGAATAGGAAAATCTATTTTCACCTCGCTTATGCATTCCTTGGACACTGAGCATGTTTTCGTGTCGGGTTGAGTCGACACGAGTGCGTGGACACGCGGTCGTGTACACACGCACGCGGGCAAGGAGCTTGCCCTGCTGTTCGGGTGGCACTGCTCTGTGCACACAGGGTTTCAACCCACGAAACTTGACACGTGTGTCGTATCCATGACTGACACGAGGCTCCTCGAGTTTCACGAGCTCTCGTGTCGTGTCGGACACGATATGGCCTGTGCACGTGTAGTGCACTGTGTAGTTCAGTGTGCCAATGTTGTGTTCTGTGATTAAATTGATTTAAATAGTTTTAAATTGTATTTTTATTTATTAGTTAGATCCTAAACATGATGATTAAACCTCTGTTATAATTGTTACATGATTAACTTAGGTTTTTAATGAGGTGTTTGGTTTCGAACATGAGTTTTTGGGCTTTCACTGATACTCACTGATACTGTGAGATTCCAGTTTTCCCAAAACCATTTAATTCCCTATTTTGTTATGTTTTTCAACTGATTTTGAACCCCATATATTATAATACTTGCTAGCTAAGTTTTTACATTCAAATATGGACTTATGATTGTGAGAATGGGATATTGGCATTGGGTTGGGTTTCAAAACTGAACTAACTGTTAAATCTGGAAATTTGAATAAGGATTTTGTTTTCTTTTAACTATCATAAATTTGAAATTACCTACTGTTGTCAAATAACTGATATTTGGTTCCCTTCCTTTTACTATACCTAAGTTTTCATTCATAAAACCTGGGAATGGGTTACTGTCCTTTAAAAAACTGTTTTTACCTATGTGTATTAACCTGAGTTATTTTTCCAGTCTTCCATTACCTGAGAATATGTGTAAACCTGAGTTCCCTCTTTGATTATTGAATGCCTGAATTGATTTCCTTTCTTTTTGAATTGACTGAAACTGAGATTCATTGTTAGAACCTGAACTAGTTCTCTACCTTCTAATATATGTTGGTTGTTCACTGTTATAAACCTGAGAGTGTAACTCTGAGAATGGGAGTTGATATTATGAACCGATTTAGCTATGGGCTGAAATGTGATAACTGAGATTAAGGGGGGGTATTGATTTGATTTGCAAACTGATTCCCTTCCTATTTCCTGAGAATAGTTCTTAAATCATATTGAATTATTTTCCTTTTCAAATAGGCTATATGAACCTGAGTTTATAGTTTAGCACTTCACTGAATATTCTTTTACATTAATTTCAATGTTGTGATTCTTCTAAAACTGAGGTTATGTTTCCAGTTTTCCCATAATCTGAGATTGGCATTGAGTCAATGTGTTGTCCCTCACTCTCTTTCATACACACACACACCCACAGTTTGCTCACTGTTTCCAGGTTGCTTTTCCTGTTACTTTCCAGTTTCACATTGAACATTACACACACAATGCACTCTAGACTCACACACATGTGTAATACTGTTTTGTACCTACTGTTATATTTCCTTCACACACCCTTGTATTCATGTGTCCCCTCTCTCCCTACCTATGTATACATAGATATATATATATGCTTGTGTTATATATATATAAGTTACCTATGTATGTATATATGTTGAGGGATGTATATATAGGCATCCTATAATACATAGTGTTATACTTATACATATTAGTTATATATAGGAATGTGTGAAAATGTATATATATATATATGATATTATGTGATATGATATGTTATGATATATGGGTGAAATTGTATAGTGACTATAGGATAGATGTATTCCTAATAGACTATTAGACATAGTCAATGTCATGTGGTTATGTGACTATGGTATGGTTAGGCATGGTATGCCTAGTTGGAATCTAGATAGACTGTTTAGCCTTAGTAAACCTAGATTAGACTAGTTTGACTTAGGTTTGACTCGGTTGACCTAGTTTGACTTCTAGGGTTGACCAGAGTTGACCAAGAGTTGACTTTGGTCTAAATTGACCTAGATTCATGTAGAATGTATTGATTTGCATCTTATTATTATTGTAGACTCATAATGACTTGTACTGTTCTATAGGAGACAGACACCACTCATCGGATAGTATATATTCTCCAGATTTACCGGATACAGGCGAGTACATTCTCTGATCATTTCATATCCTGCATTAGGAGTATATTTCCTGCTTTAGATTACTTTACATGATGCTGACACGTTGGAAACACGGATTAGTACTATATGGATCTTGTTGGGCGATGTTATCCCCTTAGCGGATACATCGGGTATTTCGTGTTCGTGTACTTTATCGTGAACATCGTGTACTCCTTGTATTTGTGACATTCGTGTACGAAACGTGTGAAATCGTGTATAATCATGTATTCACATGACCATCGTGTACAATAACATAACTTAGCCAGATCCTTGTGTATTGATTGGGGCAGGGGAGTAGAAATGGTTATGTATTCAATCCAGTAGATTACTCGTGTACAACCTCTGTAGATTACTCGTGTATAACATCGTACCGTTTACATAACCATCTTGTGCTCTGAATCACTAGACACTGTTAGTTCTCTATATATTGTATCTATTCATTTACAGTCTTTCCTGTTTATCACATTATTCTTCAGTTTCTTGTATCTTACTCTCTAGCATGATTATATATCCTGACCTGCTATGATTTGTTGAGATGTACTGTGCTCGCTCCTGTCCTGACTGGACCTGTTGAAAAATATTACAGAGGACGAGGCTGAGGTGTTCTGCCCTACTTACTACGGTGCCACACTAGATGAGTGCCTGGACTTGGACCAGCAGCAGGATCCATTAGCAGTAGACGACACTCCTTTAGCTTAGGGTTGTCTTACTTTTCTGGATTACTGTACTAGATTTTGAGATATTATGAGATATGTATTATTTTAGACACTTAGAATTCTGGATTGTATCTCTGTGATTCTCTGTTCTAGATATTTTATCTTTCATTATCATTCCATCTTACATGTTCTACCTTAGCTGTGGTTGAGTTATATTTCTGTTATGTCACCCCCATTCGGAGAGTATAACTGTTATTACCTTCAATTGTTAGATGTTGTGACCTAGGACAGCGTTTTACCGCCGACACTGCGGCGTAGGCTGGACGTACCCACGTCTCATGCCCTTACTCTAGGGTACGGGTCGTGACAATAGGAGTAGAGCTGGACTCACTCTTGAAACGCGCAAGTCTTTGGACCAGTAGTCCAAACACCTGAAGGTGTAAAACCTGTAGGATATAAATGGATCTTCACAAGAAAAATAAATGAACACAACATAGTTGTGCGCTACAAAGCACGCCTTGTAGCACAAGGTTTCTCCCAGAAATCGGGAATAGATTATGAAGAAACATATTCTCCGGTCATGGATGGGAATACCTTCAGATTCCTGATCAGCCTCTCTTCTCTGAAAAGCCTAGAAATACATCTCATGGACGTTGTGACTGCATATCTTTATGGCAATATAGATAAAGATATCTATATGAAACTCCCTGAAGGATATAAAATTTCACCAGAGAAAACAGATAGACCTCGGGACACCTATTCTGTAAGGTTACAAAGATCATTGTACGATCTTAAACAATCAGAAAAAATGTAGTATAACAGACTAAGTGAGTTTCTTGCTACGCAAGGATTTACTAATGATAAAGTCTGCCCGTGTATCTTTATAAAAAGATCGGAAACATGATTTGTTATAGTCGCCGTTTATGTCGACGACTTAAATCTCATTGGATCTCCTGCAGAGAACACTGAGATATCTGAAAGCCTTAAGACAACTTTTGAAATGAAAGACCTAGGGAAAACAAAGTATTATCTTGGCTTACAGATCGAACACCTAAAGGGTGGTATCCTGTTACACGAAGATTACTTAAACAATTCCACATGGATAAATACCATCCCCTTAGTACACCAATGGTCGATCGATCATTGGACGTAAAGAAGGACCCTTTTCGTCCACTGGAAGAGGGGGAGGAATCATTAGGTCCTGAAGTACCTTACCTAAGTGCCATTGGGGCACTACTCTATATAGCTAACTGTACGCGTCCTGATATAGCATTTTCAATTAACTTATTAGCCAGATACAGTGCAGCACCCACAAAGCGCCACTGGAATGGAGTGAAGCATCTTCTGCGCTACCTCCAAGGGTCTATAGACCTAGGATTATATTACCCGAATAGTGGGTCTTCCACTTTACTTGGTTATTCAGATGCAGGTTATAGATCAGATCCCCACACAGAGAAATCACAAACTGGATTTGTGTTTACTTTCGGTGGTACGGCTATCTCCTGGAGGTCCGTCAAACAGACCAGTGTGGCTATCTCATCCAACCATTCTGAACTCCTGGCAATCCATGAAACAAGCAAGGAGTGTGTTTGGCTTCGCTCCGTCATTCAGCACATTTTGGCATCTACTGGCCTGAAGACTGGTGAACTTGAGCCTACTATCCTTTTTGAAGATAATGCAGCATGCGTAGCTCAACTTTAGAAAGGATACATAAAGAATGACAAGACGAAGCACATATCCCCCAAATTCTTCTGGACGCTACGACCTTCAAGAGAAGGAACAAGTCAAAATACAATAAATTCAATCTTGTAATAACTTAGCAGATTTGTTTACCAAAATACTGCCACGATGTACTTTTGTAAAGCTTGTAAAAGGAATAGGGATGAGGCAACTAAAAGACCTGCAAGCCTGAAGCTTGTATAGATCAGGGGGAGTAAAACTATAGGATTGTACTCTTTTTCCTTAGGATTGATGGTTTTTTCCACTGGATTTTCCACAGCCAAGGTTTTAACGAGGCAAACCAAGTTTACTCTGGATCCAGCAGTATCCACCCCATTAGCTTATTGAATCCTGAAGTATTTCATAAGTGGATCCAAGGAAATGGATGAATAAGGGGGAGTGTTGTGAAACCCTTACTATTCACCATTATGTCATGAGTTACACATGACCCTTGGGATCATGTAACTCGTGACCCTTGGGTTGCCCCTTATCCCTATATATATGGCCCTTGCCATATGATGAAATAACAAGAAGAAAAATACTATTCTACGATATCTAGTATCCCTTCAAACAGAAGTATCATTTTCTCCGGTCCAACGAATAACGCCTAGGAGAGAATTCAAACCGTATACATTCTCATGGAACCTCTGATGTACCCAACGGATTACACCCCACAGACAATCATGATTAAATCGGAAGGTTCATAGGGGTTTTCATCTTCTACCTAGACCCTAATGTCTCAAAACCTAGCTAAAGTCATCTATCAAGAAGAGATGATTGGGGTTCTCCTCCAACTCTTACGCGACCAAAGCCGCAGTTGAATAAAAACAAAACTCGATACACCGCATCCCAAACAGACTGCCTGATGTGTTTCCAAGCAAGCGGTGGGCCCCACTTCTTCTTTTGTCCTTTTAATTAAAACTTCGGTCCAAAAACGGTTACATCAAGATGTACAGCTTCAAAAGTGTAACCTGGAGCGTCCACGTGTCCCCGTGACATCCATCGTACGGTTATTGTTGTCGACACGGATCCCATGAGCTGTACGCTTCTCGAGCCCCGTTCAAATTAGCCGCCCCCATCGTGTCCGTCCATCCGTTATCCGACGGCTGTGAAGCCACCTTCCGTCCAAACCGCTTAGAAATGAAGTACGTACAATGAATCCACGTGTAGAATTTATCTCTACCTGGTCCGGGTGACGTAGCGGCTACTACAGTCGGCGACCTACAACTGCAATAAAAAAAGGAGGGAGAGGAAAGAATGAGAGAGAGAAATTGAGAGAGAGAACGAAGGGAAGGGAAGGGAAGGAAATATTCCGTTCCGTTACGTTAGGATGGGCCTGGCGAGCGAAGAGGTGGTGGAGATCAAGGTCGGGAAGGGGGAGGGCGAGCCGAGCGTCGTCACCATCAACTGTCCCGACGAGGTCGGCCTCGGCTGCGATCTCTGCCGGATCATCCTCGAGTTCGGATTATGCATTCAGAGGGGAGGTGAGAGCTTTTTTTTTCCGTATTTTTATATTCTTCCTCCTCCTTAGTTCAATTTTCGTAATTTACCAAAAATTTTGCGGTCTTTATGTGAATTCATTACTGAGTTTAGCCAGCCATGATTTTGTGTATGCATCTTTTGCGCAGTAAAGATGGAATATTTTCTAGAAATAGTAAATAAAATGGACTGTTATGGAATTTTTATTTTTTTTAGTTTATAGTTTCTTGCTTTCCGTACTAAAAAGTTATGTTAGTCTTAAAAATAAATAGAAGATAAAAAAAAAATGCAATTGTAGATTCTTTTGGGAATCGAATACAACAAATTCCCTTTTAACTATAATCATTTTTCTACAATTTTTTCTACTCTCTGGTCATTCCAAATTTATATCTATATAGGTTGATTTTGCTATATATAGCAAACTTTCTATTTTTGATATCGGTAAATTTAATATGTTTTGTATAGGTAAGAGCATCCACAGTAGAGACACTCCAAACACATACTCCAAATTATTAAAAATTATGTAAATAATTACTTTTGGAGTGTCTAATTGATATTGGCACACAATGGTACACTCCAAAATTACTTCTTCCATCTTTTTCTTTTTTAATTTTCTTCATGTTTGGTAAGATTTTTCCTCCCTATTTTCTTTCTTTATTTTTCTTACATGTTAGATAAAATTGGTTAATATTGGTGGGCAAATTAATGTAGTGGAGCTAGCACACACTCCAAATCTAAAGTGTATCTTAGCTTTCTTGCAATTTTCAAGTATGAACAAGTGTCCACTGTAGCCTTTAAGTGCTACAAAATTTGGCCAAAGTTAAAATATAGCACTTGAAATCTCCCCCAATGTGGATGCTCTAAAGTCTATAAACTCTTTTGGGATCTAAAAGAAATCTTCTTAGAAATAAGCGCATATTAATGAAACTTCAGTTTTTTATGTTTTGTTCCACATGGGCGAGGAAAAATTGTTTAAATATGGTATTAAGAGGCATTAATTAGTTGGTTAAGCTTGCCAAATTTCATAGTCCTCCCCCGAGCTAGTTGTAGGAACATTAGCAAATATATGATTTAGTTATTAAAAGTGGCATTTAACCCGGGCCTACTATGATCGGTTTGGTATTTACTAAAGCTTGTCAGAAAGCAAAAGCAGTAGTTGTTGGAAGCAGCATTCTCCGTGCTTTCAAAAGCTACCCTGATTAAACACTAACTTATAAAAAAATAAGCAGCAGGTTCTACCAAACACACATTTTGTTGCTTTTCAATAGAATAAAGGGGGAAAAAAACCTAAATAATTAGTTGTACCGCACGATCTATTACTCATTATTAGTGTCTAAACCTAGTTAAGGCACAAAAATAGTAAGGGGTCTTAGTGCAGGACTTAAGGAGCATATATAGGTTTCTGTTGTGTTCCTACTCAGTTTCTTTCCATATATAGCATCCGATCAATATTGGATAGCATGCATCCTAATTCTACATGTCGTTATGTCCCATAATGCCAGTAAGTATGGAAGAATACATGGGATATGACAATTTCTCTTGGCCAATATCTTATGCATTTGTGAATATCTCATACAATATTCCATATTGGATTGACATTACAGAGTATTAGGAGATATTGACATTAGGAGATCCAAATCCTTTTATGTAATATATAAGACGGCTACATATATTTTTTTTCTTGTGGGACGAATCTTGAAACGGAACTAGTAGACGAATGAGACAAGAGATGAAGTCATGGTGTAACTTGAGACGGAACTAGTAGACAAATTTTCAGGTATCACTATTGCCCATAATGCAACAGATTTGATTTTACCCAATAATTACCATCCTTCCCTACTCAATACGACAATGTCTTTGTATAATGCATAAAATAACGTGTCATAATGTGTCTTCTTGCATAAGAAGCTCGTTAGCCATCATGAAAATATAATCGTGCCAAGTGCCATGTTCTAGTGCCAAGATAGTAGGCCTGCAGGCAGATAATGTTAGTGTGCAGCCTAACGATATGAAGGTTACTAACAACTTGTCATCCTGAACTTCTAGTGAGACGACGATCCTTCCAGTTCGGATAGCTAGCTCTGTTGGTGTTTCTTCCTTTAATTAGACTAGGAAAGATAGTCCCTCATTGGCTACATCAAATGGTGAGTATCTCAATATAATGCTTTGCTTGTGTTGATGTGTGCACATGGGATGCGGTGGAGCACATGTCAGTGCCATGTTGGAGTGTTTTCCTAGGAGAAAAAATGATTAACTCCTCAAAAAAAGTATTTATGCTTTTGTCACTTCTCATGTCCATTAGGAGCTAAAGTCACAAAGGGGCTTAGCGACTTGGACTCCGACTTGAACTCAGGCTGTAGGGCGCATAGTGGCACTTTTATGGCACATAGTGGCGCTTTTATGGCTCACTTTTAGGCCTGTCAATGGTAGACCGAAAATCCGTATCCGATCCGTATTCGAACCGAAAATATCCGAAATTTCGGATACGGATTCGGATATCATATCGGATATTTATCGGATATCGGATGCGGTTACGGTAAGTGTCATATCCGAACCAATAATATCCGAACCAATAATATTTAAATTATTTAATAAATATAAAATATATTCAATATATGCATGGGACTATTAGTTATATATGCTTGTGTGGAGAATTTTTTGGTACAAATGTATTCAATATATGCATGAAAATCTGCTGCTTATGATATTTCAATGTGAAAATCTGCACATATATCTGACAAAATCTGTTGGTTCTGATTTTTTCCTTCCCTTTTTAAATATTTTTTTAGTAATCTTATTGGTTCGGATATTATCCGATATCCGTTAAAATTATCGGTAACGGATACGGTAGCCAAAACTTCTATCCGATCGGATATCAGATAGTTATCGGATATATCCGATAGTTAATGGTTCGGATATGGTAATGCCAATATCCGACCAATAAGCTACTATTGACAGGTCTACTCACTTTGCACTTATCGCGCCAGCATCGTCGTATGGCGCTTGTGTGCATTTGTTGCTCTCGTACGCTTGTTTCATGGACGAGTCACATGAGCGGGCGCAGGTATAGGCGCATAAGCGGGTGCTGGCATGGGCACATGCACGGCTGTGCGCGTATGCATGCATGCATCGTTGCACCGGCTATTTACAGCTATGTGCGTATGCGCACATAGGCTGCCATGCTGTTGGCATATGCGCGCAGTAGCAGCTGCACCTGTGCTGCTGGGACGCATATGTGCATACAGCGTGTTTGGCACATGTTGTCGCTGATTGCGAAATTTGAACAGTTATGGAAAGATATGGTCAAATATTCAGATCCGATTTTTATGACATTTGAATTTAAATCAGTCATATCTTTTCGTAATCAGTTGGCGGCCATAATTAGGGTTAGAATTTTTACCCGATTCTATAAATACTCTCTTCGTGTCTCTTTGATAACTTACTTTGAAAATATGAGAGAGAGAGAGAGATTGCTACTGGCGCCATTGGAGTCCAGAAGAGATAGTGTGAGTTCAGAAAGGAGGTGACGGCGAACGTTCTAAAAGTTTTGCGATAACTTGTTGGTTCCTGGGAGCAGTTCGTGTGGGACGAATCTTGCTTTGAGCAACGGTGATCTTCATCACCCCAGCAAGAATTGTGTTTTCTTTCTCCTTTTCTTTTAGCTTTCTGCATATTGTAATTCGTTCTTTCTGTTTGCAATTATGATTGCAAGGAAGAACGTGAAGTGATTTCTGCCAGTTTGTAACAGAATTGTAATCAGAAATTTATAGTAGCTCAGTGGCTTCAAGTTCTTTGGAGAGCAAACTTGTTTGCCAAAATCTACGAAGTCCTAAAACTCATAACAGAAAAGATAACTGGTTTGCATTAAATCTCAGTTTCTGACAGTTCTTCCATCTTAGATTGAGCCTCGGGACTAACAAGCCCCACTGAAGATTCTGAATCACCCGGTGCTACAGCACCCTTGTTCTCCCTCTAGGCCGACCTGGTTCCGGTGCCCCAACAATTGTTTAAGGAACACGTCCTTGTGCACAAGTTGTCCATGACCATGCAATACTCGTGAACAATCAAACTACGACATATGCATGGACAAATCTAAAACAGAATATAGACATCTCTACTCAAAACCACGATTCGTCTCTTTATGCCAAACCACATTCTTCGAGCCATCTCTCGCCTCATTCTTACTTCCCACTTTTCTGGAAATTCTTCCTTGACGACGCAATGGTCCCAAACATTTCCATGTTTCCATCTCTGATACCACTCACTATCTTCCATATGACACATAAACAACATTATATTCCAGAAATAAAACATACCAATAAAACTATATTCCATACGATAACTTGTTAGACAGTGATAAAATCCATATCATATCAACAGTATGAAAATCTCATCGATACACTAGTAGAAAATTTTAAGTTTATCAGAATGAGTTAATATTCCATGTTCCATACAACAAGTTAATATAAATGAGATAACTCTATTTATCTATCTTGGTTCTTCTCTTGTATTAGCATGCAACAACTCATAGCATAGAAACTAAACATGCAACATCATTTCATTTAGTGTAAGGGTAAAGGAGCGAAGGATCATCGAAACCACCCACCTGAAGAAACGTCGATATGCCTCGACCGAACAAATCACTAAAACATCCTCTGCATGAACCCGTCCAAACGGTCCTTCGTGCAAACAACCAACTCAATGCACCAAGCGCAGCGGTGCATAATTACATGTTGGACTTATTAAGGATTTTTTTAAGGTCAGTAGGGAAAATCCAATATCATTCCTCATGGATAAACTTCTACACGGTCCCAAGTGTTTCCTAACACTATTTAGTAACATCGAATCCCTTTTGGTATTCAATTAGAACATGTATCCTCTTTAGTCAAATATGGACATGGTTTCAGCATTTAAATCTCCCTTTTTGTGCCCCATAGCTGCTACTGCAAAGGAACAAATACTACTAATATGATATCCATTCTCATACCCTAGCTCCATGAAGGAACAAAGAACAAATACTAATCCAGTCACACCTATATCCAACTCTGAATCGACTCCATTTAAACCTCTGCCACACCCCCCCCCCCCCCCCAACACCCCCCAACACCCCCCCCCCCCCCCCCCCCCCCCACCCACCCACCCACCCACACCCACACAAAACCACCACCACCACCACCCAAAAAAAGACTACATACCTACCCAATCCCCAACAAGTTTTGCATATTTGTGAGGGAAACACCCCTATTATCTGTGTTTTTATCCGGAAACAACCTGAACTGTAGGAGTCAAAATTATAATACTAACGGCAGGGCGGAAGAGAAAAAAGAGCTCGATATCTCCCCTCTAATGTATGTCTGTTTCTTTTGCAATAATGAAGGCATTCTTAGAAATTTCAGTCTCATTAATGAATATAAATTGAGCTTGTTTCAATATTGATCATATTTAATCTTTTATTAACTTTTTCAATTTTGTTAAAGATGTCTCCACTGATGGGAAATGGTGCTTCCTGGTGTTTTGGGTCGTACCGCGTTCTTCCAAGATCAACATTCAATGGTTGAGTTTGAAGAATCGGCTGTTATCTTTATGCCCATCATGTCCGATTCCGTTCTACTTCGATACTGTGACTCAACCCACAATATCCGTGTACCTTTTGAAGCTCTTCTCAGTCGATCGCAAGGGGCTTTTACATGGTAAATTTCATTTCTTGTGTAACTTTTTACATTGATAAATTGATTTGATGAAGCTGTTCCTGATCTGTGTGCAATGATGCAGATGTTACTCATGTACTCTGTGAGCTTGAGCTCTTGATTCATAGAGTGAAGGTCTCGACTACGCCTGATGGCAGAGTTATGGACCTCTTCTTTATATCTGATGGCAAGTGAGTGAAATAATCATCTGTTATGATTCATTGATTTAGCTTTAATTTCTGAAAAATGTATAATTCTTTGTATTGAGTTGAACTTCTCTAATGATGTTATGATACGAGCTTCGATTATATTTGTTATGACTATCCATAATTAACCTTTTTTACATTATTGGTTCAACTAACAAATGCTAATGCATAACTATATGTCTTTAGGCTTTATGAATCATCTTAGTAGAAGATTCCAACTGTCTCCTGGTATGTATGGATACTACAGATGCCTACCGATGGCTTTCTTGCAGACTTACGATTACAACGACATTTACTCCTCCGATTTGGAAAAAAAAAAAAAAAATTAAAAAGAGGGGTAATGAACAGTTTCTTATTCTTATAGTTTGTCTGTAGAAACTAATCCTTGAGGAGAGAACTGGATTTTAACACACACATGGTTGTATACATGGTAGGTAGTATAATAACATACAGACACAAGAGAATTGTCCCCAAGGTTTGTCATTGAGATATTAATAGATAAAACGAGGGGATGAAATAAATAAGATTTTATCATTGAGATATTAATAGATAATCTTACTTTTAGGATATTTTAAGATTATGAATTATAGTTGAAATATTAAGATAGCAACGTATTTGAAAATTAAGAACTTAAGAGATTAAAAGGATTGTTGGTATTTGAATAAAGTATTAAGAGAGGAGGGGTATAATTGACCTTAATATTCTCGTTAGCTTTTTGGTGGACAAACCATAAATTTCAGAGGGGAAATTGCTATATTTGTACGACATAAATAAAAAATCATACCCAAAATAAAGGCCTTTCCGGAAATTGAGGGTTGGCAAATGATCCAGATCATAAATGTACCTTGAACTGCAACACTCGTACCAGAGGTGGTTCAATGGGGTTTAGGTGTACACATTAACTATGGTCTGGAACCATGGAACGAGTAATTTGACTACTTATATCGTTAAGTATTTTACAAAAGCTAATGAATCTAATAAATAGGAAGCTACCCCTAAATAGAAGATCAAAATATATGTCATAACTCCATCTAAGGGAATTGTATACCCTTAAATGGCAGTTTCTCATGTCTAATATCTCTTACAAACTCTTTTGTTTACATGCGTTGTACCAGACAACACGAGATAAGCGCTACAAGATATCCATGTTCCTATTTATTAATAACAAAGAACTAACAATGACAAAAAGTATCCTAAAATTTGATAATAAAGAACCAATAGAGGAGAAAAAGGAAAAGAACAGGAAAACTATAGTATAGAGATTCAACAACATTGAAAAGGAAACCGCATTCGTTATTATTGTTAGTAGAAATTCTCAAACTCTGTATTTAGAGACTGAAATTAAAATATAAGTAAAATAAATAAAATGATACCGAGGCTTGAACTTGGTTCAATGTTATTAAGACAATATTCGCCCCGCACTGGTGCTTACGGTTTAATGGCGATTAGTCTCCCAGGATACAATGGTTCTTTCCTTCGGTAGCAGCACTTCACACCGTAGGAACTCGTCGAAGCAACGTTGTTCTCTCTCTCTCTTAGACTAACTAATGCAATATGGATGAATTGAATGAATGCTTGAATGCTCCAAACACGTGTATTTATAGAAATAAAGAGACACGATGGAAAGGGCACACCTTTCTAATAAATAGATTCGTACACATTTTCCAATGAAAAGATTCGTACACCTTTTCATAGATTCGTTGATAGAAAAAATTGATATTATTATTATAACAAATATACATTCACATTTTCCAACAATTATGACTTGTATCTCTGTTATTTCTTTTTGAGACTAGGACTAGGTTTCTGATGTGGGCCCACCTATCATCATTTAGCCTATGTTCTATTTTAGTCATTTTTCTGTTTTAGTAAGGAAGGATTATTTTGGTCTTTCACCAAAAATAACCCTTCCTTAATAAGTCATTTTTCTATTTTAGTCAGGAAGGATTATTTTGATCTTTCACCAATAATAACCCTTCCTTAATTAAGCCTTTGTTTTTCCCTATATAAACTAGGGTTAGCCATCTTTTATTTTCCATGCTTGTATTGAGAAGAAACTCTCAAGTATCAATAAGAAGGATTTAGACTTTGTCCGTCCACCAAAGTTGGGAGTTTGTTCTTTTCTCACAAAATGATCATTATCTTTCTCTGTTTCTCTTTTCTACAAATCTTTTGTGAATCGAATAGGTCGATTCACATCAATTGGTATCAGAGCTCTCTACGATCCATGGCGTCCGGCACAAGGAACACGATCGAGGAGAAGATCCAGGGGCTTCGGGAGGATTTCAACATCGAGATCGAAAGTTTGAAGGCCGCAATCAAAGATCAAGCGTCCACACAGGAGGATCTCCAGACCGAGGTACGAAGCATGCGGGAGGAGATGACGTCGATTCCGGCAATGATGAAGTTGTTGCAAAATATCTCGAACAAGATCAATGGCGGCGAAGCGGAGGCGGCAACAACCCAAACCCTAGGCGACCAACTAGGGTTTGTTCATACGGAGGGCGAAGCGACCGACGACCACAGAGGACCGGCCGACGGGAGCTGGCCCGCACCCGCCGTCGCCGCCGCGCCGCCGGGCGGGGCCCTGGCGGCCGGCGACCCTCGCCGGACAGCGGCCGAAGGCCGCAGGAGCGTCGCCGCCAACCGCGCGAGCCCGGGCGGGGCCGCTGCTGTTGGGGGCGGTCGCTGGCCGGCCCCCGACCGCCACCCCTGGCCGGTCGGCGCCAGAGGAGCCGCCGTCGAGCGGCCGTGGCCGGACGCCGTCGATCCGTACGGTCCCGGCGGACCGGTTCCACATTCGGGAGAAGCCCTAGGGCTTGGGGCCCCCTTCGGGGGTCGGACGAGGATTGCGAACTACGGAGATCGGTTCGTGGGCCCGGGAAGGGGCTTGGCGGGAGTTCCGACGTGGACGGGAGGAGCGGAACCGCCAGGAGGAGCGAGGCACGCCGGAGGCAGCAATTTCTTTGGGGGAATGGCGGATCCCGCCAACTTCCAGAGAGGGGACCTCCCCCCACGACGACCACCACGGAGGAAGAGGAGGAGAATGAGGATCCGACGGAGGAAGAGGCCGCCATAGCAACAGACGCAGTTTCCAGATTTCCACCTTGAGGACAAGGTGGCTCTTTTAGGGGGCGGTATTGATGTGGGCCCACCTATCATCATTTAGCCTATGTTCTATTTTAGTCATTTTCCTGTTTTAGTAAGGAAGGATTATTTTGGTCTTTCACCAAAAATAACCCTTCCTTAATAAGTCATTTTTCTATTTTAGTCAGGAAGGATTATTTTGGTCTTTCACCAATAATAACCCTTCCTTAATTAAGCCTTTGTTTTTCCCTATATAAACTAGGGTTAGCCATCTTTTATTTTCCATGCTTGTATTGAGAAGAAACTCTCAAGTATCAATAAGAAGGATTTAGACTTTGTCCGTCCACCAAAGTTGGGAGTTTGTTCTTTTCTCACAAAAAGATCATTATCTTTCTCTGTTTCTCTTTTCTACAAATCTTTTGTGAATCGAATAGGTCGATTCACATCAGTTTCATTTGGCCTGTATGAATTGGGGGGTCATGGATTTATGAATGATTTCCAGTAGTTCTTTTATCAAGCCATCGAATTTCAAACTAGCTGCAGTTGATCTTGACATGAGGATCCCACTTTTGCACTAAGCTGACTGCTGTTATGTTCCAATTCAGAGAGCTGTTGCACACTAGAAAGAGACAAGATGATACATGTCAAACTCTGAATGCCGTTTTGGGGGAGTCGTGTATTAGCTGCGAGTTGCAGTTAGCTGAAGGCTTTCAGCAGGGCTGCTCTTCCCTTCCTCCGCCTATTGCTGAGGAGTTGTTTCGCCCCGAGATATCTGAAGGTGACGTCGTCTCACAGGCATTTAGTCCAGATATGTCGAAGCTGAAGAAGGTGAATCTGGTCATGGACAATTCTTTGAGTCCTTCCCAAACTTTGCTTCAAATGCAGTGCGTTGATCAAAAGGGTCTCCTGTATGACATTTTGAGGACTCTAAAGGACTGTGACATTCAGGTAATACCTCTATCTCACTTCTACTATGACATTTAAAATCGTTGCCTTAGATTAGTTTGTGGTTATAGATACAACACAAATTTGGGCAACATAGCATCAGTTACTCTGACTTGTAAAATGAGAGAAAGAGAAGAAGCAAGTTTAATAATCTTTAGAAAAGAGCACTTGTATAATGCTAGAAACTCGCACATTAACTTCATTTGCCTCATAAACAAAGAAGTAGCACATTCATTCAGCTTCTTGGTAACTTGAATAGTCATATATGGCAGTATAGCTGCTTGACGGCTATAAAGCATGTACATATCGATTCCTTTTTATTTGATTGACGATGTATTTCCGTACTATCGGTTCAGTAAGCTGGACTTGGTGGCTAATATAATGTCATAGAACTTTTTAGTGTATGGTGAATGTTTCACAAACACATTGAAGCGAGGGAAAATTAATTACATACTGTAGAAATGCATGCTAAGGAGGAAGCCAAACTGGCCTATTGTGCACAGCCCCTTCGCTCTCGTCTTCCAATGCACTATTCTTGTTTCTTACCACATATATCTTTTATATTGATCGTGTAATCATTTGTAGTTCGGATACACATTGATAATGCTTCATCGATTGGCATAATTTAGATATCTTATGGACGATTTCTGTCGGACAATAATGGCCACCGTGAAGTAGACCTCTTTATCCAGCAAGCTGATGGAAAGAAGGTCGTGGATCCAGAGAAGCAGGATTCAATATGTTCAAGACTAAGGCTGGAGATGCTTCATCCGTTGCGTGTGATAATCGTCAGCCGTGGTCCGGACACGGAACTTCTCGTGGCAAACCCAGTCCAGTTGTCCGGGAAGGGAAGGCCTCTAGTGTTTTACGATGTCACCCTGGCCTTGAAACTCCTTGGGATCTGCATCTTCTCGGTATGTTCACTCCGCGGACTTCGTTTGAAGTCGACATTACAGAACATCTCACAGTTGTTAACTTGATTTTGCTTGTAGGCTGAAATTGGAAGGCATACCACATCAGAAAGGCAGTGGGAGGTGTATAGATTTCGCTTGGACGACAACAGAGAATTTCCGTTGGCAAATAAGCGGGCCAGAAGTCAAATTGTGGACAAAGTGAGGAGGACATTAATGGGGTGGTGAGAACTGTTAGAATTTTTCTCCTAGAAATCTTCCTTTCAGGCTCTGCAACTCCATAGAGTTTAGATTTAAGTTCCAATACTGTTAATATTGTCAGCTTCTTGGACTCCCTTTTCCTTCAGTTGTAAAATCACATTCACCATCTGTTGGTTTGATCCTACTTTCTTGGTCTGATTTTGTTGTTTGCGTCAGCTGAAATCATCTTCAGCCATCAGCAACTTCCATCTATGAAATGTGTCTGTCTTTATGGAGAGAAAAGGTTATTTGAACGTATCCTTAGAGTATCCACAGTGGAGACACTCCAAACACGTACTCCGATTTATTAGAAATTGTATAAATTACTACTTTTGGAGTGTCTCTTTAATATTCACACACAATGGTACACTCCAAATGGATAAGTGTCCGATGTAGTCTTCAACTGCTATAAAGAGTAAAGTTAAAATGTAGCGTTGAAACTTCTACAACTGCGGATGCTCTTAGCTGCAGTAGTGCTCAAGCAAAAATGGCCATTGGAGACGCTCAATGGCCACAAGTGAAAGATCAAAACTGTGCGGATACATTTGATTGAGGGGCAATAAGTTAAAGATTACCGAGGATATGCTGTGAACATTTACTTTTGGCAGCCTCTTTCAGAAGCATTTCATCGTCTGAAATTGTCTTTCGCCTGCAGCAGCATCATTGGTCGCATACAATGGATAAACATCATTTTTCTATGCGCCAGATATATCTTTAGTTAGTTGGTACATTCACATCTAAGTTAGATATAACTAATTACAACACTCAAAAAACAAATCAATAAATAATAGGAATATCCCTGATTAGCGTCAGTCTTCAAGTAGCAGATTAACACACGTTATCAGAGATATACATATGTAGATAGACTTCTATAGTATCCTTTACCAAAAATCTAATTGAAACATTATGGAGGATGAAAGTTAACGAGAGGAAATATTCAATTTACTAGAGTTACAAAGGAGTCATTCTTAAGCATATAATATTAATAGGTGAGCCGTAGGCTAGAATTGGTAATCAATCGGGATGAGGAAGCTCGCTAGCCACTGCGGGACTTTAGATTTTTGGGCTTGAGGCGAACTCTATATGTGGTACACCCCCCCCCCCCCCCCCCCCCCCCCCCCCCCCCACCCCCCAAAGCTTAATGTTAATATTTATTTTTTCTGCTCCAGTCAATTATTTTCTTATAGGAGGCATGCTTGCTTCTCTAACCTAATTTGCAACATATCACATTTGCAAAATGAATAATCTAGACGTGAACACTGTTGGAGTGGGTGGAATTTCCAACCTATGTGGAGAAGATCCCGGAGTGCGACGAGCGCCGTCTGTATGTCAGAGAAGCTCGGGGAGGTGACGAGGCCATTCAGAGACAAAGAAGAAGCTCGGGAGCTACCAGAGTACTTTCTGGAATAGGGGAGGCAGAGTTCTGGCCGAACTCTGCCCCCTTGGTTCCAGAACTGTTCTGTCACGAAAACACAGAGTTCTGGCCGAACTCTGTGTCGACGAGCTGAGGCTGATTTCAGGGTATTTTTATACCATTGGATCGTATCCTACGGTCCAGATTTTGCTGCGAATTAGGGGGTTTATACATGGCTTTTCCTAACCCTAATCACAACACAACATTGAGAAAAATAGAGAGAAAAGAGGCAAGAGTGCCATTGCAACTTTGGAAAAGAAAAAGGAGGATTGAAGGCCGTTTTCGAAGGAGAATCGTGTTCGGGTAATCTTTACTCGTCGTCTTTGTTCTTCGTAGCCTTGTAACCAATTATTCTTGCTTCCAAGTGTTGTGGAGATCCGTATTGGATCGGAAGAAGTTCGTAGAGGGTGTACTCCTTTATTTCATTAGTGAATACTTCTCAAGGGTTGGACTCCGATCGTCCCGTGGTTTTTTTTCGCACGTCAAAATTTTTTTTTGTCTGCGTGGATTGTGTTTGGTGTTTGGTTCGTGCGTTGTATTGCTCGATTCTCTCGCATGTACTCTCTAGTTTGGGGAAAGGTTTTCGCACTTCTTTTCCAACAAAGTGGTATCAGATCTAGGTTCTGGAATTCAGAAGGGTGTCAGGAGTTGACAGAAAAACTAGAGAGGAAAGATGGACATGAAGCCGGTGCGCATGGTGAACCTGAACGGCACCAACTATCATTATTGGTGGAGCAAGATGAAAGATTTGTTGTTCGTCAAGAAGCTGCATCTGCCCGTATTTGCTTTCGAGCGACCAGTTGATAAATCCGAGGAGGACTGAAAATTCGAGCACATACAGGTATGTGAATATATCAGGCAGTTCGTTGACGAAAACATGTACAATCATGTTGCCAATATTGAGCACGCGAAGACGTTATGGGATAAGCTGAAATCTTTGTACGCAAAGAAGACCGGGGTAAACAAGTTGTTCCTGATCCGGACGATGATGGGTCTGCGATACAAAGATGTCTATTACGGATCCCTCGAGTGATTTTCAGGGCGTAGTTGACCAACTATCTTCGATGGAAGTCAAGTTCGACGACGAGGTTCAGGAACTATGGCTGCTGTGTACATTGCCAAACTCGTGGGAGACTGTACGAGTATCTATGATCGCTTCTGCTCCAGAAGGCATGGTCAGTCTAGAGTTTGCCAAGAGCGGGATGCTGAATGAAGAGATGCGGAGACGTTCTCAGGACACTTCATCAACATCCCACCACTCAGAGGTACTAGTTTCAGAGAGCTGCGGAAGGGGCAAAAGCAGGGATCCAGGTGGCAGAGACAAGAGCAAGAGAAAGTCCAAGGGTCGGTACGAGGACTCGGAGTGTTACCATTGTGGCAAGAAGGGCCACATCAAGTGAAACTGTTTCCCTTGGAAGAGAAAAAAGAAAGGCGACAAGGAGAAGCAAGATGAGAACACTACAGCGACGACTTCGATACATGGAGGCGATGTGATCGTCGTAGGTGATGAGGTTATTACAAACCTTGCCTGCGATGATAATTCGTGGCTGGTAGACTCAGGGGCTTCAGCACACGTATCTCACAACAGGGCACTATTTGTCACTTACATGACAGGCGACTGTAGAGTGTTGAAGATGGACAATGGAGATGTATCGAAGGCGATTGCCATTGGAGATGTGCATTTGAGGACGAAAATGGGTGCAGTTCTTGTTCTCAAAGATGTTCGTCGTGTCTATGATATCTGTTTCAACCTGATGTCGGTTGGAAGTATAAAACCCTCTTCTAAAATAAAATAATAAAATAAACCCACAACCCTCCCTTCACTCTCAGCGAATCACCAACCCATGACTATTTCCCTACTCTCCCCACGTTCTCTCTCCTTAATTTTTCTCCTCCACACAGATCCCTCACCACTCTTCCACATAAACTCACCATCCACTCTCTCTCTCTCTCTCTCTCTCTCTCTCTCTCTCTTTCTCCTCTCCACACACAGAGAACCATATCTCCTCATTTCTCCCACAACCATCATACTCCCCCTCTCTCTTCCTTTCTCTCCAGACCCGGATCCCCTCCCATCCTCCGACCCCCGTGCCTCGGCCGACCGGCGGCCGCCTGCACGACCCTGTCCGCACGGCCTTTCGGTCGATCTCCTCGCGGACAGCATCCGCGACAGCCCAGGCCAGCGCCTCCGTGCCCTCCTGTCACGCCCCGCTTCCGTAGGAGCGATCGTCCTCGCTAAGGCGTGATGCCGCACGGGCCTAGGTTGCGCCCGTGCAAGGCTAAGTCCAGAAACGGTCGATTTGAGCTAGGCCACAGAGTCGCACAGAGTGTCCTCATTTGTAGCGGAAAGTAAATGAACACAAGTTAAAACGAATTCAAACTCTTTATTGATTTTCAAAAAGTTTACAAGCGGCGCTAGGCCGAGTTTACAAGTCTCTCAAGCTCTCTCTCTCTCTCTGTGAAACATAAAAGGGTGTGCCAAGTGGCTTACAACATGGAATGATTCATGGCGATGTTTTGATACATTATGTCATGTATATGGTGCTTCAGCTCCTTGCAACGCTCTAAGGCTCCAGAGTTAGCTCCGTGCCTTAGCACGTTCGAGGAAAGCTCCGCACCCGATGACGTCTCCTGCATCCTGCAAGTATACTGTGGGGTTATCAGTACATTGTTATGCACTGGTGGGGAGGCTAGCTCGCCCACGATACTATCATTACCAAACACGTTCTATTTACTTTTGTGCACCGTCTATCATTCATTGTCTTTCTAATCTTGCCTTAGGATCAGTTTCATGGCATATTTCATAACCTATCTCGTGTTGCCGAATTCAAATGTTTGCATGGGAATACATGCACGACTTACCCATACTTACCGTCCGGGCTTCCCTGTCCAAAGTAAACCAAGTTAGTCAACAATTCATATATAACAACTTATCGTCATTCATGTAAACATTCAATGTAAAGGGCGTGTCCCTGCCTCAGGTCCTAGCACGTCGTAGGCGTATTTTCTAACTCATTTGCACGAAGTACTCTCGATTCATTTGGTGTGTTATATTCAAGCCTGTTCAGGAGGCGCTTCATTCAGTTAACTTAGACTACTTTATTTCAATGCAAGGACTTGCACGTGGATTGCCACCAGCAAAGCCTACTTAATCTATATGTACCGGTCGCTGGCACCACAAGCCAATTTGGACATATTCTCCTTTAGTATTCTCACCTATCATAGCGTGCGGCTGGTACACCTTGATAGTCTCTTGAAATACTCCCGCACCTACGTCTCCTGGGTGGCCAAGCCCGCACCCAGGCCAGCACCGTAAGCCGCCTTGATTTTCGCCTAGGCCGGCCACGATCCTCCCTTTGATCGTGCCGCAGAAATCCTTTATTCTTTCTAACTCCCGTATACGAGGGGATTGTCCACGACCATTTCGTATTGCCTTGTCATTTTAACATAACGGCTATCTCTGAGCCATAGGCTAACCCTTAGCCATAATGCGTTATCGACCAGGTTGGCGGCGGCATCCATGCAGCACGGGTAGCGAGCCCCGATGCACGTTCCCGTCATACTTGTCGCTAACCATTCCTTTATTTCTTATCTTTTATTCATTCTTTCTTTTCTTTCTTTCACTTGTCCGTTCGTTCATTGATTCATTCACGTATTCATTCATTCATTCGTTGATTCATTCATTCACTCATTGAATCATTCATTCACTTATTCGTTCATTCTTTCATTCATACATTATGCAACTCTCCGTACGGGAGTCGCCTTGGCGACCCATCGGTCTCGAAGTCTTCCAATGTCGTTATACTCTACTCGGAACGACTATGTCGATAGTCTTCCGTTTCATTGTTGTAAACCATTCATTGTTTCATTGTTGAACGCATAAGGAATTTAAAATGTAAGCCTGTGCCTTAGCACGAGCGCGGAGTGCGGTGCGAGAGTTCTCACATTTTCTCAAGTTCCTTTCCATATTCTATACAAGTATACAAGATGAGATTTTTCTCTTAGCTAGGTGCGTTAGTCATTTATTAGTATGCGCGGTGTTATCGCCTAGCGATTCTAGTGTAGTGTCCATATTGTTAAGTGTCTAGGCTAAGCAAAGACGGGTTCATCGGAGCCACCCACCTTAGCAATGTTCGTATCGGCCGAGCGATACTCCTGAGCGCGCCTTTAAAAGTCTAAGTCTGGATTCATCCTTGACGGGCCAATGTAAGTCTAGCATCGATTCTTCCTCAGGTCGACGCAACTCTTCGGGTCGACGGCTCGTTTGAGTTGTTGCACTTGCCGTTTGAATCGGCGTTCCGCTAGGGCGGAGCGGGTCATTACATAATACACCACTCAAAACAAGTCTCATCCTCGAGACTTCCTGAGTGCAGGTCATCATACCATTCCTTAACTCATGTCGTGTGTGTATCTTAGACAATCCCTATCGAATGGCTTTATCGCTCGATGGCATCGAACTATGCTCGGTTATCCTTCCAAGTTTTATGTTGCATATGTTTGGTCAATTTCATTGCATGACTTTTCACTCATTTTAGTGTTGATGGTACTTACTCAATTGTCGTGTTTCTTCGACTTGGTCACTATTGTGCCCTGTTGCGGGGCTATAATGGTCACACGAGGCACGTTGTAATTCATCAAACGCGAGGGTCGTAGGCTGAGGCAACTCACTCATTCATTCATGCGCATCTCAACACTCACTTGCAGCTGCATTCGAGTTATTGTATCGCTGAGTTTGGATCGTGTACATATTCAAGGCGTCCCCCGAATACGTACATTTCAACCAAGCTTAGCGATTAGCGAATTCGGACAAGCTACTCGTGATAGTTTTGATTTGCCGATCGTTTTACTAACTTCGATTAAAACCGAACTCATGTGCGTCTCACTATCGTTTATCTCGATCCTCGAGATGATCCGATTCGTTTCTCAAGCATTCTTGTCTACGAAATCAATACGATTTCTTCTTAGCGGAGTCAACCAAGTCTAAGTAATTATCGTCCGATTCGAGACCAAGTATTGCACTATCATCGAGTATGTCCTCCTATCAATGATTTAATTCGCTATCCCAACTTTACTTGCGTATCATCCATTCCTATCGTTCACTTTGTCTGGGGCCAGTCTCGTCGTCGTTCACGCATACTCCCAGTTTTCCGTCCTACTCTAGGTCTTGTTGCCCCAAGTCTATCGTCCGTCCAGACGATACTGTATTATAAATCGCACAGGTTCAATCACTCAACATAGGGTCGTCCACCTATCCGCTAGGTCATCTCACAGGATCATAGTTACAAGTCAAGTCCGTGGCTCATCGTGCAAGGTCGTTGCACGACGCTCGCCCCAAATCCTATGGTCAAACCATTTGTTCGCTTGTACGGGAGTTTCTACCCAAGTTCGTTTCACTCAAATTTCTAAACATCAAGCAGTGTTCCTTCTATTCGCATTAACATATTCTCCGCTCCAAGTCCGAACTCGTTTAGGAAAGTCATCCTACGATAGGTTGTCCTCAACCGAATCCTCGACATGTTAATATCGTATGTCCACACTAGCAATTGTCGTAGTCTATCTCTTCAAGTATGTTTGATACAATTCACCTATCCATCCTATCCAATTCACGTATCGATCACGAGGTCGTCTAGTCCTTGCAATATGTCGTGCCCCGATCTCACGCAAGTCTGATTATCCACGGTGGACATGAATCACCATGTCAATATTCCCGCGGAATAATCGTTCTCATTGGGACGTAACTCTTGCATTGCGTCTAGACTTACTCATTTTCGATACGCGGATTGGGCCTACTTAATCCTCAACTTTACTTAGTTGTCCATCATAAGTCCAATCAATCATCAAATTCTCCTTCACGTCAAACCACAAGTCGTAGCAATCACAATTGCCATGTCATGATATTTTGAGTTCGATCATTCCCGCTGGACATGAATCACCATGCCAACGCTCACGCGGAGTGATCGTCCCAAATCCGACGTGACGCATATGCGAGGCTAGAGTTGCGCTCGTGCAAGACAAGATCGTTGTCGTTGTGGTTATCATCGAATAATCAAGTCACTTCCCTTCTTCATTCCAAATATTCATTTCTATCAAACTCTCCAATATAGCATCCTTCAAAATAATAACTTCTAACACGATCATTATTCATCGAATCAGAGTACCTCCGAGTTATTGTACATCGATCTTTGATACGCCTCAATACCATCGGTGATGTACATAACCTGATGATCTTCCTTTTGCAACGAATTCTGACTCGTGCAACTTAATTCCTCAATTCGTATTGTCTCGTGCTAACTCTTCATTGAGCAACATCTATTCCAAATCCTTAGTCATTCTCGTATCTTCAACCCAACATTTTTCATGCACGCTATCTTCCAATCGTGCTAACTTCGATCTCGTCTATGAGTATTCACCTTAACTCAAGTTTCAATCTATTCAACTAAATTCAAAATTGCATGCACGATCCACTAAGTTTCCTCAACCAAAACATCTATTTATCTTATCGTTTCAGTAATTTGTACTATGCATTCACAAATCGTTCGAACAATATTTCGTTTGAGACTCTCGAATCATGACCAACTGAGCGTTACTCGTTCTAAGGCTTTGCGCGACGTCATCGTTTGCCGACATACTCGTTATATCCGTAAATCCTTTAATCTCGCTCGAACGATTTCTATAACGTCCATACACCACTTAGGGTTCGAGCCACTCGACTAGTCGTCGACACTCACTCTTATTCTTCTTCGAAGCTATCACATACACCACTCGGGGTCAAGTCATTCTACAAATCCTCAAAAGGTCATTCGGTTCCCAATTCGATATGTTCAATTGTGCGTTCGCCCGTTCCTCAAAGTCTAAGAACCATTTCTCGTGTTCGTTTTAGCGCCGGTCAAGTAGCGTCCCTATCAACATACATTCTAAGTCTCACTTATTCTCGTCCGAGCGATAGTCAATCTCGCTCACAACTCGTTCGCACCAAAGGGTCTAGGTGCACGATACTCGACACAACTTAGCCAAAGACTGTGTGCATAACCATTCCGTTCGAACTATACTTTGGTCTCGTGTACTCGTTTGTTATTGTCAGCGTAAGCTTATTCAATCACGCACTGCGTTTGCTAACTTTTAGCATTAGTTTTCTTTCAACTCAAGTCCGTCGTGGTTTGGTCACAAAGGCCTTCGCCTATCGATCCCGTTCAACCGAGTACTTGTACGAGCTTTTGAAAATATTAGACTTATTGTATGGAACATCCCAAGGCACAACGAGAGAGAGCGCATACTTTTTTTGTTTCCAAACAAGCTTTCAAAACTGAGAGAATCGAAATGAAGTTCAAGGACGTAAAGCCGTGCTCTGAAACCAATCTGTAACGCCCCGCTCCCGTAGGAGCGATCGTCTTCGTTAAGGCGTGATGCCACACGGGCCTAGGTTGCACCCGTGCAAGGCTAAGTCCAGAAATGACCGATTTGAGCTAGGCCACAGAGTCGCACAGAGTGTCCCTATTTGCAGCGGAAAGTAAATGAACACAAGTTAAAGCGAATTCAAACTCTTTATTGATTTTCAAGAAGTTTACAAGCGGCGCTAGACCGAGTTTACAAGTCTCTCAAGCTCTCTCTCTCTCTCTCTGAAACATAAAAGGGCGTGCCAAGTGGCTTACAACATGGAATGATTCATGGCGATGTTCCGATACATTATGTGTTGTATATGGTGCTTCAGCTCCTTGCAACGCTCCAAGGCTCCAGAAGTTAGCTTCCGCGCCTTAGCACGTTCGAGGAAAGCCCCGCACCCGATGACGTCTTCTGCATTCTGCAAGCATAATGTGGGGTTATCTGTACATTATTATGCACTGGTGGGGAGGCTAGCTCGCCCACGATGCTATCATTACCAAACACGTTCTATTTACTTTTGTGCACCGTCTATCATTAATTGTCTTTCTAATCTTGTCTTAGGATCAGATTCATGGCATATTTCATAACCTATCTCGTATTGCCGAATTCAAGTGTTTGCATGGGAATACATGCATGACTTACCCATACTTACCGTCCGGGCTTCCCTGTCCAAAGTAAACCAAGTTAGTCAACAATTCATATATAACAACTTATCGTCATTCATGTAAACATTCAATGTCAAGGGTGTGTCCCTGCCTCAGGTCCTAGCACGTCGTAGGCGTGTTTTCTAACTCATTTGCACGAAGTACTCTCGATTCATTTGGTGTGTTATATTCAATCCTGTTCAGGAGGTACTTCATTCAGTTAACTTAGACTACTTTGTTTAATGTAAGGACTTGCACGTGGATTGCCACCAGCAAAGCCCACTTAATCTATATATACCGGTCGCTGGCACCACAAGCCAATTTGGACATATTCTCCTTTGGTATTCTCACCTATCATAGCGTGCGGCTGGTACACCTTGATAGTCTCTTAAAATACTCCCGTACTTGTGTCTCCTGGGTGGCCAAGCCCGCACTCAGGCCAGCACCGTAAGCCGCTTTGATTTTCGCCAAGGCCGGCCACGATCCTCCATTTGATTGTGCCACGAAAATCCTTTATTCTTCCTACCTCCCGTATACGAGGGGATTGTCCACGACCATTTCGTATTGCCATGTCATTTTAACTTAACAGCTATCTCTGAGCCATAACCCTCCATAATGCGTTATCGACCAGGTTGGCGGCGGCATCCGTACAGCGTGGGTAGCGAGCCCCGATGCACGTCCCCATCATACCTGTCGCTAACCATTCCTTTCTTTCTTATCTTTTATTCATTCTTTCTTTTCTTTCTTTCACTTGTCCGTTCGTTCATTGATTCATTCACGTATTTATTCATTCATTCATTGATTCATTCATTCACTCGTTGAATCATTCATTCACTTATTCGTTTATTCTTACATTCATACATTGTGCAACTCCCCGTGCGGGAGTCGTCTTGGCGACCCATCGGTCCCGAAGTCTTCCAATGTCGCTATACTCTACTCGGAACGACTATGTCGATAATCTTCCATTTTATTGTTGTAAACCATTCATTGTTTCATTGTTGAACGCATAAGAATTTAAAATGTAAGCCTGTGCCTTAGCACGAGCGCGGAGTGCGTTGCGAGAGTTCTCACATTTTTCCAAGTTACTTTCCATATTCTATACAAGCATACAAGATGGGATTATTCCCTTACCTAGGTACGTTGAGTCATTTATTAGCATGCGCGGCGTTATCACCTAGTGATTCTAGTGATAGTGTCCGTATTGTTAAGTGTCTAGCCTAAGCAAAGACGGATTCATCGGAGCCACCCACCTTAGCGATGTTCGCATCGACCGAGCGATACTTTGAGCGCGCCTTTGAAAGTCTAAGTCTGGATTCATCCTTGACGGGCCAATGTAAGTCTAGCATCGATTCTTCCTCAGGTCGACGCAACTCTTCGAGTCGATGGCGCGTTTGAGTCGTTGCACTTGCCGTTTGAATCGGCGTTCCGCTAGGGCGGAGCGGGTCATTACACCTCCTCCTCGGCAGCGCCCCTCGCCGGCGCTGACCCGTGGCCGACCCTAGCCCCCGCGGCCGCCCTAGCCGTCCGACTGTATATATATATATATATAAATATATATATATATATAAATATATATATATATATATATAATACATGGTGTTGTGAAGCTTCCGTAATATATATATATATATATATATATATATATATATATATATATATATATATATATATATATATATATATATATATATATATATATATATAATACATGGTGTTGTGAAGCTTCCGTTATATAGTTGAAGCATAAGTTCTATATGAACCTCTATTTTTTTTACTTCATTAGATATTAGAATCCTTGCTAATAATTGCAATTAAACTAGTAAGTTGTAAAATTGGAGAGCTCTCACTTTTTTAAGGTTGTTCCCCATTAAATTGCAAACAACATCACTTTGGTATAGCCCCCTCCTTACCCTTTATTTAGCATGAAGGCCTTGGTTGATATTATGGTAACACCTAATATACTATACAATTAGTTGTACCTATACATCAAAGGAAACAGTAGGAAAATGTGGTTTCATCTCTCTCCATCTTTTCCTTAATTTATCAACTATATATTTACGTTAAACCCCTCGCCTTCTCTTAAATTATGTGTAGAGGTCATGTGTGTGTCCCTTTGTTATATAAGTATGATAAATATAGTTTTATATATATTATTAAATACAAGTTTTTCATAAATTATGTTGCCTTACTCTTTTCAATAAAGTAAGAAAATTGACTAGGATCAATATTAGAGATTGCAACTAGAACACCCTAGAAATGGTTGTATTTGGATCTAAGTCGGACTTTTAATTATTGTAGGTTTCAAGGCCTAAGTCTGATGTCGAATTTCCTGTCTCCATCTACAGCATTGGAAAATCAAGGCAAGTCCATGCTATCCAAACTTGTATTCTAATTGATAATTAAATTAATTGTATGGTAGTTACTGTATCGACACCTGACTCACGGGATCTCTCTTGGATCATACCGATTGTTTTACTGAATCATTGACTTGACTGCTTACTGAATCATTGACTCGGGGATCGGGGGAGTAGCGTTAACACATGTGGTCAAAGCCCCTTACTGAATCACTGTGGATAGCGAAATCCCAACCTACTTGGGCCGAAGTCGGACCGTGTTCATTATAACACTTACTGCCTCCAACCCTAGCCGGCCACAGGCTGTTACGCGCTCGAAACACTATTGTAGTTAGATTGCATCATTCTACCTTCAAAGTTTTATTGCATAACTGTTTTATTATTATTACCTAGAAAATTCATAAATTGCTTTTATCTCATTTTAATTATTGAATGAAATGCTGGAATGGATTTGTATGTCTTGCTCCCTCCTGACTGGAGACAACATTTTTAGGTGATTGTGACGATGAGGAGCTGCCTTATAGTTCATATTACGGGCCCGACTTGGGTTCCGAGGATTTAGCTGAAGCAGAACAGATAAATCAGGAGTCCTAAATGCACCCTTACATTTAGTTCTTCCTTCCTTTGCTTTAAAATTTGTAATAAATAAACCAATGTGATATTTGAATTTTCTTGCTTGTCTTTATTCATTTAGACTCTTTAGTTGTACTTCCATAATGTTTCATAAAGTTTTATTTCCGTTAGAGATTGTTGTTCCAGTATTTGCTACTCATTGATACAGCTTACTGTCGTCGTCTCACAATGGTGCAGGTTGGACATGATCTCACTAGATCCAGATTATTGGTAACGGGTCGTGACATATTTTTAGTGGTGGCACATGCAGGTCAGTTCTGCAAAACTGGTCTAGTCAACTTAGTCTAGACCAGCATGCAGTCCTGCAATCTGACTTAGGTCTATGTATGACTTTAGGAAAACAGACATTAGAAACAATTAGAACACTTAGATTATATTCATCCTGTCAACATAGGGCCAAAATTATCTATTTTTTGCTTGTTTATAGTTTCGTAGGTTACCTTGCTTATGTTTGTACCTAAACCCGGATTAGGCCGCTTGTATGATGGTATATTTTACTGCCTATATTATTTTTTTGATTTTATATATCTTTTAGTGTCACATGGCTTTCGGGGGTTATTTTTCTCCATGTCTTTATCAGACTCTAGCATCTCTTAGGATCTATACTCTTTCGCTATTTATGGATTAAGATTAGATTTTTTTTCAATCTCCTTCTTAGCAAACCTATTTCCAATTTCTCTATTAGTTTGATCATTCTTACTTCTCTATCTTTATTTAGAATCTAGATCCATTCACTATTTAGACCTTTAAATTCTTCTTTAGCAAATCTAATAAACATTTTTCTACCCAAAGTATTTCTATGACTAGTGTATTCAACCATTCGTCTTGACCTTATTTCCAATTGACTTTCTCGGAACCAATTCCGAACCGAATTTTTTTGGAACCATAAAGCCCCAAGGTTAACTGTTACCCAAAAAAAATGTTCAACTTAGCTTGTTCACGAATCTTCCAAAGGAATTACTTTCCAAAAATAATTCTAACATTGATTGATATTTCCTAAGTTATTTCAAGGACCGAGAATATTTTCATTTGTTGACGTCCTCCACTCAACTTGAAATCTTACTTTCTCTATGCAACTTCTTGATCAATTCAAGGCCTAAAAAACTTCTAAACTCAATCATTGAGTATCATGAAGCAGGAACAGTCAGCGAATTGATTCCATTCTATTATTAAATTTTCTTTAGTCATTGGAAAACTTTTGAATTGTTGAGCTATCTATTTGAAATTTCCATGGACAAAGTTGAAAATATATATTCAGTGACCTAATATAGCTTCGCACATATGCGTTGCAGTCATTTATCTGAATTATAAAAACTGCGAGTTTACTGCAGCTAGTTACGCACTGGCGAGGCATAGACTCTAAGTTGAAGTGATTTCAGGTGCTCATAAGTTTTTGTATATTATTGAGACTATGTCCTAAATGCATCATATTTGTATCATATGTTGTTCAACCAGCTAATGGATAAAGTTGATAGACTACTGGATAACCTATAAGTATTCAAGTTATGGAGCTAAAAATTTACTGCAGTCAGGTGCACTCTGGCGAGGCATGAATTTGAGGCAAAGTGACTTCGAATATATTTGGTTTCCGAATATTATTAAGACTATATCCATACTATGGTTGTCTTTTTAGCACCATCAAATCATCCTGACTTTTGTCCGATTATAGGATTTGCATTTCTAGCGGTTGTTTCCATTTTCAGAAATCTCTTATCACAGCCAGAAAAAATAGATTTTCTATGAAATTCTACTTGATTTTCCTAGAACTTATTAGGACCATATCAATCTATATTAGCTCAATTTCTTTCAAGGTTCAATTTTAGTGTGTTGCATATATTTTGTGGATAGCTTTATATATTAAATAGTTGATATATATCTTGTGGATGACTATATGTATATAGTTGATAGCTACATACGGAAAAAAACATAGATTGTTACTTATCTCATTTCTAATAAGTACATCCTTGGGTTCAATATTAGTTAGCTAAATGGTAGAAAAGGTAGAAGAATATCTTGAGTAAGCTAGTCTTGAGAGAGTGGTATATCTTAGCTTGTGACTTATTTGGGTTAGAAACGTTAGTAGTGCTCGCTAGTGTTTAAACCACGTTCAAACAAATGAAGGTAGTTGACGATTTTGAATTTTATGATTAAAGGAAGAGTTATGGAAGATAGAGAAAGACGTAGGTAGAGTTAGCGAGGAAAGTCTAAGATTTGGTAAAATTCTCTCATGGAGTAAATGAATTTGGATAATATATATACATGAGAATATGATGATCAAGTAAAATAACACTTGACGGGGATCAATTTTTATGACTAGATGACTACTGTACCCAGAAGGGACGGATATAACCATAAAAGGAATATCACAAGCAATGAAATGATAGGATCTAGAGAAAGGATAAGCAGTGAGGAATTGAAATAAGACCATTGGCATGCAATCTTGAAAAGAAGCAATTGGGTTTGTAATCTTTACCAAACATTGGAGACTCACATTAGTTATGGTAAAAATGATTGAAATTTTGTGATCTTTTTGCTAATGTGTTTGGATAAGGACGATTGATAGGTGCATGGATCAACCTTAAAGAATTTTTCTGAGGATTTGCTATGACAAGTGAAGATTGTGACTTTAATTAGTCAGTTTTGGAAGAATGGCTGATAATTGAAAATTGATGTCTGTAAAATTATTTGATTGAGAGAAATACTTGAAATTTGAAATACATTTGGCATATAAGTTAAATACAATGACGGATGGAAATTTGATTTAGATTATTTATGATTCCAAATAGATTTAGTTTTAATACCTTGGCAGCTGCCTTAATTTTCTGTAGATATTGGGAGTTCAGCTAGTTTAGCGAGTTAGAGATTAGTTTTTGCATAGGTATTAATAAGAAGGTTATCTTGTAAGTCATTCTTCCTGCATATCCTATTTTTGGATCGTTGAAATAGTGATACGATATTTTTTCTATCCCCTTTGATCATCACTCAGTTCTCAATGGAAATATCTTATCCAATTACATTCATATCATAGCTATATTATTCCAATCACCCTCGCTATACTACTATCATACAACTTATTGATTTTTTTTCCAGAGTAACAAATCTTTATACCCCATTCTAATTTGATCTGAAATTTTTAGTCCCTCATCTCAGAAGATTACATTATTTTACGCCTTTTCAATAAACTGTTGTTATTCGTTTCTTTCTTGCCTTTTCTGTTTCACGAGATCTCATTTGATTTTTTTCCTATTTTATGATCATTTCATTATATTTTAATAGTACCTGGATTCTACTCGTGCCTAAAATGATTTTGATAACAACAATATTCCAACTCTATCTCAGATCATATCTAGATAATTCTGATCGTGCCTATATTTCATCATTGTACCAATTGATCATGCCTAGAATCCGATCGTGCCTGATGATTTAAAATTTTGTTTTTGATCAAGGCTAAGTGATTTTGATTGTACCCCGGCCCTTATCATTGAAATTTTGAGGACAAAATTTTCTAAGGAGGGAAGATTGTAAAACCCTCTTCTAAAATAAAATAATAAAATAAAATAAACCCCAACCCTCCCCTCACTCTCAGCGACTCACCAACCCATGACTATTTCCCCACTCTCCCCACGTTCTCTCTTTCTAATTTTTCTCCTCCACACAGATCCCTCACCACTCTCTCTTCCACATAAACTCACCATCCACTCTCTCTCTCCCTCTCTCTCTCCTCTCTACATACACAGAGAACCCCATCTCCTCATTTCTTCCACAACCATCATACTCCCCTCTCTCTTTCTTTCTCTCCAGACCCGGATCCTCTCCCCATCCTCCGACCCCGTGCCTCGGCCGACCGGAGATTGCCTGCACGACCCTGTCCGAGCGGCCTTTCGGTCGATCTCCTCGCGGACAACATCCGCGATAGCCTAGGCCAGCGCCTCCGCACCCTTCGCCTCGGCAACGCCCCTTGCCGGCACTGACCCGTGGCCGACCCCAGCTTCCGCGGCCGCCCTAGCCGTCCGACTGCAACAGCCAAGGCAGTGTCCCACCGCGCCCCCCTTGCACGTGTCCGAACCATCGTCGACATTGACTCCACCATTGTGCCGACATGGCTGCGGCCCTCCGGCCACCTTCTACGAACCCGTGTCGCCATCGAACACAACCTCACCTCCATATTCATCAACGCCAGGCTTTTGTAGCTGACCACGTCGTTGACGAGCCGGGAGTACTTGCCACCGCGAATCTCTTTCCGTACCAATTTCCAGGGTCGAGCTCCTCGTTGGTGCAATACTGGCTCATGTCCTCGTCGAGCTGCTTTGATCTCAAGCCATTGAACCAACCATTATCCTCCCTAACAGCCAACAGGTCTCATTGCACATAGGAGACTTTTTCTCGGTCACGTCGAATTCGAAGGAAGTCTACAACCTTAATATATGGTAAGTAACTATAGGTTGCACTTGGCTCTTTTATATGTATATAATAAGTATGTTACTATTTATAATATAAACCTATGGAATAAAGCTAAGACATAAAGGAAGGGACCACTAGTTTAATTTGATAGGGCATGGGTGCCACCGTCTAAGAACAGTACTAGCTCTATCTTAAGAATATATATATATATATATATATATATATATATATATATATATATATATATATATATATATATATATATATATATATATATATAATACATGGTGTTGTGAAGCTTCTGTTATATAGTTGAAGCATAAGTTCTATATGAACCTCTTTTTTTTAACTTTATTAGATATTAGAGTCCTTGCTAATAATTGCAGTTAAACTAGTAAGTTATAAAATTGGAGAGCTCTCACTTTTTTAAGGTTGTTCCCCATTAAATTGCAAACAACATCACTTTGGTATAGCCCCCTCCTTACCCTTTATTTAGCATGAAGACCTTGGTTGATATTATGATAACACCTAATATACTATTCAATTAGTTGTACCTATACATCAAAGGAAACAGTAGGAAAATGTGGTTCCATCTCTCTCCATCTTTTCCTTAATTTATCAACTATATATTTACGTTAAACCCCTCGCCTTCTCTTAAATTATGTGTAGAGGTCATGTGTGTGTCCCTTTGTTATATAAGTATGATAAATATAGTTATATATATATATATATATATATATATATATATATATATATATATATATATATATATATATATTATTAAATACAAGTTTTCCATAAATTATGTTGCCTTACTCTTTCCAATAAAGTAAGAAAATTGACTAGGATCAATATTAGATATTGCAACTAAAACACCCTAGAAATGGTTGTATTTGGATCTAAGTCAGACTTTTAATTAATATGTAGGTTTCAAGGCCTAAGTCTGATGTCGAATTTTCTGTCTCCATCTACAGCATTGGAAAATCAAGGCAAGTTCATGCTATCCAAACTTGTATTCTAATTGATAATTAAATTAATTGCATGGTAGTTACTGTATCGACACCTGACTCACGGGATCTCTCTTAGATCATACCGACTGTTTTACTGAATCATTGACTTGACTGCTTACTGAATCATTGACTCGGGGATTGGGGGAGTAGCGTTAACACCTGTGGTCAAAGCCCCTTACTGAATCATTGTGGATAGCGGAATCCCAACCCACTTGGGCCGAAGCCGGACCGTGTTTATTAGAACACTTACTGCCTCCAACCCTAGCCGGCTACTGGCTGTTACGCGCTCGAAACACTACTGTAGCTAGATTACATTATTCTACCTTCAGAGTTTTATTGTATTTATTATTATTATTATCTAGAAAATTCATAAACTGCTTTTATCTCATTTTAATTATTGAATGAAATGCTGGAATGGATTTGTATGTCTTGCTCCCTCCTGACTGGAGACAACATTTTAGGTGATTGCGACGAGGAGGAGCTACATTATAGTTCATATTACGGGCCCGACTTGGGTTCCGAGGATTTAGCTGAAGCAGAACAGATAAATCAGGAGTCCTAGATGCACCCTTACATTTAGTTCTTCCTTCATTTGCTTTAAATTTGTAATAAACAAACCAATGTGATATTTGAATTTTCTTGCTTGTCTTTATTCATTTAGACTCTTAGTTGTACTTCCATAATGTTTCATAAAGTTTTATTTCCGTTAGAGATTGTTATTCCTGTATTTGCTACTCATTGATACAGCTTACTATCGCCGTCTCACAACAGTGCAGGCTGGACGTGATCCGACTAGACCCAGATTATTGGGATCGGGTCGTGACAGGAAGGTTGGATGACAAGGGATTCTTCAATCTCTTCGGGAATAGTCAATAGAAGCTTTCCAAAGGTTCGATGGTGATTGCCAACGGAAGCAAGAAGTCCGGTCTCTACTATATTAAGGGGAGCACACAGGGGGCACAAGAGGTGAACGCAGTTTCTGACGCGTCTACCGAGTTGTGGCACATACGGCTTGGCTATATCAGCGAGAAGGGGATGAGCTACTTGGTGAACATGAAGGTGATTCCAGGGCTCAAGTCTATAAAGTTGGAGAAGTGCACGCACTGCTTAGATGGGAAGCAAAATAGGGTATCTTTCCAAAGTCACCCAAGTTCAAGGAAGCCGACATTGCTCGAGTTGATTTACTCAGATGTATGCGGTCCTATGAAGGTAAAATCTATTGGTGGTGCTTCTTACTTTGTAACTTTTATTGATGACTATTTCAGGAAGGTTTTGGTCTATGCTTTAAAGACCAAGGATCAGGTGCTGCCTACTTTCAAAGAGTTTTAGGCCTCTGTTGAAAGAGAGACGGGCAAAAAATTATTGTGTGTTCGGTCCGACAATGGCGGCGAATACATTGGTCCCTTTGATGCTTATTGCAGAGAGCAAGGGATACGACACCAGAAGACTCCGTCCAAGACACCTTAGCTCAATGGTGTAGCGGAGCGCATGAATAAGATATTGATGGAGAGGGTATGGTGTTTACTGTCAGAAGCAAATTTGTCAGGCAGTTATTGGGGTGAGGCTCTTCTCACAGCTGCTTATGTTATTAATTATCTCCTAGTGCTTCTTTGTAGGGTGATGTGCCTGACAAAGTATGGTATGGCAAAGAGCCATTATAAAATTACCTGCGAGTGTTTGGTTGTAAGGCCTTCGTACATGTACCGAAGGACGAGAGGTTCAAACTTGAGCCGAAGACGAGGCGGTACGTCTTTGTCGGCTACGGTCGAGATGAGTTTGGCTATAGACTCTATGACTATAGACTCTACTACCCCGTGGGAAAAAATCTCTATAGAAGCAGGGACGTAGTATTCGTCGAGGATCAGACCATGACTAACACTCAGGATTCTGAGACGTCTTCTGAGGCTGAGGAATTGCCTGAGTTAGAGTCATTTCGCTTCTAACAGTTTCCAGAGGACATCGCAGAGGATCTAGTTATCGGGGAGCCAGTACATGTAGTTGCTCCCAACCTTGATCATCAGCCTACTGATGGTGGTCAGGGTGTCCCGTAGGAGGATGGGCATGCCAGGACGGCAGTTCCTGAAGGGGAGGAGGCTGTTGGTATACAGCCAGCACCGGTGGCTCTATTGAGAAGGAGAGACAGAGAGCGTCGACCATCTACGAGATACTCACCGAGTGAGTATGTGCTACTAACTGACGGGGGAAAGCCCGAAAGTTTTACAAAGGCTATGGAAGACAAACACAGGCAGGAGTAGATGTAGGCTATATAGGAGAAGATGGGTTCCTTACACGCCAATTCTACTTACGAGCTGGTGCGGTTGCCCAAAGGCAAGAAGGCTTTGAAGAATCTATGAGTGTTTAAAGTAAAGTAGACGGATGATGCTACTTGCCCTCGATACAAAGCGAGGCTGGTAGTTAAAGGCTACGGTTAGCGGAAAGGCATGAATTATGATGAGATCTTTTCGCCGATCGTCAAACAATCATCTACTCGGGTGGTGCTAGCATTGGCAGCCAGTTTCGACTTGGAGGTCGAGCAGATGGACGTGAAGATGTCATTCCTCCACGGTAATCTTGAAGAGGAACTATACATGGAGCAGTCAGAGGGATTCTGTGAGAAGGACAAGTCACATTTGGTCTGTCGGTTGAGAAAGAGCTTGTATGGTTTGAAGCAGGCTCCGAGGCAGTGGTACAGGAAGTTCGAGTCATTTATGGGGGAGCATGGTTATACACGGACGACGTTGGACCATTGTGCATTTGTGAAGTACTTTGCCGAGGATGATTTCATCATTTATTGCTCTATGTTGATGACATGCTATTAGTGGGTCGGAATGCCACTAGGATAGTAGAGTTGAAGCACCAACTGGGCTCGGCCTTCTCTATGAAGGATTTGGGTGCATCAAAGACTATTCTTGGGATGAAGATCAGCCGAGAGAGAGAGAGAGTCCAAGCTGCTACACTTGTCCCAAAAGAAATACATTCATCGGGTACTTCAGCGTTTCGGGATGGACGGGTCGAAGAAAGTGAGTTGCCCCCTTGAGGCTCACTTTAAGCTCACTAAGGAGCAGTGTCCATCTACCGAGGACGAAAAAGAAGATATGGAGCAGGTTCCATATGCCTCAGCTGTGGGAAGTCTTATGTATGCTATGGTGTGTACGAGGCCCGACATCGCTCATGTAGTTGGCACAGTTAACAGGTATCTTTCAAATCCTGGAAGGGTACATTGGAGTGTGGTTAAGTGGATTCTACGATACCTTCAAGGCACTGCCGATTGGAGACTTTCTTTTGTTGGTGATGAGCTGAAGCTGGTTGGATATACCGACGCTAATATGGCTGGAGATGTAGACACGAGGCGATCGACTTCGGGCTATGTGATGATGTTTGCTAGAGGAGCGGTATCGTGGCAGTCACGGTTGCAGAAGTGTGTTACCTTGTCGACGACAGAGGCAGAGTACATTACGGCGACGGATGCTTACAAGGAGTTGCTGTGGATAAAAAAGTTGTTGCAGAAAATGGGGCTGAAGCAAGAGCAGTATACTTTGCTTTGCGACAGTCAAAGTGCTATTCATCTTGTGAAGAATCAGACCTTTCATAGCCGGTCCAAGCGCGCACATCGAGACTCGATATCATTGGATACGGGATGTAGTTGAGAAGAAGGATGCGGAGTGTAACTCCTCTTCCCGTAAATTTTTTTTTGAAATATTTATTTATTTATTTATTTATTTGATTTAAATGGGGATTTTTAGGTTTTGTAAATAATTATTTAGTTAATTATTACGTTAGATGATTTTAGTCATGTTTGAGTTTTGAAGTACCAGACGACTAAGAATCATGGCATGGATAGTGCAGTAGCGTGCTTTGACTAGTGTTTAGCCATGGTAGGGGGAGGCCGAGTCATAGGATTATTCTAACTAGGAAAACCAGGCCAAGTTGCAACTTAACATCTAAAGACGTTTTAATTATTTAATATTTAGATTATTGATTTTAGAAGACTCGGTCGCACCAAACTGACCCGAACCTAACCCAATTCCGTGTAGGCTCGTAGTGAGACCAAAGGCGCCCATATAGACGTATGTCGTATCACTATTCTAATTTAGTGACCCGATAGCCGATTTCACAAAAGGTGGTTGTATATGTATATATTATATTATAAGTTCTTAATATTAAATAATATTTTATTAATATTATGGTAAATAATTTCCTTAATAAATATGTTGGATTTTGGGATTTACCTAGATTATATATACATGTGTATATATATAAAAATATATTCATAGTACATGAAAATAGGCTTTTATATGTATATATAAAACAATACTATTTTATTTTATTTATATAAAATATTGTGTGTATACATTAAGAATTCTATGTTGCAACACTAAATATATTTGGAATAGTTTATTGCTTAAAATTGTATTCATGGTGTATATATATGTATATATGTAAGTATGTATAAATATAAATATATGGTATATAAATGTATTTATTATATGCATATAAATATATATATATATATATATATATATATATATATATATATATATATATATATATATATATATTAAGCTTAATAAAAAAATACGCAGCAGTAGACATCCGCACGTATATATATATTAAGCTATATAAATACGTATTTATGTATATATATTAGGCTTAATAAAAAAGAAAAAGAAAAAGGAAAAGTAAAACCAAATACCAAAGCCCATGCTCCCAACCCCAATAAAAGGAGCCCAGGCCCACGCATACTTTCCCAGCTCGGCCAACTTGTGAAGGCCCCGACCCTTGGTATCAAACGCAGCAGTAGACATCCGCACGTATAAGAGCAGAGAACAGAGAGGGATCGAGCGAGATATTATCGAAACCCTCACCACCTAGCCTCGCCAACCACCTGGCGACCACCCCGACGCCTGTGCGCGCCCTGGACCGCCGCGCGAGGCCGCGCGGGTCGTCGGAGCCGGCCACAGGGCACGGCCTAGAACAGAGCAAACGCGGCAACAGTGCAGCCTCGAGCACTACTTCGCGGCAGGATCTCGCGACGCTCGATCGCCCGTTTCAAGATTCGTCTCCTCTGGTATGTAGACTACATGTACGGCTTTCCTTCCTTTCAATTCGTTCGAAATCCTGATGACCAGAACCCTAGGAAAGTCGAGTCAAACCTCGACAAAAACAGTGCCAATACGCTTTGTTTTGGGCTGTCAGACCACCAACTTCGAAGACTGTTTCTAATTGTTTATTGATGTTTCTTTAAAAATTAATTAAAAATAGTTGGATACAACCTATAGGGCTTTGTAAATGTTTTTGTAGAATCGAATTTCGTTGGTCGTCCGTCGAGAAATCGACTCTCAAAACTGACAAAAATATTTTCGAAAATAAAGAATTTCAATAAAAACCATCCACATGACGTGCGTCCCGCCATTCCGGGCGACGTGGTTGCGAACCGAAAGCATCGAAAGGTGCATAACGGCTTCGTGGTCATGTGGGATTTGACGGAATTCAAATTGGTCGCGTGTGCGCGACGAATTTGATGCGTATCCGTCGAAATTTACCGTATCGGCCTCTGTGCAAATTTTCCAATTACTTTGTGAACGCTCGTCAGATCGAGACGAAACTTGTGCCAACAGGACCGTATCATTTTTCTGGTCCTGTATGCCATATTTGGTCCGATTCTGAGACAGTTGATTGGACCACCGTTTTGTGGGCCCCACGGTCCGATTTATCGGGCAATTTTGTGCACGGCCCACCGGAATCCAAAATTGGACATACGGTTGGGTTCGTATCGGAAAACCGGATCCATAGACATATAGTTTGACGACTTTAGAGACCATTGACTCTGGCACGCTTTTCGGTGCAAAGTGGGTCCAACGGCGGACACCGTTTTTGCCCAAAATTACCGTTTTGCCCCTATGTCCAGAATTGGACTTAAGGATAGGCAATCCTAGCTAATTTGACTATTCTGAGAACATTGGTAATATTTATTTTAGCTTTCGGAGATAGTTATGATGAGTTGGACTTTACGGCTCACTAGTTGACTATATCTTGTGGGATTTGCGTACAACCTCCAGGCAAGTATACCTTGCCAACTTGTACAGTATAATTTATATGCATGTTCATCATCTCGCTGCAGTTCTTTTCCTTACATTCGTGATTGCTTTATTCCATGTCTAGTACACTCGTCTTGTTATAGTTTTACTTTACATGTTTCTAGTTGCCTGCACCTTCTCGTTCCTTTCTGTTATGATATTTCTACCGGTTACACTGTGTTAGTCTCATATGTATTTCTTGATAGAGTCGTCTAGTCCTACACTACGATTTCCTCGACTTGATTATAACTTGACTTGACTTGACATGACTTGAGTAGGACTTGACTTTGACATTCTATATATTGTGAGTACTTACCTTGACTACGGTCTATAGGATTTTATACTAGGATTGGCTACTGTCTCGGTCGTGAGTACTTGCCTTGACTGCGATTGAGACACTATAGATTGTGAGTACTTGCCTTGACTGCAGTCTATAGCTTTGACCTATTAGCCATTTCTAGTATGGCATGCCAGTGTCTTAGGATCCTTGTGTTTAGATCTTGTGTCTTGGTCCATTTTGTCTCGTTGGATGTCCTTGATTATTCCGTACTTCTTTTTATATTTGTACTGTTTTACATGTTGGCTTGTATATTATGTATCTTGCTAGTCCTCTGAGGACCTGATGATCTCTTCAGGTTTAGCGACTGTGTGGAGTTAGTTAGCAGAGCAGGATGGTAGAGGATTACGATCTATGATACAGGTATTTGCTTGTGATATTTTTTTATTATCCTCTCGTGCTTTATATTCAGTACCATGATATATTTTGCTTACTTTATGGACTCATATCATTCTTGGAGTCTAATCGAACAATATGCTAATGGGCTGCAGACCATGACCCATATTTGTTCATTCTTGTTTTATTTGACTCTTGTGGATTGAGATATAGTTTAGATTAGACATGATACCCATGACCTTGACAGCTTATACGTACTCGAGTCGGGCTGGAGTCCGCTCGATACGTAGCTGGCTTGCTCACGAGCTCGCGTCCGAAAAGCGGGTGCGGGTCGTGATACGGAGCTTGAGAAGGTTCATACGGATGATAATGGAGCAGATATGTTCACCAAGATTCTACCAAAGAAAAAGTTTGAGTTCTGCAGGCAGATCGTCGGGATGACGACCTCATCCACATAGTTGTGAAGGGAGAGAAATGTTGGAGTGGGTGGGGTTCCCAACCTATATGGAGAAGACCCCGGAGTGCGACGAGCCCCGTCTGTGTGTCAGAGAAGCTCGAGGAGATGACGAAGCCATTCGGAGACGAAGAAGAAGCTCGGGAGCTACTAGAGTACTTTCTGGAACAGGAGAGGCAGAGTTCTGGCCGAACTCTGTCCCCTTAGTTCCAGAACTGTTCTGTCACGAAAACACAGAGTTCTGGCCGAACTCTGTGTCGACGGGCTGAGGCTGATTTCAGGATATTTTTATACCGTTGGATCGTATCCTACGATCCAGGTTTTGCTGCGGATTAGGGGGTTTATACATGGTTTTTTCTAACCCTAATCACAACACAACATTGAGGAAAATAGAGAAAAAAGAGGAAAGAGTGCCATTGTAACTTTGGGAGAGAAGGAGGAGGATTGAAGACCGTTTTCGAAGGAGGATCGTGTTCGGGTAATCTCTACTCGTCGTCTTTGTTCTTCGTAGCCTTGTAATCAATTATTCTTGCTTCCAAGTGTTGTGGGAATCCGTATTGGATCGGGAGAAGTTTGTAGAGGGTGTACTCCTTTATTTCATTAGTGAAGTCTTCTCAAGGGTTGGACTCTGATCGTCCCGTGGTTTTTTTCGCAAGGGTTTTCTACGTCAAAAATTCTCTGTGTCTGCGTGGATTGTGTTTGGTGTTTGGTTCGTACGTTGTATTGCTCGGTTCTCTCGCATGTACTCTCTAGTTTGGGAAAAGGTTTTCGTGCTTCTTTTCCAATAAACACTATGCAATCAAATGACACTATCATAATTTTCCAACAAATAATAATAATTAATGACAAATAAACAATCAATAACAAATATAAAAATATTGTCTTTCTTAGTTCCTCTATCTGTTGATTTCAATCTCAATAGGAATAATTACACAATCAAATGACAATAACATATTTTTTTAAATAAATTAGTCAAACACAAATAAAGATAATCAACAAAAAAATTTAGGCAAGAAATAATTTTTCCAATATTTTATAATTTATAAGTCCACTGTTTCACTTAACAAAATGCCTAGAAATCGGCTTTTGAAAATAAGACTTGAAAGAGTACAAAAAAGTACAAATTGATCTGGAAAGTATTGCTATGGAAGTCTGATCTGAAGGCGATCACTTTATTCCTTGGACCATACGATGATGATGAAGACCACTGCTAGAAGATGAACAGCCGGAAGAACTAAGTCACCAGAAAGGTATCGACGCACTTGGGTACTGATGGCGAGGTCGAATGCTTTCCTGCTCTGCTTCACTCTGTTCTAGAAGAAAGGTTGAAGAAGAATGCTCTGGAAAATCAAAGTCTCTGGGCTCTGATCTCTATGTATTCTCCCCTCTGTCCCTTTCATATGAAAAAAATAAGTCTATTTATAGACTTGGCTTTTTGTGCGTAAAACTCAGCAAAGTCCTGTCTTTACGCTAGTAACTGCCACCCATGACTGAAGTCATCCTCTACACACGTTGACACGTGTCCTATTATTTCAATAAAAATAGGATGCACGTACACACGTTCTTCAAGATGTGTGGCATGAAAGCCCCGTATGCAAACCACGTTCCAAAGTAGTCAGGAAGGATAGGGCTTAAAAGCAACCCAAATTTACTCTGAGCGTAAAGTAGTAGACTAGGCGTAAAATAGTCCTAAAATGGACTTCTCGCGTAAAGTGGTTGATAAAACAACCTTGAGCGTAAAAAGTAGCCCAAATAAACTTTATGCACACGTCAACTTTGAGCGAAAAAAGCTCATATAGTATTCATGCGTAAAAGAAGCCATCTTGTGAGCGTAAAATAGCTCAGTCTACATACTAAACGACAATATTGGTTTATGTGTAAAACAAATTCCTTCGAATTCTGTGTTATACGCTGTCAGTAGATCTTTATGTCAGACCCATTATCACTTCACATTAAATGCATGATTTGACAACCTGTCTCTGGCGTAAAATAGTTGGCCTGTCCCTGGCGTAAAGTAGTTTGCGTAAAACAGCTCATTTGAGTGTAAATCTCTATCTCTTTGACTCAGTCTATGAAGCACTTTTTACGCTCCTACATCCACAACAATTTTAGACTTCACTTACCTGTGATTGTAAAAATAATTATGAAGCTTTATTGATAATGTAAGTAACTCCTCAAAATATAATGGGAAGGCATCATTGACACAACAATTAAGAAATAGACCAAATTATGAGTGCATCAAGCAAAATCTAAAAATTAACAACAATTTATATTATTATAAATAAAAAAATTAAAGACTTACCTGTGGAAACATGTGGAAAGGAAGGGAGTGATTGATTTGTGGCTTCTAAAAAGAATTATTCCACAGTAGGCCACAAACAAGAGTCTTTCTCTAAAAAAATTAAAATCCTAAAATACAACTTAGTCGCCGGCCAAAAGACTCTTCTAGTATTTTTCTCTTCAAATAGTATCATGTGGATATGATACCACTTGTCTCTTCAATTCAAATTTCGGTATAAGTCCACATGATACTTACTACTTGTCTTTTCAGTCGGCGGACCTTTTTAGTTGCCATAGCCACAACAAGCTCTGTAAAATTTCATATTCGGATATTTTTAGTTGGCTTTATATACACTATTTTTTTGGTGTCCTTTAAAATTTTGGACCTGAGACAACTGCCTCATGGGTCTCATATTAAGTCCGGGCCTGTCGCTGTGTCACGACCTGCACCCTAGAGTAAGGGCACGAGACGTGGGTACGTCCAGCCTACGCCACAGTGTCGGCGGTAGAACGCTGTCCTAGGTCACAACATCTAACAATATAACTCTAAACAGTTTATACTCCCCGAATGGGGGTGACATAGCAGTAAATAAACTCAATCACAACTAAGGAAGAGATAGCACGATATGATATAGAACTCAAGGAAATACAGATGATAAATAGTCTAAGATAATATCCCAGCAAATACCCAGAGTACAAATCTCAGCTACTAAATATGAAAGAATATATACAACTCAGAATCTCTGAACAGAAATAAAGTCTAGCTAAACAGTCTCAAGACAACATAAAATAAGATAAGGCCTAACTAAGCTAGTCTAGGCAATGGGGGTGATGTCCTCAGCTAGAGCTGGGTCCTCCTGAGAGTCCAGCTCGCAAGTGTCGTCTAGGGCTGCCCCGTAGAAGGTATCCACACAGGCCTCCTCCTCGTCCTCTGTAATATTTTCAACAGGTCCAGTCAGGACAGGAGCGAGCACAATACATCTCAACAGTTCATAGCAGGTTAGAAAATATAAACATGCAGTAGAGTAAGATACAGGATCTGAAAGAAATACAGTATGTAAACAGAGAGAGAGAACTGTAATAGAAATATCTACTATAAATAGAGAACCAATAGTGGCTAGTGATGTAGAGTACAGGATAGCACATGTGAACAGAACAGATTAGTACATGATCTAAACTAAAGAGTTTTACTGTCACTCCCCGTTCCCAGAATGCGTATTTTTATACATGTACAACTCATGTATATTTATTTAATATTTATTATGTATTATCCTGTATTTAAATTCCTTTAATTTCATGTTAATCGATTAATCTGCTCTTTAAATTTTTATGTTAATTTATTTTCTGCAATTTTATTTCTGCAATTTTATTTCTGTACTTTATTTCCTGCTTTTATTCCCTGCCTTAGTCTTGCTTATTTGGGTTCGGGTTGGCTTTGGTTTGATCCCCTACAACCCGACCCATTGGACCCGGCCCAACTCCCACCTACCACCCCCTTCATTTAAAGCTTCCATCTCTTTCTCTCTCTTCATAAACTCCTTCACCATTACTCCTCTTCTTCTTCCTTTCATTACTCTCTCCACCTACCAACCATAGGCAAGTACAACTTGCTTTCCATGAGAACCCATATTTTTATAGTTCATTTGCCTTCCTCTCGTGATCCTAAGAGAGTTTAGAACTTGGCATTTTTTATTTCGAAGTCTTAATTTTTGTAGATCTAGAAATTAGTATTTTTGGATTTTGGTGGTCTTGATCTATCAAACTTCTTTGTTTGCAAATTTTGATGGTTCCATATTGTAGAGAGTTTTATTCTACCCAATTTTGACCTTTAGAAAGTTGGATTTGGACTTGTTTTGACCAAGTTATGGACTTTTGAAGCTTTGGGGTGCAACCATGGAGTTCTTGCTGTTTGGAGAAGACAGTGAGCAGTGTACGCTAGCTTTTTAGCTTGCGTCACCGAGCTGTGCGCGCTCTTTAGCGCAGCGCAGTATGGAGTCCATACGCTGCCTTTTTAGGAAGCGTGTGTCTTGCATACGCTACCTTTTGGAAGCGTATGTCGTATGGAGTCCATACGCTATCTTTTGGGAGCGTATGACTTGCATACGCTGACTTGGATGGTCAGGAGTCGTATGGAGTCCATACACTGCCTTTTGGGAGCGTATGACTTGCATACGCTGACTTGGATGGTCAGGAGTCGTATGGAGTCCATACGCTGCCTTTTGGGAGCGTATGACTTGCATACGCTGACTTGGATGGTCAGGAGTCGTATGGAGTCCATACGCTGCCTTTTGGGAGCGTATGACTTGCATACGCTGACTTGGATGGTCAGGAGTCGTATGGAGTACATACGCTGCCTTGAAGAGGAGTCGTATGGACTTGCATACGCTAGGCTGACTTGAGCGTAGCTAGACTTGAGCGTAGCCTGACTTGAGCGCAGCCCTGTATATTGATATTTTATTAGATATTTAACGTTTATTTTATATCCTTACGCCTTTTGGCATAAACTTGATATAATCATGATATGTTAATATTTCTGTTAAATATGGATTGTTACGTGGGATGTACCATGTGTCGTGAATTGAGTATAGATACCCCGATTGACTAGAATTAAACCCTGAGAGTTGTAGACTCGACCCCACTGAATATTAGTTGACTTTCATGCCCTGTCACCATTGATAATGATGGTTATCTTGACTAAATTGATCATGCGTTCCTAGTTGGAACTAAGAGGCTGGCTAGTCGTCTTATTAAATTAAATGAATGAGATACGTTCATGTTATGAACTATTGTAATCGACTGGCTGATCCCGAATATTGACATACATGCACATGCAGGCTTCAACCTATTTATTTATTTATTTACTTATTTATTTTCTACAAAAGAAGCATGTGTACTTTATGGTCAAGGCATGATTACCGTGGTTAGATTTGATTGTTGCATTACGCTATGTAAGACCTGCAACCTAACCGTACTGGTATCGTTGTAGAGTTGTGCATATCGTACCCCATACGAAAGTACTCATTTGAATGACCATAATCTACAGCATGGGATTTCACTCAACGTAGGGACTATTAAGTTAAATAAAATAATGATTGCATGGAGAGAATGGATTCCCGTGTTCTTATATGGCAGCCCCCTTGGGACGAGTAGTATCCGACGGGCCGGCTGGTTCCCACAGATACTGTAAACCTGCCACACGGGCATGGAGCAGTATCTGGTTATATTATTTATTGTATATTATATATTGATGACGGGCGTCCTGCTGGGACTCGTCTAATTCATGCATGGCGTACATGATTCACTGGATAGACTAGCCTTGCTTGCACATAGTAAGAACTGAGGAATCCCTAATTGCATTATTCCAGGATAACTTGGAACACACAGTAGCAAGCCGTAGTAGTTGAATGGCCGTTTAAATTGACTTGTTTATGTACTGTACTACTCTGTTACCTAACTGGGATGATCAGAATGTCAGGACATGACGGGCCAACTTCTGTCCTTGTTTGGTTGGGAGGTTGGTTCGAAGTGTCGTGATGTTATGAGAATCCTAGTGGCAAGCAGAGATCTATTTGTCATATTTTTCATTACTGGTTTTAATTCTCATGTCGTGCTTCCTTGTGGTACTTGCTATTAGAGGTCTAACCTCTCTGGTTTTGCATGGCCAGATTTAGAGCCGGTCTCCGAGGATCTAGCTTACTTCTACCTCCAGGATGGTCAACACTAGAGGAATGATCGCAGGAGGACTCGAGTGGGTTTCTTACTTCCCCGCTCGTTTTGTTATCTACTTTATACCTTGCCGTTTGGCACCGACATGTTAGTCGGATTGTCTTGTACTTAATTTTACATAATTGTAATTAAAGTCAGACTGCAGCTGATAACAATTGTGTATACTTTTGCTACATCAATCTGGCTATGTTTTGTAAAGTCAGATATCAAGAACATTTTGACAGAGCGTTTGGGACGCCTTACTACTTTATCTTATATGTTCTCTATTACTGTTTCTTGTTTGAATGATTGAGACAGTAGATGTGAAATGACCATAGTAAGACTTTCGTGTAGTATGCACCCCCTTGTCTATTAGACAGCATTGATCGTATTATACGGTATTCATCTACCCGTAATACGTAGCTGGCTGAGTCATTCCCCCGCTCTCCAGTATTCTGGTTCTGGGGCGTGACAAGGTTTTAGTGGTGGCCCATGCAGGTCTGATTTCAGACTTGTGGGGTGTTTTGATTTATAGGATGTCTCAATCACACATGTTTCCCCTTGATCTCATGATTTGTTGATTCTCAACTCCAACTTGACATTCCAGTATCCCTTGACTTCATTGATCCTTTATGTCCGGTCATTTGATTGTTCTCTTGTCCCTTTTCTTAGGGGCACCTCGTCCGTATCTGTCAGAGCTGGACAGCAACAACATGGACAGCAACATGGACAATCTGACCAGGTTGGTCAGCAACAAGGGTCAGAACCACTTCATGAGGCTATTCAAGAAGAGGTGATAGTAGAACCAGCGGTTGGACCGCAGTATCCGGAGGTTCCAACACCACCAATAGTTCCACCTACCCCTGTGGAATTGGACACACCAGCCCTTCTGGAGATCATGAGAGGGATGATGGCTACTCAGCAACACCAGATGTTAGTCCAGCAGTGCATGCACGCTCAATTGCAAGAGCAGAATGTACTACTCAACCAAGGATTACAGACGGCATTGGAAAGAGGGGCGTGGCCAGATTCAGGAGCGTCAGTCCGGTTTTGCAAGTATAACCCCCGCCGTTTCGAGGGCACGGAGGATGCCATCTCAACAGATGCATGGCTTAAGGATATCGAGGCTATTCTGACAGCCGCTAAGGTGCCGGCAGAAGAACGTATGGATCTAGTGAAGTTGTTACTTCAGGATCTCGCACGTGATTGGTGGGAAGCAGAGGAAGTAGGCATCAGACGTCCTGTTGTATGGGACGATTTTACTGCAAGGTTCAAGACGAAGTACTATGGAGTTGTGGCGCAGTTTGAGCTACAACAGAAGTTTATTAACCTCAAGCAGGCCGGTAAGACTGTAGATGCGTACGCAGCGGAGTTCTGCAGATTGAGTAGGTTTGTCCCAGAGATGGTGGCGACGGAGCGCCAGAGGGCGATGAGGTTCCAGCAAGGGTTTCATCTTGAGCTCTTGTAATTGATAGAGGGGCACAATTACCAAACTTTTGATGAAGTATTGACGGCAACCCGCAGGCATGAGATCACCAGTCGGAGGATCACGGCAAGGACTGGGGGTCAGAAGAGATCCCACAGTCAGATTGAAGGAGGAGGGGGAGCAGCGCCCCGAACAACAGCACCATCCCCTGGCATTCGTATCCACGATGTGGCGATACGGGGACCACACCACCCAGGCAGCAGCAACAACAACCAAGGAAGAACCAGCAACCCCCGGCAGGCTGCACTTATTATGGGAAGATGGGGCACACTAGAGATGTGTGTCGGACATTAAACGGGCAGTGTTTGATATGTGGAAATCTAGATCATTGGGTTACCACATGTCCCATGAATTCGAGGTCAGGAGGACCAGTGCAGCAGTTTCCTGCTCTGCCAGCACCAGGGGCAGGACAGTATCGAGGACCAGCGGTAGCAGTGAGACCGTTGGCACAGCGCCCGTTAATGTCGCAGGCTCAGATGTTTCGGCAGCAGGGACCGCCGATGCAGCAACACCAGCATAGACCACCCCAGTATCATCAAGGCAGGGGCCAGCAGCAGCACCAGGCTAGGCCGCAGCATAGGAACCAACAAGGAGGTCGAGGACAGGCATTCACTCTGTCCTTGGAAGAGGCATTAGCATCGGGAGATGTTGTGGCAGGTAACATTCTCGTCGCCTCATATCCCGCAGTAGCATTGTTTGATTCGGGAGCATCGAACTCATTTATATCTGCACAATTTGCGACACGGCTAGGAATGGAGTTCGAGGCATTGCCAGGGAGGTTGAATATACTCACCGGCAATGGGCTCGTAGGAGTTAGTAGAGTTATTCTAGCGTGTAGTGTTGTAGTTTGCGGGCATTCTTTACCCGCCCAGTTGATAGAATTTTCTGTTGGAAATTTTGACGTTATCTTAGGCATGGACTGGCTGAAAGACAGTCATGCGACAATAGATTATCGTAGTGGGAGTGTATCTTTTGATATTCCAGGCATGAAGAAATTCACCTTAGTCAGATCAGAGGCAACTCAGCAAGAGCAAGGAGTAATAACGGTAATGGAAGAAGTTCAGGTTCCGAAGGTAGTTGAAGAATTTCTAGACGTGTTTCCCGAAGAACTTCCAGGTCTACCACCGGTTAGAGATATTGAGTTCAGTATAGAATTGGCACCTGGGACTAAATCGATATCAGATCGGGTTTACAGAATGGCAGATTCGGAGCAGGCCAAGGTATATCAACATATAGAGGAACTGAAGGAGAAGAAGTTCATCCAAGCTAGCGTATCACCATGGGCAGCACCAGTGGTACTTGTGGGGAAGAAGGATGGATCATCCAGATTATGCATCGATTACAGGAAGCTTAACACGGCAACAGTAAAGAACAAGTACCCATTACCCAGGATCGACGACTTATTTGATCAGTTGAGCAAGGCTAGGGTTTTCTCCAAGATAGATCTTCGTTCAGGGTATCACCAAGTGAGGGTTCGGAAGGAAGACATTCCCAAGACAGCATTCAGGTCGAAGTATGGGCATTATGAATTCTTAGTAATGTCGTTTGGTTTGACCAATACTCCAACAATATTCATGGATTTGATGAACCGCATCTTTATGCCGTATTTAGATCAGTTTATCGTAGTATTTCTTGACGACATTCTTGTGTACTCTGCTAGTAAAGAGGAGCATGAAGACCACCTCAGAAAAGTATTGCAGGTTCTGAGAGAGAACCAGTTGTGTGCCAAGCTCAGCAAGTGTGAGTTCTGGATGGACCACATTTCATTTTTGGGTCATATCGTATCAGGAGCTGGAGTAGCAGTGAATCCCAAGAAGGTAGAAGCAGTAGAGAGTTGGCCAGTACCCAAGACCGTAGCTGATGTACGGAGTTTCTTGGGATTGGCAGGATATTACAGAAGATTTGTGTCAGTTTTTGCAAGACTTTCAGCACCCATGACCCGCTTGACACGGAAGGATGTGCCATTCGTTTGGTCGGCAGAATGTCAGACATCATTTGAGAATTTGAAGCAGAAGTTGATATCAGCACCCATTCTTACATTGCCAGTTGGACCCGGAGGTTTTACTGTATATTATGATGCGTCAGGTAAAGGACTTGGATGTGTCCTCATACAGCACGGGAAGGTGATAGCATATGCATCTAGGCAGCTTCGGGACCACGAGAAGAATTATCCAACTCATGATTTGGAGTTGGCGACAGTAGTATTTGCTTTGAAGCTATGGAGGCATTACTTATATGGTGACCGAGTAGACATGTACACAGACCATAAAAGTCTGAAGTACATCTTTACCCAGAAGGAACTGAACATGAGACAGAGAAGATGGTTGGAGTTGATCAAGAATTACGACGTGGAGCTTCAGTATCATCCAGGCAAGGCTAATGTGGTAGCAGACGCTCTCAGCAGAAGGGGTGGCGCATTTATGTTGACAACACAGAGGCATATCTTAGAAGACCTTCAGGAGATGGGCATCGAGGTTATACTTCCTAACGATGTAGGAGTTCTGGCAAGTCTACAAGTCCAATCTGACTTGGTAGATAGGATCAAGGCAGCTCAGGCACAAGACCCAAGGATTCAGAAGCTTAGGGCAGAATATGAGTCAGGGCTCAGGAAGGAGATGCAAATCCACGAAGACGGTACACTTAGGTTTGGGTCACGTCTATGTGTGCCTAGTGGAGATATCAGACAGGAGGTTATGGCAGAAGCTCACAGTTCCCAGTATTCTATACATCCTGGAGGGACCAAGATGTACCAAGATATCAAGCAGCACTTCTGGTGGAACGGAATGAAGAGGGAGATAGCTAGATTTGTTTCCCGTTGCTTGGTATGTCAGCAAGTGAAGGCAGAACAGCAGAGGCCAGCTGGATTATTACAACCGCTTCCTATCCCAGAATGGAAGTGGGAACACATCACAATGGACTTTGTGACCGGTTTACCGAGATCACCAAGTGGTAAAGATGTAATTTGGGTGATAGTAGATCGGCTTACAAAGGTAGCACATTTTCTTCCTTTCAGAGTAGGGCAATCTACAGAAAAGTTGGCAGAGTTGTATATGCAACAGATAGTCAGACAGCATGGAGTCCCTGTCAGTATTGTGTCAGACCGAGATACCCGCTTTACATCACATTTCTGGAAGAGCTTACATCATAGTCTGGGTACCAAGTTAAGATTTAGCACGGCTTACCACCCACAGACAGACGGGCAATCAGAAAGGACAATTCAGACCTTGGAAGATATGTTACGAGCTTGCACTCTGGATTTTGGAGGATCTTGGAAAAGCCACCTGTACTTAGTTGAGTTCTCATACAACAACAGTTATCATGCCAGTATCCAGATGGCGCCATTTGAGGCACTATATGGTAAGAAGTGTAGATCGCCACTAGCATGGGATGATATCGGGGAAAGGAAGATGCTAGGCCCAGAAATGATTATCCAGACGGTTGAAGTGATTAACGGAATTAGAGAGCGACTTCGTGTTGCGCAGGATCGGCATCGTCATTGGGCGGACCAGCATCGTAGGTCGCTAGAGTTTTCTGTTGGGGACCATGTGTTCTTGCGGATCTCACCTACCCGTGGGGTCATTAGATTTGGCGTTCGCGGGAAGTTGAGTCCGCGATACGTAGGGCCATTCGTTATCCTTGATAGGATAGGCGATGTTACTTATCGTTTATCCTTTCCACCTTCGTTACGAGAGGTGCATGACGTGTTTCATGTATCTCAATTGCGAAGGTATGTATCAGACCCCAGCCATATCCTCGATTATTCAGAACTGGTTGTTGGTACCAACCTGTCTTACGAGGAACAACCTGTGTCTATCATAGACCGAAGGGAGAAGATACTCAAGAACCGAACAATTAACCTTGTCTGGGTTGCTTGGGGTCATCACTTTTTAGGAGAGTCAACGTGAAAACATGAGGATGATATCCGATCACGGTATCCACACCTGTTTGACTCACAAGGTATATCTTTTTCTGTGTACCTGAATGTCTTGATTCCTCATGCTTATCACCTTATGGGTAGAATTGCTTGATATCGTAGATTGATGGATTTACATATATGTTACTTGTTATGGACATTGTAAAATGATTGCTTGATTAAATTGCTTGTACTTAGATTAGTTTAGCCCCGATGTTTCTATCCTACTTGGATTTGAAATTCCGAGGACGGAATTTTTCTAAGGTGGGTAGAGATGTCACTCTCCGTTCCCAGAATGCGTATTTTTATACATGTACAACTCATGTGTATTTATTTAATATTTATCATGTATTATCCTGTATTTAAATTCCTTTAATTTCATGTTAATCGATTAATCTGCTCTTTAAATTTTCATGTTAATTTATTTTCTGCAATTATATTTCTGTAATTTTATTTTTGCACTTTATTTCCTGCTTTTATTCCCTGCCTTAGTCTTGCTTATTTGGGTTCGGGTTGGCTTTGGTTGGATCCCCTACAACCCGACCCATTGGACCCGGCCCAACTCCCACCTACCACTCCCTTCATTTAAAGCTTCCATCTCTTTCTCTCTCTTCATAAACTCCTTCACCATTACTCCTCTTCTTCTTCCTTTCATTACTCTCTCCACCTACCAACCATAGGCAAGTACAACTTGCTTTCCATGAGAATCCATGTTTTTATAGTTCATTTGCCTTCCTCTCGTGATCCTAAGAGAGTTTAGAACTTGGCATTTCTCATTTCGAAGTCTTAATTTTTGTAGATCTAGAAATTAGTATTTTCGGATTTTGGTGGTCTTGATCTATCAAACTTCTTTGTTTGTAAATTTTGATGGTTCCATGTTGTAGAGAGTTTTATTCTACCCAATTTTGACCTTTGGAAAGTTGGATTTGGACTTGTTTTGACCAAGTTATGGACTTTGAAGCTTTGGGGTGCAACCATGGAGTTCTTGATGTTTGGAGAAGACAGTGAGCAGTGTACGCTAGCTTTTTAGCTTGCGTCACCGAGCTGTGCGCGCTCTTTAGCGCAGCGCAGTATGGAGTCCATACGCTGCCTTTTTAGAAAGCGTGTATCTTGTATACGCTACCTTTTGGAAGCGTATGTCGTATGGAGTCCATACGCTGCCTTTTGGGAGCGTATGACTTGCATACGCTGACTTGGATGGTCAGGAGTCGTATGGAGTCCATACGCTGCCTTTTGGGAGCGTATGACTTGCATACGCTGACTTGGATGGTCAGGGGTCGTATGGAGTCCATACGCTGCCTTTTGGGAGCGTATGACTTGCATACGCTGACTTGGATGGTCAGGAGTCGTATGGAGTCCATACGCTGCCTTTTGGGAGCGTATGACTTGCATACGCTGACTTGGATGGTCAGGAGTCGTATGGAGTACATACGCTGCCTTGAAGAGGAGTCGTATGGACTTGCATACGCTAGGCTGACTTGAGCGTAGCTAGACTTGAGCGTAGCCTGACTTGAGCGCAGCCCTGTATATTGATATTTTATTAGATATTTAACGTCCATTTTATATCCTTACGCCTTTTGGCATAAACTTGATATAATCATGATATGTTAATATTTCTGTTAAATATGGATTGTTACGTGGGATGTACCATATGTCGTGAATTGAGTATAGATACCCCGATTGACTGGAATTAAACCCTGAGAGTTGTAGACTCGACCCCACTGAATATTAGTTGACTTTCATGCCCTGTCACCATTGATAATGATGGTTATCTTGACTAAATTAATCATGCGTTCCTAGTTGGAACTAAGAGGCTGGCTAGTCGTCTTATTAAATTAAATGAATGAGACACGTTCATGTTATGAACTATTGTAATCGACTGGCTGATCCCGAATATTGACATACATGCACATGCAGGCTTCAATCTATTTATTTATTTACTTATTTATTTTCTACAAAAGAAGCATGTGTACTTTATGGTCAAGGCATGATTACCGTGGTTAGATTTGATTGTTGTATTATGCTATGTAAGACTTGCAACCTAACCGCACTGGTATCGTTGTAGAGTTGTGCATATCGTACCCCGTACGAAAGTACTCATTTGAATGACCATGATCCACGGCATGGGATTTCACTCAACGTAGGGACTATTAAGTTAAATAAAATAATGATTGCATGGAGAGAATGGATTCCCGAGTTCTTACATGGCAGCCCCCTTGGGACGAGTAGTATCCGACGGGCCGGCTGGTTCCCACAGATACTGTAAACCTGCCACACGGGTATGGAGCAGTATCTGGTTATATTATTTATTTTATATTATATATTGATGACGGGCGTCCTGCTGGGACTCGTCTAATTCATGCATGGCGCACATGATTTACTGGATAGACTAGCCTTGCTTGCACATAGTAAGAACTGAGGAATCCCTAATTGCATTATTTCAGGATAACTTGGAACACACAGTAGCAAGCCGTAGTAGTTGAATGGCCGTTTAAATTGACTCGTTTGTGTACTGTACTATTCTGTTACCTAACTGGGATGATCAGAATGTCAGGACATGACGGGCCAACTTCTGTCCTTGTTTGGTTGGGAGGTTGGTTCGAAGTGTCGTGATGTTATGAGAATCCTAGTGGCAAGCAGAGATCTATTTGTCATATTTTTCATTACTGGTTTTAGTTCTCATGTCGTGCTTCCTTGTGGTACTTGCTATTAGAGGTCTAACCTCTCTGGTTTTGCATGGCCAGATTTAGAGCCGGTCCCCGAGGATCTAGCTTACTTCTACCTCCAGGATGGTCAACACTAGAGGAATGATCGCAGGAGGACTCGAGTGGGTTTTTTACTTCCCCGCTCGTTTTGTTATCTACTTTATACCTTGTCGTTTGGCACCGACATGTTAGTCGGATTGTCTTGTACTTAATTTTACATAATTGTAATTAAAGTCAGACTGCAGCTGATAACAATTGTGTATACTTTTGCTACATCAATCTGGCTACGTTTTGTAATGTCAGATATCAAGAACATTTTGACAGAGCGTTTGGGACGCCTTACTGCTTTATCTTACATGTTCTCTATTACTGTTTCTTGTTTGAATGATTGAGACAGTAGATGTGAAATGACCATAGTAAGACTTTCGTGTAGTATGCACCCCCTTGTCTATTAGACAGCATTGATCGTATTATACGGTATTCATCTACCCGTAATACGTAGCTGGCTGAGTCATTCCCCCGCTCTCCAGTATTCTGGTTCTGGGGCGTGACATTCACATGATCTACACTACTATGGAATTTGTTCACATGATCTACAGTACTAATCCGTGATAATGTCGTGACTGCATAAAGTAAGGTAATCTAAAGCAGGAATATAATTCTAAGCAGGATATGAAATGATCAGAGAATGTACTCGCCTGGTATCTGAGTGTCCGGATGAAATGTACTGTCCGAGGAGAGGTGTCTGGCTCCTAATCAGAGCAACACAGGTCACAACAAGTCTAAAATGATAACGAGATGCAATTCAATGCATTCTAAATGAATCTAGGTCAATCTAAGCCAAAGTCAACTCTTGGTCAACTCTAGAAGTCAAACTAGGTCAGCTATGGTCAAACTAGGTCTAACAAGTCTAAATTAGGTAAAACTAGCCTATACTAGTCTACATTAGTCTATACTAGGTCACTAAACCTACACTAGCTAGTACACAACACTACAAGGCTATCCAAGCCAACTACACATGTTAGTTGGCATTCAAACATACCCTTAGGCAATGAGCCATAGCTATAGGCAATAGGCTACCTAATGTATGCATCACAAGGAGATATATATATATATATATATATATATATATATATATATATATATATATATATATATATATATATATATATATATATATATATATATATATATATATATATATATATAGGTAATGTATAGATATACATACATATACATATACATTATAATATATATATACATACATATGTATTTAGAGAGAGGGCATGTGTGGGTGCGGTATGTGTGTTTAAACGGTGGTGTGAGAGTGAGTGCTTGTGTGTGTGTGTAAACTGTGAAACAATGAGGGTGAGTGAGGAATGTGTGTGTGTGTGTGTAGAGAGAGAGTGAGGGCAGCCCCTACTGGACTGTACAGGAAATAGAAAGAAGGGAAATCAGTTCATATATTATAACATTCAGAAATTAGACTGAAATGAAAGGAAATCAATGCATTCAGTTAATGAAAACTGAACCAGTTTTCAGTCACCACAGTTCATCAATCCCATTTGAATTCAAAACCAAACCAAACATGCCCAAAATTAACATACAGTTAGTTTATGTATAGGAGAATCATATTAGGGACTCTAAACAGTAGTTAACAGAATTAAATTAGCTTAATTAGATGACAAAGTTCATGATTTAAAATCTGGAAATACAAGGAATTCAGGATACAGGAACTAGTATCAGAACAGTTGGGTAAATGCAAATTTTGATTTGAAATCAAACTAAAATACAGAACCAAGGGTTGGTAATTAAAGAACAACAAGTGCTCGTGTCTCCTAGGTGGATTCGTGTCCAACACAATGCGACACAGCGCGTGTCCAAGCCACAGAGCATGAATCGAGCACCTACAGGGCACGTTTAACACGCCGTGCAGAGCACATGTTCATGCGTCTCGTGTACACGACACGACACGAGCTAGGACACGTGCTCGTGTCAGTGGGTACGCCTAGGGTTAGTCTAGGTCTGACACACCCTGAATCGCACCCAAGTGTCGCCGTGTCCGACTTACAAAGCCGTGTTCGAACCCCAAAACACAGACCGAACCATCAGTGCACAACCAGTGCGACGAGGATTACTCCCTCGACACGCCACGTGGGCCCCTGAAACTTGACACGTGGCGTGTCAGTCACTGCCCCATAGGGTGTGTCGAATCTCGTATCCAGTGGCCGCGTGTCGTGTCCGGTACAGCCCCCGAACAGCAGGGCAGGCAGTCCCGAGCGCGCACGGATGTGTCCCTGTGTCCAAACAGACACGACACCAAACCAAAATCACCTCAGTCGATTACAAACGTGTAAGCGACATCAAAACAATAATTTCTATTTAAACACAATTCGAAAATCAATACGAAATGCCCATTGAGGCATTTTATCAAACACCTTAAACCTAGGTCGGATACGTGTCCGATACGGACACGAAATGGGTCCAAAATGACACAAAAATTAGGGTTAGCTAGGGGACACCTAGATCTAGGTCTCCATGCAAAGAAATTCAGAATTTAATAAAGTTTACATAGATTTACCTATAGGTGACCAAATGCAAGAAAAGCCTCAAATGGGGGTTCCCCTTGCTAGCAAACTTCTCCAAATTGGTAATAATCTGAGAAAAATAAATAACAACAGCAAGAACACCTCATTTAAAACCCATTGCAATTTGTTTGAGGGAAAATGGAGCTAAAATGGAATTTCTAGGGATTTGTGAAGATGGAAACTCACCTCTTTCCAAAGCTTTGTTCTTCCTAAAGAGGCTAGCCCTAATTTCTAGGAGAATATTTATAAGGGGGGAATCCCTAGGTCTAGGTTTATGTGGCCGGCCAAGTATGGATTGGGTTAGGGCTAGGTTCACATGGCTAATGGATTGGCTAGTCATTAATCAATGTTCAATCACAAGTCATGACTTGTATCTAATGTCTTCTATTCTAACTCTATATTCCTAATTGATTCTATTAACTAGAGTATGGTTAACTTAACTTAACCTAGGGTCTCAATCTAACCAAGTCTAAACTCAACTAGGGTTAGGTCACAAAGTCAAAGCTAGTCAAAGTCAACCTAGTCAACCCTCATTTAAACAATTCCAAAATAAATTCTAAAAATTCCCATTAATTCAAATAAATTCTAATAAATTCAAATAACCCCAAAAGTGACAAAAATACCCTCAAACTAGAAATGTGGTAGTGACAAATCTACCCTTCTTAAAAGTATTTCGTCCTCGAAATTGAAATGCGAAATGCAACTGATGAGAAGGATAGAAAGTATACCTCACGGTCCAAAAAGATATGGGTAACGCTCGCGCATCTCATCCTCCCGCTCCCAGGTAGACTCTCCTGGAGAATGATGCCTCCATGCGACGCGTACCAAGGGTATCACCTGGTTCCTCGGAACCTTCTTCTGTCGATCCAGAATCTCCACTGGCTGCTCTGGATAGCTGAGAGAAGGCCCAACCTCAATCTCTGAATGATCGAGCACATGGCTAGGGTCAGCCACGTACCATCTCAACTGTGATACATGGAATATGTTGTGGACCCCCACTAGTACAGGCAGCAAGTCTAGCCTGTATGCCACGTCACCGACTCTCTCGCTGATAACGAAAGGGCCGATGAAGCGCGGGCTAAGCTTCCCGCCTCCACCAAAACGTATCGTACCACGAATCGGAGATATCCTCAAGAAAACCTGGTCTCCAACCTAATCACAAGTAAGGTCTCAATTAATTATAATAAACAAACATGATCAAAAATCACAAACAAACAAACCTAAATCTAATCCTACTCTAATCTTTACCTCAAACTCCAAGGGCCTCCGGTGGCTATCGGCCCAGTGCCGTTGTCTGTCCTGCGCCACGCGAAGTCTGTCCCTGATGAGCTTCACCTTCTCGGCTACGTCAACAACCATCTCTGGCCCCAGTAAAGCTCGCTCACCAATATCATCCCAAGAAAAGGGTGTACGGCACCTACGCCCGTACAGAGCCTCGAAAGGTAACATCTCAATGCTGGCCTGGAAATTGTTGTTGTAAGTAAACTCTACCAAATGTAGATGATCCTCCCAGGAACCTCCAAAGTCCAGGATGCACGTTCGCAGCATATCCTCAAGTGTCTGAATAGTCCGCTCTGACTGTCCGTCCGTCTGGGGGTAGTATGCAGTACTAAACTTGAGCTGAGTGCCCAAGCTAATCTGCAGATTCCTCTAAAAATGGGAAGTAAAGCGACTATCCCGATCTAAGATGATGCTGACCGGAACCCCGTGAATCCTAACTATCTGCCGTATATACATCTCCGCCAGCCTCTCTGTAGACGTACCCACCTTGAATGGCAAGAAGTGGGCCGATTTGGTCAACCTGTCAACGATGACCCAAATCGCGTCTTTCCCTCCTGGTGTACGCGATAATCCTGATACGAAGTCCATAGTGATATGCTCCCATTTCCACTCGGGAATGGGCAACGGCTGCAACAATCCACCGGGCCTCTGCCTCTCTGCCTTGACCTGCTGACAGACCAAGCACCTAGCCACGAAACGAGCCACCTCCCGCTTCATCCCGGACCACCAAACATGCTCCCTCAGATCTCGGTACATCTTATTGGCACCAGGGTGTACAAAGTACTGAGATCTGTGGGCCTCCTGCAAAATCTGCTCCCTGAGCTCTCTGCTGGCACATATAATCTGGAATCGTGCCTCAAGGCACCATCCTCTGCAAGAGAAAACTCGTCCTCCAGCAATCCTGCTCGAACCTGCTCTCGGAGACACCGCAGAGCAACGTCCTCAAACTATGCCGATTTGATCCTCTCCACCAAGTCTGACTGAATCTGTATGCCCCACATCTGCATCTGCACTCCGGGCACGATCACCTCAATCCCAAGGCTCTCTAAGTCTGCAAGCAAATGCCGATCCATGGTCAAACACATGGCTGTCGGATACCTACTCAAGGTATCGGCAACCACGTTGGCCTTTCCTGGGTGATACTGAAGTAGGATGTCAAAGTCCTTTATCAACTCTAGCCATATGTGCTGCCTCATGTTCAACTCCTTCTGAGTGAACACATACTTTAAACTCTTGTGATCTGTAAAAATCTCTACCCTCTATCCATACAGATAATGCTTCCACAACTTCAAAGCAAATATTACTGCTGCCAGCTCCAGGTCGTGGGTAGGGTAGTTCTTCTCATGGGGACGTAATTGCCTGGAAGCATAGGCAATCACCTTCCCATGCTGCTACAAGACTCAACCCAGCCCCTTCCCTGAAGCATCACTATAAATAGTAAATCCACCTGATCCTGAAGGCAATGTCAGAATCGGAGCTGTCGTAAGCCGCTTCTTCAACTCATCAAAAGCTGCCTGACACTCCTCTGACCAAACATACTCAGCATCCTTCCGGGTCAACCGAGTCAACGGTTCTGCAACCCGGGAGAAATCCTGCACAAATCTACGATAATATCCTGCCAGTCCCAGGAAACTCCTGATCTCTGCAACTGAAGTCGGCGCTGCCCATGCCTCAACTGCTACAATCTTCTTGGGGTCAACTGAGATACCATCCCCAGTCACCACATGTCCCAAAAAGTCCACCCGGTACAAGAAAAACTCACACTTGGAGAGCTTCCCGTAAAGCTGCTCCTTCCTGAGAATCTCCAGCACTATCCTCAAATGCTCCTCGTGCTCCTTCTCAGTCTTGGAATATATCAAGATGTCATCAATGAACACCACCACAAACTGATCCAGATACCGGTGGAACACCTTGTTCATAAGGTTCATAAACACTGCTGGTGCATTGGTTAGCCCAAACGGCATAACCAAAAACTCAAACTGCCCGTACCGCGTCCTGAAAGCGGTCTTGGGAATATCCTCCCTCTTCACCTTCACCTGGTGATATCCCGACCTCAGATCAATCTTGGAAAATACCCGAGCTCCGCTTAAATGGTCAAAAAGATCGTCGATCCGCGGCAGTGGGTATTTGTTCTTGATCGTGAGGTTGTTGAGTGTCCTATAGTCAATACACATCCGTACTGACCCATCCTTCTTCTGCACAAACAATACTGGTGCACCCCATGGCGATGAACTCGAGCGGATGAAGCCCTTGTCCTGCAGCTCATCCACTTGCTTCTTCAGCTCCACCAACTCACTATTGTTCACTCGATAGACATGCTGAGAGATGGGTTCCGCTCCTGGAACCAAGTCTATCGAGAACTTTATGTCTCTGTCTGGTGGCAATCCCGGCAACTCCTCTGGGAAAACATTCATATCCTCTGCTATCAAGGGGTGTGGAATTGCATGCTCCTCAACCGAGACTCCACAGAAAACTCTGCTGCTCTGCTCTGCCTGACGTCTAGAGTACTCAAACTCTGGCTCCCCCGACGCTCTGAAGAGAACTCTACCTCCTCTGCAATCAATGCTGGCGTGGTGCCTGCTCAACCAGTCCATGCCTAGTACTATATCGTAGTTCGGCAATGGCATTACGAGCAGGCTCACCTCCAACTCACGGCCTCCCAAAACTACACTTCGACCCTTACAAACATCACTCACGAGGATAGTGCCACCCCCGGTCATGATCTTGTAAGTCCTAGGCAACGATTCAGCTATGATACCGTGTCTAATCGCAGAAGATACTGATATGAAGCTATGCGAAGCACCGGAATCGAATAATGCAAAAGCTGGACTAGAGTCAAGAAGGATCGAACCTGCGATCAGCTCTCCGATGGCCTCCGCATCCTCTGCTGCCATGGCGAATCCTCGTCCCTGCTGGCCTCCCCTGGCCTGCTGCTGATGCTGGATGAACCTCTGCTGCTGTGTTGGCAGGGCTGGTCCCCTCTGCTGGCCTGCTGCTGCCCTGGCTCCTCCTCCCTGAGCTGCTCGTCCCCCAGACCTAGCACAATCCCTCAGCTGGTGATCTGTCGCTCCACAAAGAAGGCACTTCCCGAGCCTATTCCTGTACTCGTGCCATCCATGTCCTGGCTTCTTGCAGAATGTGCAACTGACTGTCTGCTGCCTGGGTGCCTGATGCTGAAAATGTTGCTGGTGAACTGGCCTCTGCTGGATCGGCTGCGACTGGAACTTCCTCGGCTGCTGGTGCTGGAAGTGAGGCCTCTTGTCCCTGGCCTCCGCTGCTGCTGCCCCCAACTGGGTCTTGTCCCCTCTTGAGCCTAAGCTCAAGATCATCCTCAGCCAATAAGGCTCTCGTCAAGATCTCCTCAAATGTAGCATCCCTGTTGCCCTTGGTCAAGGACTTGACCTCCTTGACCAGACCCTTCCAGAACCTCTTGGCCTTCGCCGTCTCGCTCAAGCCCTCTACGAACCTGCCGAGGCGGCCGAACTCCCCAGCGTACTCCTCCACTGAAAGGCTCCCCTGGACTAGGCTCTCGAACTGCGACTCTAAGGCTCTGAGCGTTGAATCTGGAAAGAACTTCTTCTTGAAGAAGCCCTTGAACTTCTCCAAGTCTGCCCAGGTACCCCCACCCTGGGGTCTGACTGATACCGGGTGCGAGCAAGATCTCGCATCCGGCTAGCTGCGGCCTCAATCTGGAGATCTGCTGGTATCCAGGCCAGGCGAAAGATCTCCTCTATATGCTCGATCCACTCATCAGCATATAGAATCCCCTCTGTCCCCAGAAAGTCTCTGGGGCTCATCTTCTAGAACTGCTCTATCCCCAGTGTCCTCGGCTGCTGAACCACTGGTCGAGCTGCGACTGTCGTGAGGGCCAACTCCATGCCCCTGTCCTGTCGGGCCTGCTGCCGGTCCATGAACTGCTGGAAGTATGCGAACATCTGCGCCGCATCCACGTATCCTGGAGGCGACGACTGCTGGAAGGGCTCCTCTGCGATGACTGGGTCCTGCCTCCGAGCCGGTGGAGGCATACCCCCTGCTGCTGTTGCTGCTGGAGTCTCAATACGAACAGAGGTGGCAGGAGCTGCAGTCTCCTGTCTCTGCTGAACTGGCTGAGAGGTAGCAGATCCCTCTATAGCATCCCCATGAATGGTACGCTGCGACCGAGTCTCTACCATCCTGAAGATAGACCAAACAAGAGTATCAATTTCTGAGAAAGAAGCGATATAACAAAGACGAAAAATTAAAATTCAAAGGATCAGCTGACAATAAGGATTTAGATGGCAATAAAAGGATTTTTCCTAATGTGATTGAGTACCTTAAAAATTAATGTCCTATATCCTACGGCAGGCTATAGTGATACTCTAATTCGAATACCACTACACTTCTAGTCTTGACCTGCATGGGCCACCACTAAAAACGTGTCACGACCCGCACCCTAGAGTAAGGGCACGAGACGTGGGTACGTCCAGCCTACGCCGCAGTGTCGGCGGTAGAACGCTGTCCTAGGTCACAACATCTAACAATATAACTCTAAACAGTTTATACTCCCCGAATGGGGGTGACATAGCAGTAAATAAACTCAATCACAACTAAGGAAGAGATAGCACGATATGATATAGAACTCAAGGAAATACAGATGATAAATAGTCTAAGATAATATCCCAGCAAATACCCAGAGTACAAATCTCAGCTACTAAATATGAAAGAATATATACAACTCAGAATCTCTGAACAGAAATAAAGTCTAGCTAAACAGTCTCAAGACAACATAAAATAAGATAAGGCCTAACTAAGCTAGTCTAGGCAATGGGGGTGATGTCCTCAGCTAGAGCTGGGTCCTCCTGAGAGTCCAGCTCGCAAGTGTCGTCTAGGGCTGCCCCGTAGAAGGTATCCACACAGGCCTCCTCCTCGTCCTCTGTAATATTTTCAACAGGTCCAGTCAGGACAGGAGCGAGCATAATACATCTCAACAGTTCATAGCAGGTTAGAAAATATAAATATGCAGTAGAGTAAGATACAGGATCTGAAAGAAATACAGTATGTAAACAGAGAGAGAGAACTGTAATAGAAATATCTACTATAAATAGAGAACCAATAGTGGCTAGTGATGTAGAGTACAGGATAACACATGTGAACAAAACAGATTAGTACATGATCTACACTAAAGAGTTTCACATAATCTACACTACTATGGAATTTGTTCACATGACTACTAGCACTCCCCCATTCCCCAATCAATACACAAGGATCTAAGCAGGTTATGTTATTATACAAGCTATCACATGGGGGCCCATGAAAGGGTGTACGTGATAGTATACATGAAGGCTCTGTGAACATGAGAGTACATGATTCACAGGAGTGTACATGTATGGTGAAAGTACAGGAGTATATGATGAAAGTGAAACGCACATGACACAATGTACCCGATGCTCCCGAGGGGGATAACATCGCATGAAGAGATCCATATAGTACTAATCCGAGATAATGTCGTGACAGCATCAAGTAAGGTAATCTAAAGCAGGAATATAATTCTAAGCAGGATATGAAATGATCAGAGAATGTACTCGCCTGGTATCTGAGTGTCCGGATGAAATGTACTGTCCGAGGAGAGGTGTCTGGCTCCTAATCAGAGTAGCACAAGTCACAACAAGTCTAAAATGATAACGAGATGCAATTCAATGCATTCTAAATGAATCTAGGTCAATCTAAGCCAAAGTCAACTCTTGGTCAACTCTAGAAGTCAAACTAGGTCAGCTATGGTCAAACTAGGTCTAACAAGTCTAAATTAGGTCAAACTAGCCTATACTAGTCTACATTAGTCTATACTAGGTCACTTAACCTACACTAGCTAGTACACAACACTACAAGGCTATCCAAGCCAACTACACATGTTAGTTGGCATTCAAACATACCCTTAGGCAATGAGCCATAGCTATAGGCTATAGGCTACCTAATGTATGCATCACAAGGATATATATTTTATATATATATATATATATATATATATATATATATATATATATATATATATATATATATATATATATATATATATATATATATATATAAGGTAATGTATAGGGATGCAATATAAAATATGTATGTATATATAGATATATATATAACATATTTTATATTGCTCCCTATACATTACCTTATATATATATATATATATAATATATATATATATATATATATATATATATATATATATATATATATAGTACAATATATATAGTATCTATATATATATAGTATATATATATATATATTATATATATATATATATATATATATATATATATATATATATATATATATATATATATATATATATATATATGTGATGTTTCCTAATATATATGTGATGTTTCCCTAATATATTGTACTATAACCTATATATATATATATATATATATATATATATATATATATATATATATATATATATATCTATATATATAGGCTCAATACACTATATATACATAAATAGATATTCATATAGTATATATTCACAATACATTATTTACATATATATATATATATATATATATAGATATACATACATATACATATACATTATAATATATATATATACATACATATGTATTTAGAGAGAGGGCATGTGTGTGTGTGGTATGTGTGTGTGTGGTATGTGTGTTTAAACAGTGGTGTGAGAGTGAGTGCTTGTGTGTGTGTGTGTGTAAACTGTGAAACAGTGAGGGTGAGTGAGGAATGTGTGTGTGTGTAGACAGAGAGTGAGGGCAGCCCCTACTGGACTGTACAGGAAATAGAAAGAAGGGAAATCAGTTCATATAATATAACATTCAGAAATTAGACCGAAAGGAAAGGAAATCAATGCATTCAGTGAATGAAAACTGACCAGTTTTCAGTCCCCACAGTTCATCAATCCCATTTGAATTCAAAACCAAACCAAACATGCCCAAAATTAACATACAGTTAGTTTATGTATAGGAGAATCATATTAGTGACTCTAAACAGTAGTTAACGGAATTAAATTAGGTTAATTAGATGACAAAGTTCATGATTTAAAATCTAGAAATACAAGGAATTCAGGATACATGAACTGGTATCAGAACAGTTGGGTAAATGCAAATTTTGATTTGAAATCAAACTATAATACAGAACCAAGGGTTGGTAATTAAAGAGCAACAAGTGCTCGTGTCTCCTAGGTGGATTCGTGTCCAACATAATGTGACACAGCGCGTGTCCAAGCCACAGAGCATGAATCGAGCACCTACAGGGCACGTTTAACACGCCGTGCAGAGCACATGTTCATGCGTCTCGTGTACACGACACGACACGAGCTAGGACACGTGCTCGTGTCAGTGGGTACGCCTATGGTTAGTCTAGGTCTGACACACCCTGAATCGCCCCCAAGTGTCGCCGTGTCCGACTTACAAAGCCGTGTCCGAACCCCAAAATACAGACCGAACCATCAGTGCATAACCAGTGCGACGAGGATTACTCCCTCGACACGCCACGTGGGCCCCTGAAACTTGACACGTGGCATGTCAGTCACTGCCCCATGGGGTGTGTCGAATCTCGTGTCCAGTGGTCGCATGTTGTGTCCGGTACAGCCCCTGAACAGCAGGACAGGCAGTCCCGAGCACGCGCGGATGTGTCCCTGTGTCCAAACAGACACGACACCAAACCAAAATTACCTCAGTCGATTACAAACGTGTAAGCGACATCAAAACAATAATTTTTATTTAAACACAATTCAAAAATCAATACAAAATGCCCATTGGGGCATTTCATCAAATCCCTTAAACCTAGGTCGGATACGTGTCCGATACGGACACGAAATGGGTCCAAAATGACACGAAAATTTAGGGTTAGCTAGGGGACACCTAGATCTAGGTCTCCATGCAAAGAAATTTAGAATTTAATAAAGTTTACATAGATTTACCTATAGGTGACCAAATGCAAGAAAAGCCTCAAATGGGGGGGTCCTCTTGCTAGCAAACTTCTCCAAATTGGTAAGAATATGAGAAAAATAAATAACAACAGCAAGAACACCTCATTTAAAACCCATTGCAATTTTTTTGAGGGAAAATGGAGCTAAAATAGAATTTCTAGGAATTTGTGAAGATGGAAACTCACCTCTTTCCAAAGCTTTGTTCTTCCTAAAGAGGCTAGCCCTAATTTCTAGGAGAATATATATAAGGGGGGAATCCCTAGGTCTAGGTTTATGTGGACGGCCAAGTAGGGATTGGGTTAGGGCTAGGTTCACATGGCTAATGGATTGGCTAGTCATTAATCAATGTTCAATCACAAGTCATGACTTGTGTCTAATGTCTTCTATTCTAACTCTATATTCCTAATTGATTCTAGTAACTAGAGTATGGTTAACTTAACTTAACCTAGGGTCTCAATCTAACCAAGTCTAAACTCAACTAGGGTTAGGTCACAAAGTCAAAGCTAGTCAAAGTCAACCTAGTTAACCCTCATTCAAGCAATTCCAAAATAAATTCTAAAAATTCCCATAAATTCAAATAAATTCTAATAAATTCAAATATCCCCAAAAATGATAAAAATACCCTCAAACTAGAAATGTGGTAGTGACACGCTAGCTACAAGTGGTGATGGTGGGCTGGTGGTGTGGAGGAATTCTGGCAAGGTTGGCCGGAAGTAGTTTAGTTGACAAGGAGGGCTGGTGCAGGGAATTTGGGAAGTCTTTAGAAATTTTAGTGATGAGAATTTGCATGGGAAGGGGTCTTTAATAGGGGTGAGCGTTCGATTTAGTCGGTTTCAATCGAACCGAAATAGTCAAAATCGAATAAAATAAAATTTAAAAATCTAAAACCGAAACCGAACCGAATAAGCAATTCGGTTTATTCAGTTTGTTCGGTTAAAGATTTATCTATTCTACTATATAATATGAAAGCTTTGTGGTGAAACTTTTGAATTCCTAAAATACCCTCGAGTATTTTTATAAAGACTTGCATGTCATTCATGTTTAAAGTCAAAGCAATAAAGTTTGCATGCTATGAAGTTTCCTTTTTTCATACAACTCTTCATGTTCCAATGGTAATAAATTTTTCTGTCCTTACAATTTTCCAAAGATTATTATTCTCAATAGAAAATTAAAAAAAGAACAAAATTCGTATTTCGAATATCTTGACAGTGTAAAAAGAAAGCACATATACATGAATAGTCACATGGAAAAGACAGAAAGACGACAACTGACCTTATGATATTCTAATTAAAATACGTGCAAAGCACGTACATGTAGACTAGTATTGTTTAATAGGTCAGGTCCAAATTTGGGATCACGGATATTAAAATGATAATTTTTATACACACAACTGTTGTATTTCAAAATTGCGCACAAAGTTAAACTAGTTGTTAAATTATCAATGTTGAGCTTCAAAACATATACATAGAATTGTTATTTTTAAAATATACAAACGTTTTATCACAAAATATGCATAAAATTCAGAGTATTTACATAATTGTATAATTCTTATTCGGTTTTGGACCGAAACCGAAATCCAAAATCGAAACCGAAAATGAATAAGGAATTTTGTATTTTCAAAACTAAAACTGAACCGAATTTTTTTAAAACCGAACTGAATCTCTTATTCGGTCCAGTTTGATTCGATTTTCGGTCTAAAACGGAATAATGCTCACCCCTGGTCTTTAAATAGGTTTTCTTTGCTTGGGAAACGAGTATGTATTGGAGGGTATTTTTGTGGTTTTTTACAAGGTTATGGGTAAGGTTGGGAGGGAGAAGTTTCTAGAATTTTCTCTAGTTAGTTGGCTAATTAATCGTATGGCTAACTAATCTCTATTAATTAGTTTATAACCTATTATTAAGAATGGAATATTCTAAAGGAATCTCTCTTTTTAATAAACATAATTCTTTTAACAAAATCATTAACAATATTTCCTTAATTAATTCTCAAAGAATTATCGTTCTATAATTACTTAATTCATAAAAATTATTTATTTATAAAGGATAAACTTGTTTCCTAAAATATTTTCTTAATTTAAAGTTCTAAATTTTCTAATATAATTCCTAAAGAAAACTTTATTTTTAGAAGAAATGTCAAATTTGAAATTTTTTGGTATTCCAAATATAGGGGTTACAACAAGGCCTTCGGATGAAACTTCCAAGTGTAACTATTTGTTATAATAGTGGATTAAAGTCGAAGAGAGTTCCGGAAATAAAATGTCGTACGGAGGATACCAGGATACGTCGGATGTCGGTATTATTGTCTCATTTCTAGCACATATTTTAAATTATCTATTAACATTTATAATTGTGCTTAATTATTGGTTAAACCCTATTCACGTCCCTCTAGGGTGCTTTTAGTTAATCTAGGGAATAACTCCCCATAATGTATGCGGTTACATTAGTAACTCCCACGAAGTGGGCAGTTATGAAGCTGAAATACCACACTGAAACACATTGAAGAAGACACGCAAACACAACACGTCCAGCGGGAGCATACTCTCCGCTGGAACCAAGGTCTAGTGGGAGCAGCTCACACACCGAACCCCGCTGCTCCTCACTACTTCCTGTTGGAACACGCATTAAACGACATAGTGAACTAGCGCTGAACAGGGACAACGCTAGAACCATCGTCTAGCGGGAGCAGCTCTCACACTGCTCCCCACGTTGCTCCCCACTGCTTCCCATTGGAACAGGCATTGAACGACATGCTGAACTAGCGCTAAACGATGCAATAATGTAACAAAATGCCAACTCGCGCACGATGCGTACGTACGAAGTTCAACACTTTGCGCCCATGCTAGCCTTTTGGTGCCTAACTCCTAAGCATTTTTTCAAGAAATGGATAACATAAAAAAAAATGTTTCTTAGATGATTTGAACTTACCTTATAGTACCTATCATACTGACCACATGAACTACAACTCCCATATGTACGAGTTAATAAAAAAAAATCTTACATTGAAATACACAATTAGATTTGTCGAATTCATTTTCTAGAGAGTAATTTCAAAAACCCCAACATCTAATTTTCTAGACTAAGAAATGAGAGAGGCGAAGAGATGAATTCTCAAGTGACTGAACCCTACGAAGTTTCCTCATAGATTTTTATTTATAATAGTTTAATAGCTTAACAACCGGATATAATGATATTTTATCATATTACAAAATGATAATTATAACTCTATTATTACTTTCACGATAGTCTAATATTTAATTATAATTAAATACAACACATTATATTTTTTTAAGGTTTAATTTCAACTTGATACTCTCAAATATTCCATTTTCAACTTGATACCCTAAACTTTAAAACTAGACAACTTAATGTCTCAATTATAATTGTACAACTTAATAACCTAACATTATTAACTTAAAAAAATGACAAACGACAATAATACACCCATTGTCTTCCCCCCTCTCTTCTTGATAGCGACGACGGGACTGTGGTGGCGGCGAAGTAGCGGGCAGGGGAGCGACGACGATAACGAGGGTGCGAAGCGGGCCGGGGGGTTGCAGTGTGACAACAAGGGGGCGAGGGTGGTGCGACAGCAGGGGCGGAGGGTAGGGTTGCGACGGGGGTAGAGGTGAGGGTGTTGGGGGAGGGAGGGAGGGTTAATATTTAGTAAAAAAAGTTAGACTTTTGAGACTTTGACGACGGGTATCAACTTGAAAATATTTAATAGTTGATAATATTAAGTTACTTAATTTGAATAGGTAAGAGTATTAAGTTAAAATTTACCCTACTTTTAAAGAACAAATCCTGGTGTATTCCAAATGCTTGTTTGGCACCCATTCCAATGTGCAATTCCAAAGCATACCCACATCTACCCTCGTATACCCACTCTCACCGGTCCAACGGAAGCCAATACTAATTTCTATGGAAGAAATCCATTTTAGAAAAAACTTCTCCCAATGGTAATTTCTATCATCATTTCTATCCTAGGTGGCAATGATGTAGGATGGAAACTTTCTAGGAGTATTTATAGAAATTCTCCTATCTCTCATGACAATTATTATTGGGCCCCACACGGTCCTTTTACTATGTGACACATAGGATAGAAATGGAGAACCATTAGAAAGCATTTTTGTATGTCTACAATTTCTATGTGAAAACTCTTCCAACTAAGATAGAAATCTTCTTAAAGTACAATACCTAACTCAATTTTAGAAATCACCATTGGAGATGGTCTAAGTCTTTGTTTACTTCCTTCTCTCCACTCCGTACTCTCGCGCTCTCTCAGTCTCAGCAGACAACAAGAATGGACAATTCAACATTTCCGCTCCTCTTTTTCCATTCCTTCTTCCTCCTCCTCCTCCTCGTCTCCTCCTCAAACCCTAACCCTAACCCTAGGCGTCTCCGGTCCTTCCCCCGGTCCCCCCGCCGGTTCGCCGCCGATCTCATCCGGGACCTCAACCTCCTCCCCGAGACCCCTCAAATCTACGACACCGCCGAAGGGATCGGCGGAGGAGGGAGCGGCGACGGCGCTTCTTCTTCGTCGGCCCCTCGGCTCGTCGAGCGGAAGCTGAGCCTCGACATACTCGGCGACGCCGGAACGGAGGTCCCGGTCGAGGAGCTAGGGCACCACGCTGGGTACTACAGCCTCGAGCACACCCATGCCGCCAAGTAATAATAATCTCTCCTCATCGCTGCCGCTCATGTATTTGCTTGGTCGTTCTATTATTGATTTAGTTAGCAATATCATTTTTCTTGTTTAGGAGTCCAATGTTTGCAGAGTAAGAATTATACTAGAGCTACGAGTACTAGGTATTGTACGTTCCCAGTATATGACTAAATATCTAAGCTACATGTTCCACTAGAAAATACACACTTTTTTGTTTCTCTTTTCTTTTTCAGAAAGGGTTGATTTTATTGACAAGTAAAGCTGTACATCACCATGCTTGGTGCTTCTAGATGAGGAGAAATTATTCAGTGGGACGGGCTCACCACGTGGCAATGGTGAATGGTGAGCCTGTCCAACGGTATAACACATGGTAATATCAAAAGCCAAAAAAGAAGCTAATCAAACCATTTCCAAATATCATTAAAATATGATTACCAAAATATAATCCCCAATTGGAGAGAATATCCATGCTCCTTGCGGTATCCTTAACGTTAGCATACACCTTAGACATAATAATAAGCATGTACTCCTGGACTCTCTTACCAAGATGGTCTTGTGAATCTTATGTTCATTTCTGAATAGTAGAATAATGGGATGGATTATTATTGATGAGAGAGTTATATATATATATATATATATATATATATATATATATATATATATATATGAGAGGCTAACCCCTCTCACTATTATTCTATCCTATGTGGGACTAAAGCCTAATACTACTAATACTATTACTAATAATTAACACCCTCCCTCAAGCTGGAGTATAGATATCAATAATGTCCAGCTTGTTACATAGAAATTGAACTCGATGACCCAAAAAAGACTTCGTGAAAATATCGGTTATCTGATCACTGGTCCTTACGTGGTGAAATTTTATCACCCCCTTTTTATACTCATCACGGACAAAGTGAATGTCGATATCAATGTATTTCATCCTTTCATGAAATACTAGATTGATAGCAATATGGATATCAGACTGATTATTACACCACAAATCTGCTGCTTTAGATCATGCTTCTTCTCCCAGCTCTTGTAGAAGATGCTTCAGATATAACATCTCTGTTGTGCCATGAGCAATGGCTCGATATTTTGCTTCCGAACTTGATCGTGCTATCACAATCTGCTTCTGGCTCTTCCACGATACCGAGTTTTCGTCAACAAATACCGAGTAGCCAGATGTAGACCATCTATCTGTCAGACTTGTACCCCTGTCAGCATCAGTAAAACATTCAATACGAGTATGTCCATGATCCTCTATCCGAATTCATTTTTCTGGATTCTGGACTAGATAGCGCAAAATTCTGAAAACTGTCTGCCAATGTGAAACTCGTGGAGAAGTCATAAATCTACTTACGACACTTACGTCAAAGGAAATGTCCAGGCGAGTCATGACCGCCAAGTAGTTGAGTTTTCCAACCAATCAACGATACTGATCCGGATTGGTCATCAGGACTCCCTTGTCTGGGAGTAACTTTGCCCCTGGATCTATGAGTGAGGTTACTCCCTTGGCTTGCATCATTCCTGCATCATTTAGTATGTCTGGCACATCTTCCTCTGAGATATTACAATGTCCTGCTTACCCTGTTGGACTTCAATACCCAAGAAGTAGTTCAACTGTCCCATATCTTTGGTCTGAAATTGTTCTTCCAGAAACTTCTTTAGTCCTGCAATACCTTGGTTATCGTCTCCTTTGGTCACAATGTCATCAACATAGACACCAAGTAGTATCCTTTCAGCTGATGTCTGTCGGTAGGGTACCGAATTATCCTTCTTTGATGGACACATGCCAAACTGAGTAACAACATGTGTAAATCGACCAAACCACGCACGAGGTGATTGTTTGAGACCGTAAAGGGACTTCCTCAGATGCATATTTTACTCTCCCTTGCAACGAATCTAGGAGGTTACACTAACATACACTTCTTTAATATTCCCGTGGAGAAATATATTTTTGATATCCAGCTGAAGCAATGGCCAATCATAGCGAACATCTAAGGCTAATAGTACACGCATAGATGTCATCCTGGCAACTGGAGAGAATGTCTCAAAATAATCTTCACCATAAGTCTAAGAATATCCTTTAGCCACCAGACGAGCTTTTAGGCGATCAAGAGCGCCATCAGGTTTCACCTTGATCGTGAACACCAATTTACAAACTAGTGTCTGCTTACCAGTAGGCTATCAAGTCCCAAGTATTGGTTTTTTCGGAGCGCTTTCATCTCCTCTTTCATAGCAGCACACTAACTGGAATATTTGAGATCCTCCTCGGCAGTATTAGAAATTTGAATCCCATCAATAGTAGTTACCAAGGACTGAGTGTGGCTCGCGAGCCTTTGTAGTTGTCAACATACAAGGGATGATCTCGACAAGCATGATAAGGTCGAGCTGGTGGAACAGGCAGAGGCGATCAGTGGGACTAGAGGAGGATGATGGCTCTGTGACCGTAGGCACTATCTGAGATATTCGTTCGGGTGACGTCGACAATGATTGAACCGGTGTTTGCGGACCATCGGATCGGGATACTGGCTCGGTAGGAGAGGGCACCCTTACCTGTTATGTTTGAACATGAAACAATAAGAAATAATCTTCTGGGTAAACTTAGGGAATATAGTTTGTGGAAGTGGAGGAAACGCGGTTTGAACGAAAGTAACAACCCGAGAGAAAAAATACCTCTTCAAGGTAGGAAAAAAACGATACCCTTTCTAATATTTAGGATATCCAAGGAAAACACATTAGATTGCGTTAGGATCTAATTGAGAAAGTGTCGGTCGGGTATCCCAAACATAGCACAAGCAACCACAAATCTTGGGAGGTAGAGAAAACGACTCTCGGTCGGGATATAATCGGAAAAAAAGGGAGTAGCACCATTGAAAACTGATGATGGCATGTGATTAATAAGATAACAAGCTATAAGAACCGCGTCTGACCAAAACCTCTTGGGAATACGTGCATGAAACATAAGAGCATGCGTTGTTTCCAAGAGATGGCGATTCTTGCGCTCTGTCACACCATTCTGTTGTGATGTGTAAGGACATAAAGTTTAGTGGATGATGCCATTGTGTGACAGATGTGTATTGAACTCACAAGATAGATATTCACGACCATTGTCACTTCGAAAGTATTTAATCGGAACACCAAATTGTGTTTTGGTTTTGGCATAAAAATTGCACCAACATTTAAGTAATTTCATCAGATAAACAAAAGTGAAACGTGAGTAATCATCAACAAATGTAACAAAGTACTTGAAACCCATTATTGATTCAACCGGACAAGGTTCCCATACATCAGAATGCACCAACTTGAAAGGAGTGGATGCAATTTTATTATGACTCGCCTGATAGGGAACTCGATGATGCTTAGCCAAACGACATGACTCACAATGAAAAGAAGCAAGAACATCTAAAGATGTGTACATTTTCTGGAGAGCTTGGATTGATGGATGACGTAATTGACACTGTAACTCGTAAGGATCGAGTTTCATGCCGGCACAGATAACAGAAGAAGGTGCGTCAAACAGGTACAAGCCTCCAGCCACATGTCCCATATCAATAGTCTTTCCAGTCTTTAGGTCCTGAAAAACACAACTATCAAAAAAAAAATATTATCGAGCAATACATGTAGCGAGTAATCTGACTAATTGAAAGTAAACTGAACGGGTTTCCAGGTATATGTAATACGGAATTGAGTGACAGTCCGGTAGATAGACGAGCACATCCACATCCACGGACTGTTAGTGAACCACTATTGGCAACAGTATATCGAAAACACGACCAACCGATACATAATTGCGAATCATATCTGCATTGCTAATAGTGTGAACAGACGCACCAGAATCAATCATCCACTGCTTCGACCTCACTATACATGATGCCGAGTACCCAAATGTGGATCCATATACTTTACCACGACCTCGAGCTTGAAAGTCAAAAAAATTGTATATGACTTTGCAGCCAATTGAACAGATCAAATGCCATCATCAGGAGCATCTGATATAACATTGGCGGCATGAGCTTTAGGACACTGTCATTGCAAATGGCCCTGCAGACCACAGTTGAAGCATGTGCGCGGTCTACCTCCATCACGACTACCATTGTCTCGTCCATCATCACGACATTACGTCCACCACACGACCACCACGAAATCCAGCACGAGCAGCTCCAAGAGCAGATCAATCAGCAGGAGCTTCACTCGGAGTGGTCTCAATGACTTTCGCTGTCCGTAGGACACAAAAGTGAGCTTCCATTAGAGATGGAATATTAGATCCAGCAATGATCTGAGAGTGAGCAAAATCTGCATCAGGACAGAGAGAGGAAAGATATGCCATGACATGAAGCTGCTCACGTTGAGCCCTCGCTTCATTGATATCCGCCGTTAGAGGTAATACGCGGTCGATTTCATCAGCCATAGCTTTAAAGGCCCGAAAGCGGTCCTTATGAAATTTGTCTCCCTGATTTGCTCGGTAGACGCCAACGACCAAATTGTAGATACGAGACAAATCGTATTTTCCATCAAATGCTGCTGCTAGAATCTTCCATAACTTTTTCATCGAATTCGTATTCTGAACCATGTCTTCCATCGATGGTTCTATTGAATTCATCAACTGTGTAAATAATCGACTGTCTCCTACTGCTAAAAAATGGGATCAGTTTTTACTGGAGAGTTGTCAGTCAGATGTTTGGACGACCGCATTTTTTGAAGCGTCTTCTTGACCTTCTTTCGCTATGTCGAGTAGCCTTCTGGTCCATCCATCCGTCGATCGACAAGTCGAATCGATAAAATCGTTATGCTAGTGCCTGTTGGTCCCGCCATTGCGTTTCCGACACTAGTGTTTGTAGCACTGCTATTTGTCTTAGTGCTAGTCATCCCTCGGTGTTCCTGATTCGACCGTCGATTTGATCTGTCCAACTTGATAATCATGTCAACTTTGCCAATGTGCTGGAAACGTGGCTAGAACCGACACGCGTATGAGAAGCAGATATTGAATGTGGATCACACAAGTCAGGACAGAGAGGCAACTCAGGTTACCCTCCGTTAGATCCTGATGTGAAGATTAAGTAAGGACAGAAATGAAGATTTACGCAAAACAAGCAACTTGTATGCTCTTTGTTATTTCTTGAAGTCGATGTTGAAAGTCAGAGGTTCCAGCAAACAAACCATTGTTTACCCTCTGAGGATTCCAATATTTTTTTGAATATGAAAAGACGGCTAGGATTTGAGGTAGGTGGCGACTGGGTTAGGATTTATGTACATCTTAGTGTAGGATAGAGGGGGGTTGATCGGGGGGGGGGGGGGGGTGCAGCGGGGGGCGACAACAGCGGGGTGCATCAGGGCTGCAGCAGGGGAAGGTGGCGGGGCTGGCAGGGTGGGGGCGGTAGGAGGGGGCAGCAGGGGGGCTGACAGGTAGGGGGGGGGGGGGCAGTAGAGAGGCTGATCCGGTTGGGGGCGGCGGGATCTAGGGTTAGGGTTCTGTTTTATGGAGAGAGAGAGATGAGTGGATGGGTTATGGCTATGATACCATGTAGAGTTGAATAATTAGATGGATTATTATTGATGAGAGAGTAGGCTAACCCCTCTCACTATTATTCTATCCAATGTGGGACTAAAGCCCAATACTACTAATACTATTACTAATAATTAACACTTTCCTTCCATACCAAACTACAACTGCCAGTAATGGCGGAGCTTGGGTTATATTTTTGGAAGGGCAAGACTAATGTTCAAGTGTGTATGTACATGTATTTTAAACTTAATCAAACAACTAACTAAACAAATTTAAATAAGAAAAAGTAGTAATGAACTTAAATAGAACATGTTATGTCACATTCAACTAATTAGACAAATTTAAAGAAAAAGTAGTAATTAACTTGCAAATTGTTCATGAATAATCAACCATTCAATTTCATTCAAAGTAAGGTTCAACGCTCCTTCAATGACTTAAATGGTCCGTGTTGATTTTAATTGAATTTTTTATAGCAATATTTTATATGTTGATTTTAATTGATTTTTTATAGCAATATTTTATTCTCACATGACGGAGCTAATATATAAATGAAACTCTAGCAACTTTTCTTTATCCACCCCAGGTAAGCATAGAAAATCTTGGTTGGTGACTTGGTGGGGCAAAATATTGATATTTATTAAGAATTACTTCTTCTTCTTTTTTTTTTGGGGGGGGGGGGGGGGGGGGGGGCATGGCCCCTCCGCCGCCGACTGCCAAGACATACATACTCTCAATAGGATAGAATTTTGCTCATTCTTCTTGCTATGCCACCTCAGAACTGCTAGTTTTTCCTCTAGTATTCAAAATCTACTGTATTTGCTTCCAAATTTCAGTTTTCTCTACTTCCAAATGTAGGCTGTATTTGCACATCTCAAGAATAGTTGTGCTATTGTCCAAGGGCGGCCCTAGCCCAGGCAGGCTGGGCGACGGCCCTAGCCCAGGGCAGACCGGACGATGGCCCGAGCCCCCAGATGAAAGGGGGCACCAACATGGTTCTATCTACAATAGAACTAGTATGTATTAAGTTCTATTCTTAACAAAAGAAATTGTGGTGTAATGGTTATAAAGAAGACTTTTACTTTAGAGGTCCTTGGTCCAAAACTTGGTGGTAACAAAATTTTGTTATATTTATATTATTTTTACATTATGTATGGAGAGTCCATTTTGATAGTTCTGCTTCCGGCCCCCATCAGCTCAGGACCGGCCCTGCTATTGTCTTTGCATAGTGCACAATGTGTGTTTGCATACCCTAGATAGTCGGTCTATTCTTGGTTACTAGTTTGTTTAGCGAAGGTTTGTAAAGGCAAATGCTCATCTACATATCAAACTACACGATGCCAGTCCACTTTTGGATATTTTGTTCTGACCAGCTCCATGGCAACATGAAGGAAGAAAGGCTTCTATTTAGCATCATGCCATTTCCAATAATCTTCTTCTGTGTAATGGTCTATATGGATCTCATTTATTTCCTTCTGTTAGCATCTAGTGGCATTGGTATTATCTGGTCTCCAAACCCCATTTTCTATAATAGAGTCCACAGTAGTGTTGCCACCTAGGATGTGTAAAGAGTCTCATACAAGTCTTTCAATGAGTCTACCCGGTGGCAACCATGGGCTAAACCAGATGCTAGCGAGCTCTCATTTTCTATTCTTCTATTAATATGTTTGAGACAGCCCCCCAACCCTGAGTATAGTCTTGAAAGTCACAGAGTACTTGTTATCTTCAATTATTTCCCAGAAATTCCTTGTCTTCCAGTACCTAGCCTCATCCATTTGGCCGAGAATGAATGATCTGTCAAGAGTTTCTGCAGTAGCTTGATAGCACATCCTTCTTTGATGGTAGTAAGCCTGTTTAACCTCAATCCTCCTTCCGCTAATTTGTGTGTGTGTGTGTATGTAGGTAGAGAGAGAGAGAGAGAGAGAGAGAGAGAGAGAGAGAGAACTTGAAGGATGGTTAAGCTCTAGCCCTCTCTTTATGAGTATAGGTCAAAGGGTTGTGAGGTTTAGAGTTGTATCTTATATATATATATATATATATATATATATATATATATATATATATATATATAATAATAGAACTTCTAGAAAGTTTGAAAAAAATCAAGAACTTGAAGAATGGTTAAGCTCTAGTCCACTGTTTAGGTGTCTAGGTTAAAGGGTTGTGAGGTTTAGAGTTGTACATCATCCATATTTCAAGTGCTTGCGGAGCAGTTCTAAGTGCACTATCTCAAAGTGTTGGGATGTGTTGGCACGTACCAGGTGCAGTCACCTGGACCCTCTACCCTCTAGGAACTCCATTATGGGTCTTGTGGACCCAAATGTAACGGTTCCTGATATGGATAGGCAAAAGTGACCATCTGAACAAACTGGCTCTTACAAGAAGAGTTTCAACAAAGATATATATCCACTTGTTGTGAAAATAGAAGAGAAAGAGAAATTAGTAGCCAGAAAGAATGTACATAGTGTTTCTCATTGATGACATATATATAAAGGTGAGAGAGAGAGAGAGAGAGAGAGAGAGAGAGAGAGAGAGAGTATTGTGGGTATGGATAAGGGCATCTATATTTGGGTTTATCCAAATCACAACACTCCCCCTTGGATCCTCACTTTAATTATTGTCTCATTAAAAACTTTTCTAAGGAAAAATCCATGAAAAAAAAATCCATAGAAAAGAAAAGAGTACAATAATATTCTTCAGGAATCCAAATGGCTGCTACTTACATTGCTACATTAAAACCTTTCGAAGGAAAATTTCTGTGAAAAAAAATCTCAACGAAGGAAAAGAGTACAATACGCAAAGACATACTTCGAGATGTCTCTATCAGCATCTTCAGGATGCATGCATCTTCAAGATGCTCCCCCTCGACTAACAATTACATTTTTGTTCTTACATAAAAAAAAAACCAATACAATTTAAATACATCTCACCCCAACACTATATTTGCCTATACATTTATACTCGTATCCTTATAAAAAGGTTGCATGTTTATTTGTGATTTCTGAAAGCTCGCAACTCTCCTGATAAGTTGGATTGTTGAAATCATAGTCATGCATATGATTTGATGAACTTGTCGCAGTGATTTGCTTTAGTTCTTTCTAAAATACCTGCAACATTGTTTATAAAAGATATACCTTGTTTGTGATATCCCTTAAGGAATATTAGATAAATACAGAGAGTATTTGAATATCTCATTTTCAAAAACATCAATGATGATATGTCATTCCACTGTATGTGTGTAAATGCATATCATCAGATTCACATAAAATATTGTGCTGAGTGAATGACAATAGATTATTTGTATTTATATTCTTTAAACATGGTACTTCAGGACCCAAAACATGTTCTTTAATTCTTTCGATCGTAACGGATTCCATTGACCTGGCCATTATAGTTTATTGAGTAAATGATAGCTATTTATATTATCTCTCTTCAGGAGTTTATATGAGATCTCTTCGGGAGATTCTGATCTCTTCAGGAGATACCAATCTCTTCGGAAGATACTGTCATATTTTCTCTCTTTAGGAGATTATTTCTTCAGGAGATCTCTCTCAAGAGGTACTTTCAATCTCTTCAGGAGATACGACCGTTTTGACAAATTCGTTTAGAGATTTCTTCATAAATATGACTATACATCTATCATTGTATCTTTTCTTAGGCATATACTCATGAGACTATCACATTCTTCGGATGGTTTTAGTCCATATAATTGCTCATTTGTAAATCATTCGGGGATAGTATGGTAATTTTAAATTCTTCATGGATATACTTGAAAATTTAAATCCTTCGGAGATCTTATTGTCAAGATTATCATAATTGGGGTATATATATCTTCATATTCTACTTATGATCATTTCGAGAATCCTTGAACTAACATTGCTCTATACATTTGGATCTCTATTTGTTACAAACACCCATTCAAAACCTACCAGGTTTATTCTTTTTGGATTTTGTTCTATAGGACCGAACACTCCACGTTTTTGCGTGAGAGAACATCCTTTTTCTAAGTTAAAGGATTATTCGTGGTTTGGTGTTATCATTTTTTCATCACCCTTTTTTTTCTCATTCGATAATGTCAGCTACGACAAATTTTTCTTGATTCCAAATTTCTCTTGAACATAGATTTCTTGGGTACCGGTACATATTTTTCAGTCTCTTCTGGAATCTGAGGTATATTCTCGACCGGAACGATATATTTTGAGAAATTGGATCTTTAGTTCATGACATCTTCTGGATCGTCATGAACTTTTTCTCTATTGGAGATGCTTCTTCAGGAGTTGCTTCTTTAAGAGCATTAGAGTGTGTTATATTATTCGGCCTCTTCTTCTGGAGAGCTGAATATTTAGGATCTTTAGTATTATTCAACATTTTCTTCTGGAGGGCTGAATATTTAGAATCTTTAGTATTATTCAGCCTCTTCTTCTAGAGGGCTGAATATTTAGAACCTTTAGGTCTTACGTGTTCTTACTATATAACTTATTTATTTGTTGCCTTTATTTGGTTCTTTGGTTCTTCTATTAGAAAATAGATTTATAGTCGGTATAGCTATTTATGCAGCATAATTAAAATATCGATTAAGCATCTAATATTTCATTTGCAGTGAAAAACAAAGGATAATTTTTTCTAATTTAGTCAAGATTAGACGAAGTAGAAGTATGCCATGATAAGTTCTTCTGGAATGATGCTTTACGATGTTCTTCTAGAACGATTATGCATGACGTTCTTCTATAACGATGTTTTACGATGTTGTTCTATAACAATAATTCACGAATTTCTTCATATCTTTTCTAACGGCGAAAATTCTGTCTTATTAATGTGACAGATCAAAAAAATATCTCATGTCTAGAAGATTTAATAATTTAAGGAGAGAAAGATAAAAAATAATTCAACATCTTAATTCACAAAACATAGATGCAATATGCAGTTTTAAATAATACCAACATAAGCCATCTAAAAAATGCAATTCATGCAATTCGAAATTATGCTACTAGTTATCCAAATACAATCTTCAGAATTGATGGTTTAAAAACACATTTATCCTTGAGATCAGGAGTGTCTGCTGCAATTTGGTAAGAGATTATCACACGAATTATGTATTGATAATTCTCATCATCATTGTTTGGGTGTCTTGTCGATCATGTCACAATTTAAAAATTATAGGATCGTCGGCTACTGGCTCACAATGGACCCTTATATGATCGAGCTTTTGGCTCATGATATAGGATTGGGCTTCTGGCTCATGATAGTATGTGGTTTGACATCCCTAACGTGAGTGTCGTATATCCCAACTGAATAACTGGAAAATCTATTTAGACGAACTTCTGGTTCTCTTAGACGAACTTTTGGTTCTCTTACACTAGTAGTTACAGAAAATTATTCTTTATTCTACTTGCTCAGAGTTTTAATATGATATCTATTTGTCCTTTTACTCTCAAAAATATTCTTTTGAATTTATGAGAGTATAAGACATTTTGTATAAGTGGGTGGGTTCTATTGGGTAACATTAAGTGTGCTTTGTAGGAGCCTTCAATAATATGAGCATGACCAGCTAGCTATCATGGATACTAATTTCACACTAGTATTCTTGTTGGAGGATGGTGTTGATAATAGCACAAACAGTCACCTCTATCTAGTTTTTCCATAATATCTTATCAATAGTTGCAAATATAGATATTATTAATCAATAATACTAATTCTAAATATAGAACTTCGGGTCTATAATTGTTGGTAGGACAATGATGCATCAGTATCCATACGGATAGAACAACCTTATGTCACCAACTTTTTTAAAATTTTCTAATTTATATGAGGTTTGCAAATTTAATAATATATGCGACTACATTATTGAAATACCAACATTCAGGTTGGTATATTCACTTTTGGACTTTCAAGGATCAGCAACCCGTTGTGACCTACAAAACTTAGTTCGCAGGTGACTGATTTTCTCCAAACATGCAGCACAACACGTCATGTATGCACCCATTTTGGGTGGTACAAATAAAAAACAAGTACCAAAATATGGATAGTAAATACATATCTTCTAAAAATATCAAAACATGGACAATAAATACATCAACTTTGTGATGGCAGTATGCAAAATAGTAAGTGGAGACAATTACTAATCCATACCAAAGAAGGGACACAAATAATGAGGTCAATAAAAATGACAAGCTGATAAACCAGCACAATAGTTGTTATTTATGTCCGACATGTCCAAGAGCGACTACCTATCCAAACCATGACACTGTTTTAATTCATGCTACTCTTTCACAATTTCCTTAGGTTGATAAAGGATTGTTCAACTCTTATGATCTTATCAAGACATACAAAAAGATGTTGTAGCAAATCCCATGGAGCATTATTTATTCAGAATTGTGACTGAAATAATTTATTTGGACAGTTCAGATTTTGGCTCATCAAAGTGTAACATATAATATAGTTGAGGAAATAAAAGATGCAAACTCATATTATTTGACATATTCATAAATGTTTAGAAATATCCATATTTGTGCATGCCAAGGTTCCTTAATGGTGTCGAGATATTTTTAGGCAATGGACACTCTACAACAAATTCTATGATACACTGCACTGAATGATACAACCTAGTATGTGCTATAAAAGTTTACATAGGAAGCAGTCTTGAGAAACATTTTGAGACTTGCAAGAATTTAACATATGGATCAAGTCATCAAATGATTTTGATCATGTAGTGTTTCTCTATCTGACAAACTATGGTTTAGTTATTTGGTTGAAGATGAGTGTTCTAAAATAAATCAACCATATCAGCCCACATGACATAAGTACATAGTGGTCATTTTGGAATAAAAAAATTGATATAAGAGAACTCATCAATTTCTGACCTAAGAGGAATAGTGTATGGTGTCAATTATCCATGAATAAGTATTATATGTTTTGAAGGTCATTGTCAAACAGTAGAAGTATATACAGATAACAACATGAAATTTGTTTTCTTAATTATGTGCATAAACTAGAGTATGTATCATGCATGCTTCTCTTCAAATCTTTCAAGGAGTAAATTCTTATTTTAACTAACGTATATTAACTGGATACACTAATCAGAAAATTTCATAGATAATTCGAAATGACAATAAGAAGTCCAGAACAATAGGGAAATACCAAAATAGTGCAGTACATGGTGGCAAGCAAGCTCCAATAAAACTGTTTGGGAATGCTCCGTAAACTCAAAATCATATATGGGTTCTCTTGTTTGGACTTCGGATCCAAATCCTATCCAAACTTAGTCAACAAAAGTGAATCATATAATTCACAGTAGTATTCGAGAAGTTAAGGGTAAGTTCTCTTATTTCTTAATCTACAAAAAAAATGGCTTACATACAACTATATAACATATGGGCTATATCATTTCCATCTAATACATAAACTAAAATCTGAACAAAATATCCAACTTTGATCAAAGTAAATCAAAAAGCTAATCAAAGCATTTGACTGATGTAATTAAATTAGCATTCAACAAAATATAGTTTGCAAACTCTGCATGTAATGTAGATAAATCAATCGAAGTCAAATAATACTTATTTACACTACTAATGTGGGTTCGATAATCACATAGCAAACTTTCATGACTCCTGTAAGTGCTCACCATTGCTTACTGGGTAATGTACGCGGTTATGACGAAACATGTGGAGAGATCCGAGTTTACCTATCTCTATCGGTCAGGAGCCGACGGACGTTTGCTATGACTGCGTGAAGAAGCTCTAGTCATCGATGATCACGACGAGGACGATAATATCAACGCTTGCTGAGCACCGCTTCTGTTCCCCACCAAGACAGCATGGAGCTCTTTTGCTCTTCGAGTTCCTCGACCAGTCGTGCTGATAACGTGTTGTGAAAATAGAAGAGAGAAAAATTAGTAGCCAGAAGAAATGTAGTGTTTCTCATTGATGACACACATATATATATATATATATATATATATATATATATATATAAAGGAGAAAGAGAGAGGGTATTGTGGGTATGGATAAGGGTATCCATATTTGGATTTATCCAAATCACAACACAAATGACAATATAGAAAACAGTAAAATCAGTTACTTGTCAAAATGAGCATATAAGATTAGGTTGTACCATAGGTTACAATTTTTCCCTGGTAGAAATGAATATATAAATACAAATGAAATGCTTTTAAGAAAATCACAATGTACTAGTTAAGCCTACCTTCTTGTACTGCGTTCCATTTAAAGTAACCTACCCGATTTCCTTACCCGTATCGCATATTGAAAGGAACAACAAATCAGGTAACTATGCTCAGGTGTACCCAAGAAGTAGGAGCTCCAAGTTTATATGGGACATTTTTGAAGTTTTTGTGCTTCATAGGTTCTTTATGACCACCTATGGGCAAGTAGACAATTTTACCTCAATGAAGTTTGGAGAGGAGAGAAAAAGAGAGGAGGAGAAAGAGAATACAAAAAAAAGAGTACAAAGCTTAATCCTAGATTGCACCTCATGAGTATTTATTTTAATATGCACGATGATAAATATACCGACAATCATTTTATTGTATCCACATAAGATAAATAATAATATAACAACTTTAACACCCTTCTTCAAGCTGGCGCATATAGATCAGACATGTCCAGCTTGCTACGTAAATCAGAAAATGAATCACGAGCAAGTGGTTTGATGAGGATATAACCTAACTGGTCCTCAGACCGAACATATGGAGTGACAATATGTTTCTTCAGCAACAAATTACGAATAAAATGACAATTCACCTCGATATCCTTAGTGCTCATAAACACTAGGTTACTTGTGATAAAATTGTCGATTGGTTGTCACAATACATCTACAAAGAATAGGAACCATAATCCATAATTCATAAAGGAGACTGCACCCACATTATTAAAGAAGCTGTATGAGCCATCTCATGGTACTTGGCCACTACACTAGAACGAGCCACAACATTCTGCTTCTTACTACGTCCCTCACAAGATTGTTAGTCACAAATGTACAACAACCAGAAGTAGTACTTCTATCACTACGAGTGCCTGCCCAATCAACATCATCGAAACTCGCACTGTGAGCAATTGGGAAGGTTTGTACAACAAACACTTTCCAGGTGCACCCTTCAAGTAATACAGAGTCTCCCAATGTTTTTGCCGAGAGACATGCATAAACTGAATAAGTACTCCAACTGCATAGGTGATGTCTGGTCATGTAACAATAAGATATATAAGTTTTTCAACTAACCGTCTATAATGTCCAACATTCTCAAATAACTCTTTCCTATCAGCATCAAGCTTGGCATATTAATCCAAACTGTCCGCCTCCAACATTCCAGTCTCTGAGAGTAAGTCTACAATATACTTGCGTTGTGACATATACACCCTTAGATCGAACAACCTCAATTCCAAAAAAATATATCGAAGAAGACCTAAATCTTTAGTTTGAAAGTCACGACTAAGGTAGGCCTTCAAGTCTAGAGTTCGAGCATAATCACTCCCAGATATAATGATATTATCAACATAAACAATAAACACGATAACAACTGCTGAGGAAGAATGACAAAATACTGAATGATCTGAAATAGTGTGCCAAAATCTATATTGAATGACTTATCAAACCAAGCTCGACGTGATTGTTTCAGCCCATATAATACTTTCTTCAATCGACATATGAGTTTTCCACTTCCAGTCACAACATACCTCGATGATTGATCTATATAAACCTCCATGTAGGTCACCATGCAAGAAAGTATTCTTTATGTCCAGCTGATACATAGGCCATTGGCGATTAATTATCACAGGGATAAGATCAAACTGAATTCAGCCGAGCCACTGGAGAGAAAGTTTTCATATAATCCACATCCGAATGATACTTAATAGTACGCCTATCTACAACCCACTATTTAATTTCCAACATGAATTGATGTAAGCTCCTAAGTCTTTTGATGTAAAGTGCATATCTCCTCATCTATTGCAATTTTTCAACCAGAAGATGACATAACATGCTTATAAGTTTTGGAAATAAAAATGGAAGATAATGAAACAACAAATGCATGAAAAGATGAAGAAGCACAGTGTAAGAAAATATAATTAGAGATGTGACCTTTTTCTTTGTGGTACAAAGGTGTTTTTTCTGAGAGCAATAGGAATATCACTTGGATTTGTGGTGATAGGAGCATAAACCGCATGCACGAAAGTTGATTAGTTGAGGGCTGAATTCTGTAGAACCATTGTCTTGTCCTTGGATCTCTGATAAACTTGTAAAAAAGGAATGGAGACATAATCCGATTCAGGTATGACCATAAGTGGTATGGAAGATATCAAATCTGATGAAAATGTAATAAGACGATCTCATGAGGGAAAGAAAGGGTAAACTTAAAGAAGGTAACATTTGCGATGACATATTACTTACGTGACTGTGGACTATAACGACGATAACCTTTTTGAGTACGAGGATAACCAAGAAAGACACTTCATAGATCGAGGATCCAACTTATCTCGATTAGGGTCCAAGTTGTGAATAAAAGCAACCACCCAAACACTCAAGGAGGTAAAGAAAAAGGAGGGACCTCTATATGTAATATGGAGAAAGTGACTTAATTATTTAATATAGATGATGGCATGCGATTAATTGTATAACATGCAGTAAAGTAACGACATATGTCCAATAGTGTTTAGGGACATACATATCGAACATGAGAGTTCGATCCACATCTAAAAGGTGTTGATGTTTACGTTCGGCTATACCATTTTGCTGAGAGGCGTGGACACAACTTGTTTGATTAATCATGCTACGATTAACACAAAAAGTGTTCACAGAAGATTGAGTATACTCCAAAGCATCAGAACGTAAAATTTTGATACGTTTATCAAACTGAACATAACTTCATTATAAAAGGTAGATAATACATTTAGAAACTCAGATCTCAACCCTACTCCTCCTTCCTCCCGAGGCCGACATAACTGGTCCCAGGATATCGCGTGCATCCCTCCCCTCCAGATGAAATCAGCACAGATGGCCTCCACTTTACGAATAGTAGCCGTGGGAACCTGGATAGACTGGAACCAGAACATCGTGATGCCTGCAATAACCGAACGCACCAACTCGATCCTGCCGCCAAAAGATAAACTCGCAGCTTGCCAGCCTTCCACCCTCCTCTGAGCAAAGTCCACCAAGCTGTGACAATCCTGCTCTGGCATAGTTGACCGTCAGCGGAACCCCCAGGTATTTCACTGGGAGCTCGCCTGTCCACACCTAAGGCGAAGGCTCTCTCCTCCTGCTGTGTACACCGGGAGCTAAAGTAGACTCTGCTCTTCTCCCTGTTTAACTGGAGCCCAGATAGCCGCCTGAACTCCTCCATAATGTCAGAGAGCGCTCTCATTCCCGCATGGAAGGCTGGAGAAGCACCAATAAGTCGTCAGCATAGATCAAGTGGGATACAACCGGACTCACCAATCTGAAAAGGGGGACGATCCTCTTGCTATGCACAGCCGTATCCATCATGCAGGTAAAGTACTCCATCACCAAGGTAAATAGATACGGGGAGAGGGGGTCACCCTGTCTCAACCCCCTGTTGCTACTGAAGTAGCCATGCGGCGTGCCCTGGATGAGGACTGAGAAAGTAGGGGAGCAAATGCACTCCCTCACCCTCGCAACCCACCTCTCGTCGAATCCCATGGCAAGCATCAAGTGACACAGGAAGTCCCTGTTGACCGTATCATAAGCTTTCCGGAGATCAAGTTTCACACAAGCCTTCATCCCCCAGGTTTGCTGAACTCCCTCACCATCTCATGAGCTAGCAGGCTGTGCTCCGCTATCGACCGGCCCTTGATGAACGCTGCTTGATTCTGGGACACCAATCCCTGTATAATCCCCTCCATACGCCTGCACATAAGATGAGTGATAATCTTGTAAAGAAAATTACAGCAAGCAATGGGCCGGAAGTCCGCAAGAGAAGTCGCTCCCTCCTTTTTAGGAACCAGCGTCAAAAAAGTGTGGTTCATCTCCTTCAGAAGCCTGCCCTCCAAAGAACTCCTGAACCGCCGCCAGGACATGGGTCTTAAGCACACCCCAGTGTCGCTTAAAGAACCCAGAAGAGAAGCCATCAGGCCCGGGAGCTTTGTTGGCATATCCTCCACCTCCTCCATCCTCACAGGTGCCAGAAGCAAACTGTTCCCATGTCGGGACACCAGTCTCTTCGTGACAAGTGCAGGGAACGTGCTGGAGTAGTCTGTCTGCTGATAAAGAGCCGTGTAGAATCTGACGGCCTCCTCCTGAATCTCCACCGGGTCCCCAACAAGCCGTCCCTCAGCATTCAGAAGTCTAGGAATGCTGTTCCGGTGCTGACGGGCGCGGATCACATCGTAGAAGAATCTGGTGCAGCGGTCTCCATCTTTAAGCCAGGTACATTTAGCCCTCTGTGCCGCACTAATCTCCTCCTGCTGGCGCATGGTGCTAACCTCCTCAATCAGGAGCTTCTCCTTGGCCGCCAGCTCCCCGTTCAGAATGTCAGCTTGGAGGGCCACCTGGGTGTCCCGAAGCTCGGCTTCCTTATCTGCCAGAGAAGTCCGCGGAATCGTCTTCACCCACCCCCTGATAGCCTGCTTGAGCTGCTTAAGTTTGTGCACCATGCGAAACTGAGCCGTGCCCTCCCGGAAGTGCTGCATCTCTCTCGTAACCACCTCCTCATATCCAGCCGACAGATACCAGCTATTGTTATACCGGAATGGCCTCGCCCTCAGAGTAGGTCTCTCACCGAAGCCAACCTGGATAGGAGAATGGTCGCTAGTACCTGCCGCCAGACCTTCCGCCACCGAGTTCGGGAAGCACCTGAACCACTCACTATTGCCCAAGGCTCGATCCAACTGGCAAGCAATCCGGTTCTGAGTAGCCTTGTTGTGCCAGGTCCAGATATGTCCGGCTCGCTCCAGCCCCCTCATCCCTGACAGTAGCAGACACCTCTGGAAGTCATATAAGATCGAATCCGGAACAGGACGACCTCCCACCTTCTCATGGCGAAGCAGCATAGCATTGAAGTCCCCCATGATGAGCAGAGGGAGAGACAGATTGTCCGCCATGAGACCCAGATGCACAATGTCCTCCCACAAAGCCTCCCGAAGTCTCCTGTCATTGTGCCCATAGACAGCCCCCAGGATGAATCGGAACCCACCTTTGTTCACAAAAGTAACACCGATGAGTTGTTCTGATTTGTGGATCTGCACCCCTTCCCAACTTCCTTTGTTCCACCTAACCCAGATCCTTGCCATACCACAAAGATCTAAGTTGTGAATGTGATCCCAGTTTGCCGGAGTCCTACGTGAGAGCATAGCGGCCCCTCTAATCTTCGTCTCCAGTAGGATGGCAATGTCACACGCCTCTCGTCTCAGAACCCCTCCAATCTCCTTCCATCGTCCTATGGAACACCTCCCCTAATGTTCCATGCTAGGACCGACATCTAATAAAGAGAGGATGGGTCCCTCTGGCACTCGTCTGGATCGACACTCGAGGGAAGTGTCTCATCCGCCTGATCAATGATAGCATCTACCATAGAAGAAGGAGCAAGGTGGGCCTGTATCCTGAGTGTAAGGGCCCAGTCAGGATTGTCTTCAGTCTGGTCATCCATATCCCTCGCCTGAGGGATATCCTCCCGTGTGGCCAGCATGCCTTTTCCTGCTGCTGTACACCATGATCGTCGGGGGGCCTCCGTCACCATCTGACTACCACCAGCCGCGCTCATACCCCTGGTCACGATGGTCCTCTGTGGTATGAACGGGACCAGTGCACCCTGCGTGCTCTCCTCTCCCTGCGGTGATCCTGACTCCAACCTCCTGTCAACCTCCATCCTTGTGTCCTCCTCCCGATGTCTGACTGGCTCCGTCTCCCCCGGTAGGTGACTAGAGGTCGTCTCCTTCCTAGGTACCTCCGTCTGAGTCGTCTGTGGCCTGGCAGTCTCCTTCCCCTTGTATTTGCAAGCGCTGGTAGGATGCCCAAAGCACTCACAGTGAGAACACATAGGGGGAACCCAGTCATATTCCACTGCCTGTGTCAGAACCTCCCCAGACGGTACCTGATACTCGAGCGTACTCGGTAGCACAGAGCCCGCCTTGATCTCCACGAAGACCCTGGCATACATCAGTCTGGTACGAAAAGTAGTGGCCTCGTCTGCTTTGATCGGCTTCCCCACAAGACTTGCAAGTCGCATGAGAAGCGGGATACTCCAATACTGCACTGGGAACTCAGAAATCGGACCCAGATGGGGATAGCGTTCAGCACCTCCTTCTCACACCTCAACTCCAGCGTCCACTCCTTCAGTATAATGAGTCTCCCGTCAAACGACCAAGGCCCCCCTGCAGGATCCTGGCCACATCCTCCGCTAAACCAAATTTGACATAATAGAACCCGTTCTCCCGAGAGAAGAATTCCATGCTCCCTTTGGGTCTCCAGACCCTCTCCGCATATCCCCGAATTTGGCCATAGAACGGCTTGTTTCCTAACACATATAACACCAGAGTGTTCTTCCAGAATTCGAAAACAACCGCTATTTCTTCAGCTGGGAAATACGCCGAAGTCCTCCTCCAACCGACATCGGTGGGACAAACTCCATCGACATCGGGCTTTTCTCAGTCACTGGCGTGCAGACCTCTTTCCATGACCGAGGCCTCTGTTCCGCAGTAACGGCCTGATCGGGGGTTAACAGGGCCCTGGCCTATCTTGCCGGTATCGGTAGCAATACCCTTAGCCTTCTCGGCCGCCGTCGCCTTAGGCCTCCAACCCGGAACTGATCGCACCGTGCCTCCCCCCGGCGCCGGGGATCCATAGCGCCAATCAGGGATCGATTCCCCTGATTTCCTGGACCCGCCCTTCCCGAACCTTGGGACTGTGCTCCTCTCCGTCCTCCAGTCCGTCGTCTCGTCACAGTCTGCCAGCCGGCATCCCCAGAGTTGTCCCCTCCGGACCCGAACTCGAAAACGGAAGACTTTCCTCCGGAAGTGCCACCACCGCCTCGCCCGACCCCTCCCCGCATGAAGGGTTCCCGCCGCCGCCCCCGACCCCCCCCCCCCCCCCGCAGGATCCGCCGCTGCCGCCCGGCCTGGGGTCGCCGGACCCCCCCGCTGCCACCCGACCCCCCCCCCCCCGCCTGGGGGGTCCCGCCGGTGCTGCCCGACCCCCCCTGGGGGGGGTCCCGCCGTGCCTCCCGACCCCCCCCCCTGCGTGGGGGGTCCGCCGTTGCCGCCGCCGTTAGGGCTGCCAAGCAGCCGTCCCCCCCCCCCCCCCCCCCCCCCCCCCCCCCCCCCCCCCCCCCCGGCCTCCCAGCCGCCGAGGCCCCCTCCCCGCAAGCGGATCGGGGGGTCGGGGGAGGAAAGGTCGAAACCCTAGTTTGGGGTTCGGTCGCCCGATCGCACGGGGAGCAGCCGCCATCTCTTTATATATATATATATATATATATATATATATATAATATATCTATATATATATATATATAAAGGAGAAAGAGAGAGGGTATTGTGGGTATGGATAAGGGTATCCATATTTGGATTTATCCAAATCACAACACAAATGACAATATAGAAAACAGTAAAATCAGTTACTTGTCAAAATGAGCATATAAGATTAGGTTGTACCATAGGTTACAATTTTTCCCTGGTAGACAAATGTAATATATAAATACAAATGAAATGCTTTTAAGAAAAACAATGTACTAGTTAAGCCTACCTTCTTGTACTGCGTTCCATTTAAAGTAACCTACCCGATTTCCTTACCCGTATCGCATATTGAAAGGAACAACAAATCAGGTAACTATGCTCAGGTGTACCCAAGAAGTAGGAGCTCCAAGTTTATATGGGACATTTTTGAAGTTTTTGTGCTTCATAGGTTCTTTATGACCACCTATGGGCAAGTAGACAATTTTACCTCAATGAAGTTTGGAGAGGAGAGAAAAAGGAGAGGAGGAGAAGAGAGAATACAAAAAAAAAGAGTACAAAGCTTAATCCTTAGATTGCACCTCATGAGTATTTATTTTAATATGCATGATGATAAATATACCGACAATATTTTATTGTATCCACATAAGATAAATAATAATAATAACAACTTTAACACCCTTCTTCAAGCTGGCGCATATAGATCAGACATGTCCAGCTTGCTAAATCAGAAAATGAATCACGAGCAAGTGGTTTGATGAGGATATAACCTAACTGGTCCTCAGACCGAACATATGGAGTGACAATATGTTTCTTCAGCAACAAATTACGAATAAAATGACAATTCACCTCGATATCCTTAGTGCTCATAAACACTAGGTTACTTGTGATAAAAATTGTCGATTGGTTGTCACAATACATCTACAAAGAATAGGAACCATAATCCACAATTCATAAAGAAGAGACTGCACCCACATTATTAAAGAAGCTGTATGAGCCATCTCATGGTACTTGGCCACTACACTAGAACGAGCCACAACATTCTGCTTCTTACTACGTCCCGTCACAAGATTGTTAGTCACAAATGTACAACAACCAGAAGTAGTACTTCTATCGCTACGAGTGCCTGCCCAATCAACATCATCGAAACTCGTCACTGTGAGCAATTGGGAAGGTTTGTACAACAAACACTTTCCAGGTGCACCCTTCAAGTAATACGAGAGTCTCCCAATGTTTTTGCCGAGAGACATGCATAAACTGAATAAGTACTCCAACTGCATAGGTGATGTCTGGTCATGTAACAATAAGATATATAAGTTTTTCAACTAACCGTCTATAATGTCCAACATTCTCAAATAACTCTTTCCTATCAGCATCAAGCTTGGCATATTAATCCAAACTGTCCGCCTCCAACATTCCAGTCTCTGAGAGTAAGTCTACAATATACTTGCGTTGTGACAGATATACACCCTTAGATCGAACAACCTCAATTCCAAAAAAATATATCGAAGAAGACCTAAATCTTTAGTTTGAAAGTCACGACTAAGGTAGGCCTTCAAGTCTAGAGTTCGAGCATAATCACTCCCAGATATAATGATATTATCAACATAAACAATAAACACGATAACAACTGCTGAGGAAGAATGACAAAATACTGAATGATCTGAAATAGTGTGCCAAAATCTATATTGAATGACTTATCAAACCAAGCTCGACGTTATTGTTTCAGCCCATATAATACTTTCTTCAATCGACATATGAGTTTTCCACTTCCAGTCACAACATACCTCGATGATTGATCTATATAAACCTCCATGTAGGTCACCATGGTCACCATGCAAGAAAGTATTCTTTATGTCCAGCTGATACATAGGCCATTGGCGATTAATTATCACAGGGATAAGATCAAACTGAATTCAGCCGAGCCACTGGAGAGAAAGTTTTCATATAATCCACATCCGAATGATACTTAATAACGTACGCCTATCTACAACCCACTATTTAATTTCCAACATGAATTGATGTAAGCTCCTAAGTCTAATTTTGATGTAAAGTGCATATCCTCATCTATTGCAATTTTTCAACCAGAAGATGACATAACATGCTTATAAGTTTTGGAAATAAAAATGGAAGATAATGAAACAACAAATGCATGAAAAGATGAAGAAGCACAGTGTAAGAAAATATAATTAGAGATGTGACCTTTTTCTTTGTGGTACAAAGGTGTTTTTTCTGAGAGCAATAGGAATATCACTTGGATTTGTGGTGATAGGAGCATAAACCGCATGCACGAAAGTTGATTAGTTGATGGCTGAATTCTGTAGAATCATTGTCTTGTCCTTGGATCTCTGATAAACTTGCAAAGAAGGAATGGAGACATAATCCGATTCAGGTATGACCAGAAGCGGTAGATATCAAATATGATGAAAATGTAATAAGACGATCTCACGAGGGAAAGAAAGGGGTAAACTTAAAGAAGGTAACATTTGCGCTGACATATTACTTACGTGACTGTGGACTATAACGACGATAACCTTTTTGAGTACGAGGATAACCAAGAAAGACACTTCATAGATCGAGGATCCAACTTATCTCGATTAGGGTCCAAGTTGTGAATAAAAGCAACGCACCCAAACACTCAAGGAGGTAAAGAAAAAGGAGGGACCTCTATATTTAATATGGAGAAAGTGACTTAATTATTTAATATAGATGATGGCATGCGATTAATTGTATAACATGCAGTAAAGTAAGAACGACATATGTCCAATAGTGTTTAGGGACATACATATCGAACATGAGAGTTCGATCCACATCTAAAAGGTGTTGATGTTTACGTTCGGCTATACCATTTTGCTGAGAGGCGTGGACACAACTTGTTTGATTAATCATGCTACGATTAACACAAAAAGTGTTCACAGAGATTGAGTATACTCCAAAGCATCAGAACGTAAAATTTTGATACGTTTATCAAACTGAACATAACTTCATTATAAAAGGTAGATAATACATTTAGAAACTCAGATCTTTCTCCATTAAATAACAGTATGTCATTCTAGAATAATCATCAACAAAAATAACAAAATACTGAAATCATTTGGCCTGTTGACTCTAGACGAACCCCAAATATCATAATGAACAAGTTCAAAGGATTACAACGGTTGACTCTTAACACTACGAAAAAAGGAACTACGGTGATGCTTGTCTAATTGACAAGTCTCACATTCAAGAACAGAAACATGACTCAAACTAGGAACAATTGACGTAACTTAGCTAAAGACGGATGACCCAAACAACAATGTCACTACAATAGAGAAGTAGAAACTGAAGTGAAAGTATTTTCAGTTAATACATCACATCCCTTTCATGTCCTGAATCAATCATCTTCTGTCCCGAGGTTCTGAAATACACACGAATTGAAAAAAAAATGTTACAGAACATTGAAGTGATTTGGTTAACTAGCTCACAAATAGCAAATTCAAAAAAAATGGCATATCTAATGAATCATATAATGACAGTGATTGAGTGGGGTGAATGCCATATTTTCCAACACAGTGCGAGTAGATCCATCAACCAAGATAATATTATTTTATAGGATTACAATTATGAAAGAGATAATTTATACCAGACAAGTGAGAACTTACTCTTGAGTCGATAATCCAAGGGGTAGATTGTGTCTGGGTTGTCACAAAGCAAGGATTACCTATATATGCCATGGTTGCAGTAGGTTAGGAGGTGGTACTAGCAAACACGTTCAACTTCTGGTATGATCTATTCAAATGAAGATGAAGTATCAGAAGTTAAAGTTTGATTGAAATCAGAAGCATCATTTCTAGGAGCAGAAGTGGTGACTTAGGATTGCATATTTTCATTAGGCACTTGATGTGCATATTTTTGTTTACCCCACTTGTCCCAACAATAGTCTTCGATGTGATCGAGTATTCCACAATAATTACGCTTTCGTGGTTGACCACGACGACCTCCTTGACCAAAACTACGACCACCATCTCTACCGTCACGACCACCTCCTTGAAAACTACGACCACCATCTCTACCACCACGACCACCACCACATCCACCACCACGACCAACAACACTGGTAACTAAGGCAAAAGAGTCATTACTCGGCACCACTGAAATCTTTTCTAGAAAGGAGCGATTGAGATGGGAAAAAGTATCTGTCACCTTAGGTAACTACTACAGCAAGGATTTAAGCTTTATATGGTTCGAGCGTAGTATCCAAGCAGGCTAGGATAAGTGAAACATGAAATTCTTCCTTCTATTACTGAGTTTACTTCAAATCAGTAGTAACTTGGTGATATTGTAACAGTTCCTCCCATAAGGTCTTCTTTGAAGCCAAATATTCATTCGTTGGCTTTCCATTCTGCTTTGTATTAAACAATAACTCATACAACTCATAGATACGGGCCACATTCCGCTTCCGCGAATATGATTCGTCCAGAAATGCCCAACTCTGTTGAACATTAGAGATGATGTTTGGCTCCATACTATGATACAACTACAATATAACATATGCACCAATACTCATCCTATCCTCATACTCAGCGAACGTTCCAGACGGAGGTTCTTCCGTCAAAAATTTCAACTTCTTCTTCGCCCTGATAGACTTGGACCATGCAAAGTAGTTCGCACACCATTGAGTTTTACCGCTGTAATCGTTTTTTTTCAATTCATCATTATGAATAACAGTAAAAGGAGGACCACCCCCGCTACCACCACCAGCACTATTAACCTCACCAGAAGATTTAGTCCCCACCATATTTGCAAATGCAACAGAAAGACGGGATCTTTGGAATCCTAGATCTCACAACGAACCACAACGAACAACCAACGGAATCTATAGAAACCCTAGATTTCACAACCAACAACGACTATCAATCACGAACACCGAGATTTGATTTATGCTCTTGAACAGTGATGTGTTTTCCACCGTTTCATGATAACCTGATTAATCTTTGTTTTACTAATTTTTAGATTATCTTTTTTTTTTTGCAGAATGTTCTATTTCTTCTTTGAGTCACGAGGCAGGAGCACTGACCCTGTTGTTCTTTGGCTGACTGGCGGTCCTGGATGCAGCAGTGAATTAGCCCTCTTCTATGAGAATGGACCTTTCAGTATTGCTGATAATATGTCCCTTGTCTGGAATGACTATGGATGGGACAAGGTTATACCATCTTCTATTTTGTAATGACTTCTTGGTTTTCTTTTTTAGAATTGTTTTTTCTATCATGTCGATTTTTTTAGTATACAATTTTGTCTCTGCATAACTTTTTATCTGACCTTGTATGTACAAAGAAAAAAGTTGCAGTTAAGTCAAACTAAGATATGTTCGTAATAATTACCATTAACAATGAGAGCGTACAATCTTTCTGATAAATCTTTTTTCACGCAGAACTTATTTGACATGTTCTGTCCTTTATGTTCATGTTGAGTTCAATCTGTTACCAACAATGTCACAGAGCCTCCAATATTGAAGAAAGCCATATGCTACTTGATTCTATTATCTTGTGTAATGCATTTAAAATTGACTTTCACATTTCATTGTTACCCAGGCATCCAACCTCATTTATGTTGACCAACCCACAGGCACTGGCTTTAGTTACAGTAAAGATTTACGTGACCTTCGCTGTGGTGAGAAGGGTGTAAGTGATGATTATATGACTTTTTGCAGGTAAAACTAGTCTGAACTTTGGCAACTGATTGATTATTTTCTTGTTTATAAACAGTCTATCTGATGACTACTAACCATTTTGTTTATAATTTCAACAACTTGTAGGCATTTTTTAAAGAGCATCCAAACTACCTAGCGAATGACTTCTACATTACTGGTGAATCGTATGCCGGACACTATATCCCTGCTGCTACTGAAAGAGTTCATCGAGGGAACAAACAAAATGAAAGTCTGCATATAAATTTGAAGGTACCTTCTAGAGTCTGTGCAAGTCTTCCTATTGACCATACGTTCAGCAAGCAAAATTATATTGTATTGATGTCAACTTGACATCGTTTATAGTCATTCTCAATCTTTTTTTAAGCCTTTTTACTATGATTCTGCTATATCATTTGCTTAATATCAATGAGATTAGTTTAGTAGATAGAGGCCTTTTATTGCTTCGCATGGTATCACACCAATAAATTAAATTTGTTATCTTAGCATTTCATAGAGAATAGGAAAATGCTTGTTGTTGATCAGCTTATTTCTACAGGGTTTTGCTATCGGCAATGGGCTCACAGATCCTGCAATTCAGTATGGTGCATATGCTGATTTTGCATTCGACATGGGTCTCATCGGAAAAGCTGCACACGACACGATCAACAAGATATATCCTGTTTGTGAAAGTTCAATAAAACTTTGTGGTAATAATTCCTTTGTGGAGTCCTGTGTGCATAATACTTATCTATAACAGTAGCATGTTCTATGAAGTTATTTATGAGCAATGGCTGCTGAGATCTGGTTTTGTCTTGCAGGTTCTTCGGGGATCATAACGTGTGCTGCTTCATATGTCGTTTGCAATTCCATTTTCACCTCCATTATCCTTCTTGCTGGAAATATAAATGTAAGATCGGCCTCTTCAAGGTAGTATGTGCCAATTAATTTTCATGCACTATGGGACCTAATTGTAGTGCACACACCTTTCTTCAGTATTATGATATTCGGAAGGAATGTGTGGGAAGCCTTTGTTATGATTTCTCAAACATGGACAAGTTCCTGAACCAGAAGTCTGTGAGGGATGCCCTAGGAGTTGGTGACAGGAAATTTGTGTCTTGCAATACTCTTGTCTATGAGGCTATGATTACAGATTGGATGAAGAATTTTGAAGTGGGAATTCCGGCTCTGATTGATGATGGTATCAAACTGCTGGTTTATGCTGGTGAATATGACCTCATTTGCAATTGGTTGGGTAAGTGCCTCTAGTTAGCTTGTTCAGTACTTATTTCTTGGCATGTTCTTACAGAATATTGGTATGCCGCCAGTTTTGTTATAATTTAGACTTCTGAAGTAGCAAATTTAATTTTAGTCCCATGTTTTATATAGCATTAGGGAACGGGATCAACTGAGCAGTTATTTGGTTATCATGAAGGTACCCTAAAAAATATATAGTCTGACAGTCTATTTGGCTGATTGCTGTTGAAGCAAGCCTGCAAGGTTTTTCCTATTTCTCAATGATATCCCATGATCGGGACAATTGGCTGAATCCCGTGAAACTATTCATAGAAGTTCATTGATATCTTCTTTTTATAAAGCAAATAGACTTCGATTCTTGAACGATCCACATCACATGTGCCCTTATGGGATCCTCTCTGCTCTCAGCCAGAAATGTGATGCTCGACAGAAGTTATTCTGTGTGATGCGGTCAAAATGAGACGCTGTCCGGATGACATTATTGTTGCCTAGCTTGGTGCAACATGCCATGTCAAGCCTTGCTGGAACTTCGCAGTGGGAATGAAAATTATTCTGTATTAACTATTTATTGGGCTGGTTTATAATATATATTTTTGAAGCAATGGGTACTTGTGGCGAACTCGCCTCCACTGAGGCTCGAACTCCCGACCACTTGGGCCGCATGCATCTCTCTTAACCACTAGACTAAGGTCATATATATATATATATATATATATATATAATATATATAATTATAATACACTATGCGGGATCAGGATTGCCATAGTTTGGTGGAGTACGTCCAGAGGAGAGTGGAAGGTTGGCAAGCCTCGGGATTGTCATTTGGAGGTCGCATTGAGCTGGTTCGGTCGATGATTACAGCTGTAGCTCATTTCTGGTTGCAATCCATCCTCCTTCCTATCGCCACCGTTAGGAAAGTGGATCGGATCTGTGCAGATTTCATCTGGCGTGGGGGTATGCATGCGATCTCTTGGGAACAGCTCTGTCGTCCAGAAAGGAGGGAGGAGTGGGGCTTAGGCCGTTGCTGGAGATTCGGGAGGCCTCTGCGCTTAAGCTGGCATGGAAATTCATTAATGGGGGGTCTCTCTGGCTGCCTGGATGCATAACAGATATGTGAAGCATGGCAACTTTTGGACGTGTACTTCAGACAACAATCATTCCGTCACGTTCAAGACTGTCTTGAGATACAGGGGGATTCTTAAGTCTGCTATCAGGAAGGTCATGAAGGATGGGTCTGGAATGGACCTCTGGCGGGATTCCTGGATAGATCGGAGCTCGTTATTGGACATTAGGGGGGCTCAGACACACCAAAGGACAGGCGGGGCCTGACGTGTAGTCGGATCATTCACGATGGGGAGTGGAGGCCGGACTCCTATCGATTTACCGTGGAGCTGGGAGAGATCATTAGCACTATTGCCATCGATCCGGACTTGCCTGCAGATCGGTGGATTTGGGAGCCGACTGGTGCGTCCCCGGGTACTGGGGAGTTCCAATTCCGGAGTTGCTACAATCTCATCCGGCGCGCTTATCCTCATAGCCCTGACTACGAGTTTGTATGGTGCAAGGGTCTGGCCAGGAAGATGCAGCTCTGTATTTACAAGCTCCTACTGGGTCGCCTTCTTACTAGAGATCGGTTGAGTTCTTTTGGAGTGCCGGTTCCAGATCCCAAGTATGTGTTGTGCTGTTTGGAGCAAGAATCTATCAGACACATCTTCTTCGAGTGTGACCTGACTTGGCAGATCTGGAAGGAGCAGAGTAGAGTGTTAGGAGGATGCGACTTCGGGAAGGGTATTGGGGACATCATCACGGTGATCCGCGATAGTAGAGGTCGAGAGGAGGACTGGTTCCGGACCGCCAGGGTCCGTCTGGCTGCTTCGGTCTGGCATGTCTGGCGGGAACGAAACCGTCGGATATTTGAGGGACTGGTCACACCTCTGGTGGGTATGCTTCATAACATCGAATTTGATGTAAATGTTATGAGGACTTGATGAGTGGAGTCCCACTTTGACTGTATGTTGTACGATTACTGCGTTGCTTTGGAATAAAATTTACCCTTTTTTCCAAAAAAAAAATATATATCACACACACAACAGTATCACACATTATTTTCGGTATCCATGACGGGGAAAAAATATACACACACACAACAGTGTCACACATTATTTTCGGTATCCATGACGAAGCCCCACCCTATTTTTTTTTAATGTGGGTATCCTGATTCTGTATTGTGTCCCTATCCATATTTGTATTTGTGCAAGATAGACTGCAACGCTAGTCCTCATGGTGACAAGAATCACATTGATACAGGAATCACATTGCTGCTTCCTCTGCCGTGACCAACAATATCACCGTGGTGTGACTCTGGGATTGCAAGACTTTTTGTAGCATCGTCTCCACCACTACCTCTACATCCCTCAAAGCCATCGTTTGAGAAGCAGGACACTTCAAAAATCAGGGCAGTGCCGTGTCGGATACACATCGGGCACACCACCGACACTCCAAAATACACTAGGACACACCAAACTAGGTCTCCTGTCCATGTTGCTCTGTCCTTCCTTTGTCTTGTTCTATCCGTGTCCATGCAACATAGGCCATCATGGAGTAGGCTATCTTGTAGAGAGATTTCTTCTCAGGCTGTAAGCATTGCATTTTTTCACGAAGAAGTGAAATTGAAGCCAGGGATATTGATAAGGGACCATCATCGAGTTGGGTCCGTCTGATTTGAGTTTGAGTTTGATTTAGGTTTATCAGTTTATTTAGATAGGATTATTTTTAGATTCGATTATCTTTTAGGATTTATTTTTAAGAGACCAAGTCAGTTTGTATACCTATAAATATGTATTTCAGATTTTTGAATGGAGATTCATTGAGATAAAAGTATTGAGTTTTGTAGAGTCAAACCCTAATCTTATTTCTCAATTATCTTTGTCCAAGACGTATTCCTTTATATTGTTGTTGCTGCTGCGGTTTCCTTTTACCTTGACCAGGCTCGTCATCAACAATCATCAGAACCATCAACATTCATTTTTGATATGCTCTTAGAACCCTGGACCAGCATGTTGACCGGACAACTGACCTATTGACCGATAGGTCACCGGCCGGTTGGTCGATAGGTCATCTTAGCAGAAATCAGACCTAGGGTTAGACATGAATCTGCAAGATTATTATTTATTTTTTGTGGGCCATGACCTTTGAATGTATGGTCTTGGCTCTCCCTCTGCTTTTAAGTTGTACCTCCCCAGTTAGAAACTTCTGCAACATTACTGGAGTCTGTTGTAGACTCATAATATAAATATACTCATTACTCTCATCTATGTTTCGTGGATCTAAGAATGCAAATCATGTAGATGCAGTGCAACTGTCCCAACTGACTCAAGTAGATGCAGTGCAACAGACTCAACAGACTAATGTCAATGCTGTGCAACAGGCCCAACAGACTCATTTAAGCAGTAACGAACATGCACCTAACTTGTCGAGTGTAGATATTAAAGCCTTTTCAACATCGTTAGCACCTTGCTCTAGTGCATATACTTCCTGAACACCCCCAGACTGATAATTATTGTCTGCTTCATCAAGTCTTTTCGATGTTATCTTTTTCAGCAGGGACATGTTGTTTTGAATTGTCTTTGTATTGTTGTCTATAATACTCTTTGATTTAAGAAAATTGCTTACAATCAAGCGAATTCATTCGCTTCTCTAACTTCTGAATCAACTAACCATCTCAAAATGGTCATCGTCAGGCCAGAATCATGTGTATCAACATGGGACTTCTGTCCTATGGTTGTCTCTAGTGGGAGTAGGGCAGACCTTAGTGAGTTTGCTCACTGGTCTCTGGTCGCTAATGAGCTGAACTGTGAATTTGTCGACGAGGTCGTTCAGAAGTGTCTAGTCTCTAACGTGTCGAACTTCTTAATTTCAGCACAAGATCACTCATCATTGTATCTTGTCTCTTAACGTGGCGAACCTAGTCTCTGTCTGTCTCTCCTGGAAATAATAATCCAAATCCTAGTGGGCCGCCGTATGCATGGGAAGGAGATGGTCAAAATATTCTCAATAGGTTATAGTCGGTCTTATTTTAGGATTGTTGAAGTCGGGTGTTACCAAGTTGGCTATGAGACTAATTATGGTAACTTGGAATATTATAAGTAAAAGGTGCCCAAGAGGGGTTGTTATGATCAAAATAAAAAGTATTAGAACATGGAGAGGATTAAAATAAGAGACATGTCAGTTGTTGTAGCCTTAAAGAGGCATGAATTTTGTAAAGCTTATTGCAAGCTACTATTATATTTCTAGATATTATTTGAGTTATATTATTCTTCTATTCTCCATAAAAAATCAAAAGTGGTATCAAAGCCAAGAACTAGGAAAATTGTTGTCGTCGTGATCGTTGTTCGAGTTGAACATAAGTTTCCTTCAGTCGCAGCTTCTGAAGTTCAGCGGGAATAACTTCGATTTGTAGAGCATTCAAATGAGATGCTTGTTTCAATTCCAAAAATTTATGGGATCCGGTGGAAAACGACCACATGAAGGTGGTCAACCAGGAGTTTGATGCTCTTCCCAAAGAGAAGAAGGAACCACTTCAAGAGACGAGGAAGAAGGACCATAAGGCGTACTTCGTGGTAGAGAAAGTTGTTAAATAGATGATTTATTTAGCAAATTACGACAAACAAAGCGTGGATTATATTCGAGAAAAGTTATGAGGAACATAGAAAGTAAAGAAGGTTCGAGTACAGACCTTGACGGGTAAGTTTAAGAAATGGATGAAGATGGAAGTCTCTTTTTATTTTGATCGGGTGATCTCCATTTCTAAGCTCAATTACTTTGGTGGTACTCCAAGTTATACCTAATTAACAAAATGGTACCTAATTTATTATTGCTTACTTAGAAGTAACACAACTTCTAATTAAGGTGTATTACGGTCCCTGTTGCCAATTTCCGTCAAATTGCTAACAGAAAAGCCAACGTGGCATCCCAACTCAGTTAAGGAGTGTACACGTGTGCAGTCCACGTGTACACTCAACTTAATATAACCTTTCTTCATCTGTCTCTCTCTCTCTCTATTCGCTCGACATACTCCGACGAGAAGCCGAGGCCACCGAGAGACGCGGACGTCGAGGAGACGAGCGGTGCGGCTGAAGGCGAAGCTACCGGAGCATTCGCAGATGGGTACCTCTCTCCCTTGCTCCTTCTTCTTCTTCTTCTTCATATTTTCGAATCTCACGTTGTTTCTCCTTATTACCAAAACCCTAAAATTTGAAAAACCTCGAAGTAGAGTAAACACTAGAGGAAACCCTAACCAGTAGTTATTATTATGGAAACCCTAAAGTAATTTATTATGTAAGTCGTACAATAATTTATTGTGGAAACCCTAAAATAAAAGAAGAGCCGATCTGAAAATGTTTATTCTGACAAAATTGTAGCAAACGAAGCAAGTGAAAAGGAATGAGATCTTGCCAAGATCCCATGTTATTGCGAAGGAACTTCTCTGTGCAAATTATTCACTGCAAATACACCTTGAATCGTGGGCGCCAATTTTTAAAATGTGCAAAAGAGGGAGGATGTGATTTTTGGTGTTGGACGATGAACTTCGGTTATGTCGTTGCGAAGCCGGATTTTGCAAAATACGAACATCAAAGGTGCCTAGGAGCTTAGGTCAAAAATTCTACTGTTGTCCATTATCTACTAGTGTAAGTGAAACATACTTTTCTTTGTACATTAATATAAATTAATATTATTTCTTGCTAGTATTGTGTAACTTATAATTGTCATTTATTTTTCAATACTTGTAGAGGGAAAATCCCGGTTGTGAATACATTGAATGGATGCAAGAAGCTACGGCCTCAAAGACAAAGAAGAAAATGGTGGATGATGGAGCTACTACTTCTTCGGGACAAGGCAAGGATATATGAAGGAGATCATATTGGAAGTTGAAATTGAACACCGTGTAGCGCAACGACAACTTGAAATGTATGGGCTATTTTGAAGAAATTTGGAAGATTTAAGATGGAGTAATTGTAAATTCGTATTTGTCTTGTAATGACTAAAAGTTGAAGTTGTAATGACTAGTAAACTTGTAGTTTATGGATCGAAGTTGTAATGGCTTTGCAGCTGTAAACAAGCTCTGGATTTTCATCCTCTGGAATTGTGACCCTTTTTGATGTTGTATTGAATGATGTATTGAATGGTGTATTGAATGGTTCTGGATTTTCATGGTGACAGATTCAAGTTTATTGTAATGGTTCTCTTTTGTATAATAGAAGTCATCTTTTGAGTCATGTTTTTGTTATCAAACACTACATGGTGGATTTTCATGTTTTTGTTATCAAACACTACATTCACACAAAATATGAAACACACAAAGTAGAACCAGTGACCTGCATTTCAATATGAAACACACAAGTTATATATACATCCATTCCAATTATATATACATCTATTCAAATTTTAACTAATGTTGCAACAGCATTTCACAGTAGGACTAGAACCAGTGACCTGCATTTCACACAAATCTTGAGCTGCATTTAAAAGACTACAACCACTGCATTTTGAAAACTGCATTACATATGAGCCTTCATGTCTATGAGCCACATAAAAGACTGCATTTAATATTAGCCACATGAGATTACAAAGACTGTCCAGGCGATAGAAACACACAGAGTACAACTGCATTTAGAAGACTGCATTTGAAAGACTGTCCAGGTGATAGAAACACACAAAGTCTGCATTTAGAGGACTACAAACTGCATTTAGAACGTAATAACTAAAAGTAGAAATACACAAATCCAGTTTGACATCTCATTACCACACAAAGTAGGACTAGAACTGCATTTAAAAGACTGTCCAGATTGACATCTCATTACCACACAAAGTAGGACTAGAACTGCATTTAAAAGACTGTCATTACCACACAAAATAATAGACCACTTGTCCAGTACATATTAGGCCTTCTTCTATATGGCCACACAATTGTCCAGAAACATAAATCCAGTACATATTAGGCCTTCTAAATGGCCACACAATTGTCAGGTGATAGAAACACGGCTCAAAATAATTACATCAAATGTCATTACATGCTTTTTGGTTCACCTATGAAAGAAATAGGACTAAAACAAAATCTTTGAGTTGTGAACCACAAAATTAGTGTTGTCCAAATTAGTCTAGACACTTGTCATTCAGTTTTTGCTTTTCTTAGATGGTAGATTGTATCTTGATGGCACCACTCTGCCCTTTGCTTTCTTCCCCTGACCATTCTTTGGCAATGTTGAAGTTGGATGAGTTTGGGCTGCTGCTGTGCTCCTTTGGCTTGCTGAGAAATCTTGTTTGGAAGCTCCCACACCTAAGCCTCCATCAACAGAGCCAAGGCCTGAATATCGAGATTGGTTGGAAGCTCCCACACTGCTTAGGTTTGTATTATTGACCACTTGACTTGTACCCTGATAACAAAGTAGAACAACAAGAAATTCCATCACTGACAGTAGAACAAAGTAGAACAGAGTAGAACAAAGTCAAGTAGAACAAAGTAGAACCAACTGATCACTGAATTTTATGCACTTACATCCATCATCCACCTAAGTGTGGTTGGTGCACTGCTGACACCCACATTCAAATCACTGACAGTTTGCCTTGAAGATCCAGCCTGAAATGTAGGTACATATACAATATTAGAAATTCAGTAGCCTAAAACATTCATACAAGTTGCAATAAAACAGTGATCAAAATATTAAGTCAAAACATTCATACAAGTTGCAATAAAACAGTAACTGATGAATAATACATTCCTTTGTATCTATTCCTAATGTAAAGGATACTTACAGTTGGAATTCTCCTCTTTCACTTGTTGTTCATTTCCAGTAGTGTATTCTGCACTTACACTGCCTCTGCTTCCTCCAGCCTGCAAAATTAGTAAAAGTAAGCATTACATATACAACAATCTTGACATAGAATGTAAGTACAAATCGACATACTTACATTCACCCCATGGAACCTCTTGTTATGGGCATGTGACCCACAAACACTGCATGTCATTTTACACAGGCCTTTCTTACTGAGCTTGGCCATGGTTTTCTCACTTGTCTTCTGCTTCTGCTTCTGCTTTCCTTTGTCTTCCAACTCAATTGGGTCCTTTCTTCTAGCCATTGTCTTCCTGCCACTCCTTTTCTTCACTGGTGTAGGTGGTAACAGAATACCCTGAGGAAATGGATGTTTTTCCCATAATGCAGGGCCATTTAAAGGGTGAATGACATGACTGTACACCAGTCTGTAAGTTGATATTTTGTAGCAGTCATCTACATAGTTTTCAGGCCTTTCATTATTTCCAAATATGCAAGCACAAGCATGCTGACATGGTATTGCAGAAAGTTTCCATTTTCTGCATGTACAAGTTTTCATAACCATGTCAACAACAAATTGACCACCTGGCCCACTAACTTGGACCTTAGGACCTCCAGAAAACTCTGTTGTCCACATATAGGATTCTTCTTGTGCTTTTCCAGCTTCTTTTGAATTTTAGGACAAAGTCTGCCCCTCCACTTCTTTCCCAATTTGGCCTTTGTATCTATCCTCTTCATGAGCATGGTCCTGATCATCTCAAACATTGCGATGACAGGTTTCTCTCTAGCTTCAAGGATGTACTTGTTAAATGCCTCACTGTAGTTGTTCAGCAATACATCACACTTGCAAGTATCCTTGAAGAATGCCCTGCTCCAATGGACTGCTGGTCTAGCATCCATCCATTGCTTAGCTTCAATACTCTTATCTTCCATTTCCTTCTCATACTTCTTGAACTCAGCTAGGTTTGTGGATCTTCCCATTTTCTTGAGTATCTCACCAACCCAATATCTTTAAATTTCTTTCTCATATTCTGCCAAATGCCTGAGACAAACCCTGTGTTCTGAATTTGGGAAATGTCCTTCAATTGCATTGATAAGGCCCTACATATACAAAGGAAAGATGTAAGATGGTAGTGTTAAGAAACTATAATGTTTGTTATGACAGGTTGAGAGATGACAGTGTTATAATACTTACTTTTTGCCTATCACTCATGAAGACCCAATGGTGAGAGTTGTGCATACTAAAATCTTCTTTTAGCAACCCCAGAAACCAGTCCCAATTTTCAGTATTCTCAACTGTCACAATTGCAAATGCAAGTGGGTACATGCAATCATTTGGGTCAATTCCTGTGGCAACCAACAATTGTCCACCATAGGTACACTTCAAGAAGCATCCATCCAGACAAACAATTGGCCTGCAGTGTTTGAAACCCTCTTTGATACCTGCCAAGCACATGTACATCCCACGAAATTTCCCTCTAGCCTCTTTAAATTCAAATGTAGAACCAGGATTTGTCCTCATAACTTCCCATTTGTAATCCCATAACCTACCATACTGTAAGTCTTCATCACCCTCAATCTTCTTAATTGCATAGTTCTTTGCCCTCCTAGCCTTCATGTGGTCAATGGTGAGAGCCAAATCCTTCTTTACTCTTTTGACAATTTGACTAATTTTCCATCCTGGGTCATCTCTAAACTCATTCATGTACATTTCTGCAATAACCTTATAACTCAGATGAAAGTTGGTGTTAACCTTGCCACAAGTGTGCTCCAAGTTGTAGCTCTTCAGAAGGAAAGTCTTATTTTCTTTGTCTTTCCTGTCCAACTTGCTTGCAAAAATGAAAAATTTGCAGTCTTTGGAATAGCACTTGCACCTGACCCTATTGTGATCATTGGTTGGAAACCAAACTTGCCATCTGTGATTTATGCCCCACTGTTTGCAGGCCTTCTTGAACTCATCTTTATCTTTAAATTGTAGCCCCAATTCCCATTTAGGATCATCCATGTTCCTGTTGGCATTAAATCTTGGAAACTTCATCTTTGGATGTTCACTAACAAAATCAGAGTCAGAGCTGCTTTCAGCACTAACAAGCTCATCTGATGGAGGACCATAATCACTGCTCTCCCCCTCACATGCTGCAAATCTAAGTGAAGCTTCTAAAGCACTGTCTACTGTTTTGGGCTTCATTTTGTGTCTGCCTGTACTGCCTTTTCTCATTTTTCCTGCTTCAACATCCTGCAATACCCCATCATCATTAACTTGCCCAGTCTTTATTAACACTTCCTGCAAGTCCTCATCCCCCTCCATTTCATCATAATCTGAATCAAATAGATGACCATCAGGAACATGGATTTTGATACCTTCTTCAAATCCCTCATCTACAACATCAGCTTCCTCTTCTTCAGGGTCAACTTCTTCATGAAGGAATGTGGCAGCTACATCAGGTACATCACCTACATCAGCTACATCAGCTGCATCTCCTGTCATGTCTTCAGCTCCATCAGCTACATCAGGTACAGCTACATCAGGTACATCAGCTACATCAGCAACATCCCTCCTCTTCATCTCTGGATTTCCAGACCCCATATCAGGGTCAGAACTATTTTCCCCAACATCAAGATCAACAACTGCCACTTCTTCAGGTTCACCAACATCAAAATCAACTTCCACTTCTTCAGGTTCACCAACATCAACATCATGTAGGCCTTCATCACTGTCATCAAGGTACTCAGATTCTTCATCAACAACTTCCACTTCTGAGTCAGCAAGGTACTCAGATTCTTCATCTCCCATATGCATGACATACACATCTACCTCCCCACTCCCATGTTCAATAGCATTTTGAGCCATTTCAATGACACTTGCATCATTGTCAAGTCGTTGTAGACCAGAATTAACTTCCTTACCTGCCTCCTTCCAGTAATACATCAACTTTCCTCTATATAAGAACTTAACCCACATATGAATCATCTTGAATGACACAGTTTCAACCTCAAACCACTTTGAAACTACTTTCCCATCAAAATATTGCAGATTAATTTTAAAACTACCTGTTAGCACAGAATCATATACATGTATGTATATAATCATATATCCATGTCTACATAAAATCATATTTCATGTCTATATAAAATCATGTATATCAATTACATTCTATATAATAGAAGGCTATATATTCATGTCTAGATAAAAGCATGTCACATATATTCATGTATATATATAATCATATATCCATGTCTACATATAATCATATATTCATGTCTATATAAAATCATGTAGATCAATTACATTCTATATAATAGAAGGCTATATTCATGTCTATATAAAAGCATGTCACATATTCATGTCTATATATAATCATATATCCATGTCTAGATAAAGGTTATATATCCAATAATACATTCTTTCCTCTATATAAGAACTTAACCCACATATGAATCATCTAGATAAAACCATGTCACATATAATCATGTCTATATAATCATATATTCATGTCTACATAATCATATTCATGTCTATATAAAATCATAAAATCATGTAGATCAATTACATTATATATAATAGAAGACTATATATTCATGTCATATGCACATTGGTGTATGTAAGCATATATGGACATGTAGATATACAGGGTGTGTGTGTATATTACAGGGTGTGTGATATATTACAGGGATACACAATTATGACTTTCATTTAGCATGTGCTTTGGTGGCATCAAGTAAGGGAATTACTGGTGTTAGCAGTGAGTAGGTGACACCACAACAGGTGTTTGACCTGCCTTAGGCCAGTGCACAATTATGCACTTGGCACAGGCGCCTGTACAGGCAGAGTATAACCCTAATTTTAACAAAAGAACCCTAATTCTAACAAAAGAAACCTAATTTTAACAAAATAATCCTAATTTCGACCAGGTGCATGTACAGGTGCCTGTATAGTTGAACAGGAAGAACCCTAATTTTAACAAAAGAACCCTAATTTCGTAATGAAAATAAAAGTTTCAAAGCCTAAATTGAAGAATCGAAGAAGATGATCCCTAAACAAACTTCGTGCAAATTATTTCGGTGCATGCAGAACCCTAAATTCAGTTCGTGCTCTTCATTTAGGGTTTTCAGAATGAAATGAAAAGAATAAAACCCTAACGAACTGTGTTTCGTTGCATGCAGAACCCTAAATTCAGTTGTGCTCTTCATTTAGGGTTTTCAGAATGAAATTAAAAGAATAAAACCCTAAAATCATTCTTCGATGAAAAATAAGAAGAAGACAGACAGAGGAGGGGGGGGGGGGAAGAGAGGTACCCATCTAGCACGTTCGTCGCCTCTCCTCGTCTTCAGCAGATCGTCGTCGCCTCTCCTCGTCTTCAGCAGATCGTCGTCGCCCCCTTCTAGCACGTTCGTCGGTCCTGGGAAGAGAGATATATAGAGAGAGAGAGAGAGAGAGAGAGAGAGTTGGAGAGGGCGGGAATTAAGCCACTTCCCCGGCCCCACCCCTTATTTGTTGAGTGTACACGTGGACTGCACACGTGTACACTCCTTAACTAGTTGGGATGCCACGTTGGCTTTTCTGTTAGCAATTTGACGGAAATTGGCAACAGGGACCGTAATACACCTTAATTAGAAGTTGTGTTACTTCTAAGTAAGCAATAAAATTAGGTACCATTTTGTTAATTAGGTATAACTTGGAGTACCACCAAAGTAATTGAGCCCATTTCTAACCAAATCCAGTTAAACTGAGCAACATCCCCAATGTGAAGATTGTTGAAAAGATTATATGTGCTCTTGATAAAAAAATATGATTACGTTGTTTACACAATTGAAGAAGCAAAAAACGTGGAAGAACAAAATGATTGTGGACATGGTCCGAAGCATGCTTGCTGAAAAGAATAATATGAGTCAACTAATATAAAATAAATATAACTGAAGCTTGCAAAAAGCTTACAAAACTCACGTATCTAAGGCTACAAAAGCTAACCTCTTACTTTAATCCTCTCTCTCGTCCTATCCTACTAATTTTTGGTCATAACAACACCTCTCCAGCGTCTTGTATTTATAATATTTTAAGTTACTATAGTCTCATAGCCAACTGGGTAACAACCGACTTATATAATCCTATGTTGTATTGGACGCTAGGCGAGGCGAGACCACGCCCGCCTCACCTAGGCGCGCCTAGGCGGCGCCCGCCCAGATTTTTGGGTCTCTAAACCTGTGTAAACATTGTAGGCAGCAGCAGTAGCAAAAGTCAGCAGCAACGGTAGCATAAGGCCGCAACAGTAGTAGTAGAAGGCTGCAGCAGCAGTAGCAGATTGCAATAAGAGGGAGAAGACAACAGTAGCAGTAGCAAAAGGCAACAATAGCAGTAGCAGAAGGCAGCAAACAACAGCAATTTTTACAATAGCACATGTTTTAGCAACAATAATAACCCTAAAGCCCAAAAAAATATAGTAAAAAGTCCATAGCCCATCCTGAGATTCACCGCCTAGGCGCCCGCAATTGTCTCCCCTGGGCGAACCTGGACGTCCGCCTAGGCGCGTCTAGGCGGCCCTCGCCTTACACTGCAGTAAAATATGCAGGTCGAGGCGACCTGTTCAAATCGGGCGCGCCTAGACGTCGCCCGTAACAACATAGATATAATCCTAAAGTAAGAGCGACTACGACCCAATCAATTTTTTTTTGACAATCTCGCTTCCATGCATACAACCAAACTAGGATTTGGATTATTATTTTCAACATTCCCCCTTAATTCAAATACATCTTGAATAGTCTTTGGAGATTGCTTCACGAACGTCTCTTACTTCAACGACTTTGTGAATATATCGGTTTAAGAACCGAAACAACAAATTTTTTTGGGAAACATACGAAAGATACAAATAAAGAGCAGGTAGAAGATGATGATATTTAGCCTTAATTCAAAAAATAAAATAAAATTGAAGAGATCAAACCTTTAAGAATCGATCAAATTGTAGAGATTGTGCAATTAGATATTGGAAAGGCAGAAGTTGAGGTCGCGTTGCACACAATGATTATTGATCAAGTAGAAGTTGCGAGCAATATAGAAACAACATTACAGTGTTCAACTTTCCAAAGATTCAAAATTGGATAGCAAGGTAGATAGCCCTAAAGCGTCGCAAATTGTAGGATCCTTCCAAGCTGAAGAAAAGAGAGTTAGCAAGAAGAAAAAACATGTAAGTAAATCTTTTGAAAGAATTAAGATTGGTAAGAGGTCATATTAGTTCCAAGGGAGAAACACAATGCAAGGGCAGCTGAAGCGGTAGCAAAGGATAAAGAAGTTCTCAAGTTTGAGCAAGGTTGTAAAAGACGCTATAGCACCTAATTCCATCTAGGTGCTGATTAGCGTCTAGGTGCCCATAAATCGTCATCTAATTTTGATTTTTAGAATAGTGAAGTCGAGTTCGTGGAGGATCTCAAGTTTGTGGTTGTAGACATGTTCGGAGAAGTAGAAGAATAAGCAGCAAGTCATACAACAAGAGTTCAAGTGAAGAAAGAAGAAAAGCATGCATCAACTAGAAATGAAAGAGCTCGTGAAAAAGATCGTAAAAGAGAAAATTTTCGTTGCAAGAAGAGGGACAATTTGTTACCAAATTGAGAGAAATGATTAAATATAAGAAGTTAGAAGTGGAGTTCTTGAAGAAAATCTTATTTAAGAACCAAGATACCGAAAGAGTTCCGAAGATCAAAAGAATTGGCGTTGGTTATCTCAAAAAGGTTGGAAGGAGCTGGAAGCACAAATTCAAGTACAAAAGGGGATCGTTCTTGAGTACTATTAAAGCTAAAAGGTTGTATCGGGTGTCTCGACAATGTATGTCTTAAAAAAAATTATATGGAAGAGATTGGACAAGTTCAAGGTGCTATGACAAAGATATTGCAAAAGGTCAAGATGGTGAGAAGATCGAGTTCAACTAAAGCCGAGTTACTTAATTGCAAGAGTGAAGATCAAGTTGCCGACATATTCACAAAGTCGTTGAAGCAAGACATCCGTAAAGCAAGTTCCTAAGATTGTTCGTGACGTGTTTGATAGAGGATTTGACTTAAGAGAGGATGTTGGAAATAATAATCCAAATTCTAGGTTGGTTGTATGCATAGAAATAGGATGGTAAACAAAAATTGAATGGGTCGTAGTCGGTCTTGTTTAGGATTGTGTAAGTCGGTTGTACCAAGTTGACTATGTGACTAATTATGGTAGCTTGGAATATTATAAATACAAGGAGCCGGAGAGGTGCTATTATGACCAAGATAAAGAGAAGTATAATAGGAGAGGAAGAGGATCAAACTAAGAGAGAGGTCAACTCTTGTAGCCTTAGAGAGGTTAAGTTTTGTAAAGCTATTTGCAAGCTATGGTATATTTATTTTTATATTAGTCGAGTATTATTAATCCATCATAATAAAATCAATAATCTCAACCTGTCTTTATATTGTTAAACATTGTTTGTTGAACATTATTTGCTCCTATTCTAAAACCTTCCATGTTCCTTCAATGTTCTGACACAACTATTTTAGCAAATCCATCTATAATGCAACTACTCGGCATAAGCTTTAATACCAAATTTGAATGGGATAGGAGCTAAATAAAATTTCTACATGGAACGATCCAGATGCGTTGGACTTACGGATGCAAAACCTAAATAAGAGACGTATGAAATTATGAAGATACGTGAGGTGAGACACAAGCGATGAATAAATGGCAATCACAGATCTAGTAAGTGGCAAGCTAGAAATCACAAAACTTTGCAACCAAATAACAAACTAAGATTAGAGTTTATCTGAGGATTGGTGTAATAGGTCTACGTGATGAAAACTTGCCGAAGATATTGATCTCGGGTTATGTTCCTCCTCTTTGCCTTTGTATCCAAGATCCGACAATCAATTTTGATTACAAAGCGTGGATCTAGAACTTTGTTGATGGAAAACGATTTGGGTGATTGGGTTTTGGCACAGGTGGTGTAAATATGATGTGAGAAGGTTTTAGGGGTTGTAGGTTGGTATAAGGGAAGTGGAGGCTCTGCTGGCAGGTCTGCGGCACAAGCAAAGCAAAGATGCACAATTATGCAACCGCAGACAAAGGGGCTGCTATCTGTCTGCAATGGGTGTGGCAGCACTGGACAAGGCAGCCTGACAGGTTATGGTGCAGCAATAGGGGAAGGGAAGTCCTGGTGGTTGGTGGTTACACAGAAGAATAGGGAGGGCTTTCTAATTGGGTGCAGCCGTAAATAAGATGAGGAAGTTTTGGGCTACACGACAGAAAAGGAAGAAAGATTATGGATAGGGTTTCCTTGCTTCATTGCATGCTAAACTAAAACCTGTTTCAGACTAAAATAGACACAAATAGATCCAAGTGGATCCAAACTTCCAAAGTCAACTAGAAGTAAAATAAACAGAAACTCAACTAAACTGACTCAACTGGTCTGAAACTCGAACAAGATCTCCATCACTCATCAATTCTGACGTAAATCTATGCCCCTCATGTCTCATCCTTATCGTAAAGGAAGGTTCCCTATATGTGTATTACTAAGAGAGAAATCCTATCATCCAAGCATTTCCAATAGCTAACACCAAATATGCTTATGGGACCAAACAAAGGTTGAACACGTGTAAGCTTCTTACTACCTTGGGAACGACTCCACAGAATCCCACAATTGTATGCTGACATGACACACGCTAAGGTATTTAGCCAACCAAATATGGCCACACCTACTAAATACCACAATGCTCAATGTAAACCATCCAGCCTCCAACATACCAACTAATTTAATCCACTGAATACTCTGTTCCCCCTTCTGTCAGAGAGAACAAGATTGTCGTGATTTTTGGGTGGTGGTACTAAATAAAGCCATTGGACTGCACCCATCTCAAGATGTCCACTCTTGTCTGATTCTAATCTTACTCACCCAGGCAGACCACAAATTTAGGAGAAAAAGGATATACACTAGGAAAATATTTTGTATCGAACTAGAGTCACACCATCAATCACATAGATACAGCTCAGAGGCTGCCTGGTCTCAGTAACGGACGGATCATAGTGTATCTAGTGAAAGATGATTTCCGTTGCGTAGTTCCTTTTGCTAATATGACTGATTGGACTCCGTTGTTAATTTTGCTACTTCTGATGATGTTTGGAACTAACGTGTGATACAAATTAAGTTTCCTGTGACTTCTTTTCTTTGGTTGTTATACTCTTTTTTGTTTGACTACATGGTAAATACCTATCAAACTTTTCTAGTTCTTACTAAAGTAATTACTGGATGTAATACATACCTCTCAAATTTTTCAATATGAACTTGTTACGTAGCTTTGGTTCATATTTGATACCTTATTCAATCTGAATTTGACATGAAATGGCATTTGTCTGCAAATTACTGATTGAATCAAATAATTTCTTTTGAGCATTTGATCTACTACCCATTTTAACTCTACTAGTAGGCTTCCTGGCTGCTAATTAATATAGTGGATTCTGGGTTTGATTGCTCTATTCCTCAACCTAATTATTGCTCCATCCCCATTGTTTCTGGTTTTTGTCATTTTCAGATTTACAAATATTGTTTTGTTTTTGTTCAATACCCCCTTTGAGGATGTTATAGACAAAGGGGATATTTAGACTTCGGGTCTCAAATAAGTTCTGAAATTTGTGTTTGGGTCTCCATATTATACATAATTAATGTTTGGGTCTCAAAAGTGTCACAAAAAATAATTAGTGACACTTTTGAGACATTAGTGACACTTTTGAGACCCAAATACTAATTATGTATATATAATATGGAGACCCAAACACAAATTTTGAAACTTATTTGAGACCCAAAGTCTAAATATTCCTAGAAAAAGTCTACAAATTATAGAATCACGTTATACATTGCAAATACTAAAGGAATGATGTTTAGTTCTACATCCTGGTTTATGTTGGAAACGAAGCGCGAAAACCGTTCTTCCAATCCAGAGTCCTGCGAGAGAATCGAGCAAAAGCACACAAATCAAAAATGCTAAACACAATCGCAGACACAAAGATTTTTGACGTGGTTAACCTAAATGAGAAAAACCACGGGACGATCGGAGTCCAACCCTGAAGAACCTCCACTAATAGAATAAATAGAATACACCCTCGACAAGCTCCTCCCGATCCAAACGGATCACCATAACTCACTTGAAAGAATAAATTTTGATTGTAGACTCCGAAGAACAAGAGATGTCGAAAAATTATTCGAAGCGATCTCTTCTTCACAATAGTCTTGAATCATTTCTCTCTCAAAAGTTCTAAAGCACTATTGCTTACTTTTTGAGATATATTTTATGGTGAGGAAACGCATAGTATATATAGTCTCAAACCCACAACTAATTGAAGTATTTTACTATATGTAGGAATACTCAATCTAAACCATTGATATATTCCTATTATATATAGGAATACCCAATCCAACACCATTGGGATATTCCGACTATATATAAAAATACCCAATCCAAATCTATTGGAATATTTCTATTATATATAGGAATACCCAATCCGACTCCAGGGCATTTTTCACATAGGTTGGGAACCCCACCCACCCTAACAAATCGTCCCCTTCACAACTATGTGGAGGGGGTCGTCATCCCGACGATCCTCCTGCAATACTCAAACTTTTTCCTTGGTAGAACCTTCGTGAGCATGTCCGCTCCATTGTCATCAGTATGGACCTTCTCAAGCGTCACATCCTTCTTCTCAACCACATCCCGTATCCAATGATACCGAGTTTCAATGTGCTTGGACCGACTATGAAATGTCTGGTTCTTCACAAGGTGAATGACACTGGCTATCGCAGCAACGACGTTTTGCGACGTTTTCGATGTCAATGACTTGAAGTAACGCGACAACCCAAAAACGTCGCAGAAAATGTCACTGAAAGTTTTTAGCGACGTTTTCTAACATGTTAGCGACGTCCTAGGACGTCGCTAATATGTGATATTCTGGTAGTGTTAGCCCCACTTCCTGCAACAACTTTTTCATCCACAACAACTCCTTACAAGCCTCCGTCGCCGTAATGTACTATGCCTCTGTCGTCGACAAGGCAACACACTTCTGCAACTGCGACTGTCACGATACCGCTCCACCAACAAACATCATCACATAGTCCGAAGTCGAGCGCCTCGTATCTACATCTCCAGCCATATCAGCGTCAGTATACCCGACCAGCTTCGGCTCGTCACCACTAAAGAAAAGTCTCCAATCGGTAGTGCCCTGAAGGTACCGTAGAACCCACTTCCGCACTCCAATGTACCCTTCCAGGATTGGAAAGATACCTGCTAACTGTGCCAACTGCGTGAGCGATGTCTGGTCTCGTACACACCATAGCATACATGAGACTTCCCACAGCTGAAGCATATGGAACCCGCTCCATATCTTCTTTCTCGTCCTCGGTAGATGGACACTGCTCCTCAGTGAACTTAAAGTGAGCTGCAAGGGGGTTACTCACTTTCTTCGACCCGTCCATCCCGAAACGCTAAAGTATCCGGTAAATGTACTTCTTTTGGGACAAGTGTAGCAACTTGGACTCTCTCTCTCTCTCTCGGCTGATCTTCATCCCAAGAATAGTCTTCGTTGCGGCCAAATCCTTCACAGAGAAGGTCACGTCCAGTTGGCGCTTCAACTCCGCTATCCGAGTGGCATTTCGACCCACCAGTAGCATATCATCAACATAAAGTAGTAAAATGATGAAGTCATCATCGGCAAAGTGCATCACAAATACACAGTGGTCCGACGTCATCCGTGCATAACCATGTTTTCCCATAAACGACTCGAACTTCCTGTACCACTGCCTCGGAGCCTGCTTCAGACCATACAAGTTCTTCCTCAACCAGCAGACCAAGTGTGACTTGTCCTTCTCACAGAATCCTTCTGGCTGCTCCATGTACAACTCCTCCTCAAGATCACCATGGAGGAATGTTGTCTTCATGTCCATCTGCTCGACCTCCAAGTCAAAACTGGCTGCCAATGCTAGCACCGTCCGAATAGACGACTATTTGACGACTGGCGAAAAGATCTCATCATAATCTACGTCCTTCTGCTGACCGTAGCCTTTAACTACTAGCCTCGCTTTGTATCGAGGGCGAGTAGCATCATCTGTCTGCTTCACTCTGAACCTATCGATTTTTCAAAGCTTTCTTGTCCATTGGTAATCGCACCAGATCATAAGTGGAGTTGGCTTGTAAGGAAATAATCTCCTCCTGTATAGCCTCCATCCACTCCTGCCTATGTTCGTCGTCCATAGCTTCTGCGAAACTTTCGGGCTCTCCCCCGTTAGTCAGTAGCACATACTCATCTGGTGAGTATCTTGTAGATGGTCGACGTTTCTGTCGCTCCTCCTCAACGGAACCAGTGGTGCTGGCTGTATATCAACAGCCTCCCCTTCAGGAACTACCTCCCTAGTATGCTCATCCTCCTGAGGGTTACCCTGACCACCATCAGCAGGTTGATGATCAAGGTTGGGAGCAACTCCATGTACTGGCTCCCCTATAACTGGATCCTCTGCGATGTCCTCTGGGAACTGCTTGAAGCGAAATGACTCTAACTCAGGCAATTTCTCAGCCTCAGAAGGCATCTCGGAATCCTGAGTGTTGGTCATGGTCTGATCCTCGACGAATACCACGTCCCTGCTTCTGTAGAGCTTTCTTCCTACGGGGTCGTAGAGTTTATAGCCAAACTCATTCCGACCGTAGCCGATAAAGACGCATCGTCTCGTCTTCGGCTCAAGTTTGGATCTCTCGTCCTTCGGTACATGCACGAAGGCCTTACAACCAAACACTCGCAGGTGATTGTATGACGTCTCTTTGCCGTACCATACTTTGTTAGGCACATCACCCTGCAAAGGAGCACTAGGAGATAAATTAATAGTATAAGCAGCAGTGTAAAGAGCCTCACCCCAGTAATTGGCCGGTAAGTTTGCCTCCAATAGCAAACACCGTACCCTCTCTATCAGTGTCATGTTCATTCGCTCCGCTACACTATTGAGCTGAGGTGTCTTGGACGGAGTCTTCTGGTATCGTATCCCTTGCTCTCTGCAATAATTATCAAAGGGACCAATGTACTCGCCGCCATTGTCTGACCGAACACATAGCAGCTTCTTGTCCGTCTTCCTTTCAACAGAAGCCTAAAACTCTTTGAAAGTGGACAACACCTGATCCTTGGTCTTTAAGGCATAGGCCCAAACCTTCCTGGAACAATCATCAATAAACGTCACAAAATAAGAAGCACCACCAATGGATTTTACCTTCATAGGACCGCAGACATCCGGGCGAATCAACTCGAGCAACGCCGGCTTCCTCGAACTTGGGTGACTTTGGAAAGACACCCTATTTTGCTTTTCCGCTAAACAGTGCGTGTAATTCTCCAATTTTGTAGACTTTAGCTCTCGAATCACCTTCCTGTTCACCAAGTAGCTCATCCCCTTCTCGCTGATATGGATGAGCCGCCTGTGCTACAACTCGGTAGACGCATCACTGAGTGCGTTCACCTCATGTGTCCCCTGTGCGCTTCCCTCCATATAGTAGAGTCTGGAGTTCTTGCTTCCTCTGGCAATCACCATCGAACCTCTGGAAAGCTTCCACTGACCGTTCCCGAAGAGATTGAAGAAGCCCTCGTCATCCAACCTTCCAACCGACACCAGGTTGAAACGGATATCAGGGATATGACGAACAACTTTGAGAACAAAAACTGCACCCGTCTTCGTCCTTACATGCACATCTCCAATGGCAACCGCCTTCGACACATCTCCGTTGTCCATCTTTAACACTCCACAGTCGCATGTTGTGTAAGTGGCAAATAGTGCCCTATTGTGAGATACGTGCGCTGAAGCACCCGAGTCCACCAGCCAAGAATTGTCATCGCAAGCGAGGTTCATAACAATCTCATCACCTACGACGATCACACCGTCTCCATGTGCCGAGGTCGCCGCTGTAGTGTTCTCACTTTGCTTCCCCTTGTCGTCCCTTCTTCTCTCTTCCAAGCGAAACAGTTCCGCTTGATGTGGCCCTTCTTGCCACAATGGTAACACTCCGAGTCCTCGTACCGACCCTTGGACTTACCTCTGCTCGTCTCTGCCACCACTTGGATTTATGCTTTTGTCCCTTCCGCGACTCTCTGAAACTAGCGCCTCTGAGTGGAATGTGGATGAAGTGTCCTGAGAACGTCTCCGCATCTCTTCATTCAATACCCCGTTCTTGGCAAACTCCAGACTAACTACGCCTTCTGGAGCAGAAGCGATCATAGATACTCGTACGGTCTCCCACGAGTCTGGCAATATATATAGCAACCAAAGTCCCTGAACCTCGTCGTCGAACTTGACTCCCATCGAGGATAGCTAGTCAACCACGTCCTGGAACTCACTCAAGTGATCCGTAATGGACGCACCATCTTTGTACCGTAGACCCATCATCATCCGGATCAGGAACAATTTATATACCCCGGTCGTCTTCGCATACAAAGATTCCAGCTTATCCCACAGTGTCCTCGCGTGCTCAATACTGGCAACGTGATTATACACGTTGTCGTCAACGAACTACCTTATGTACCCACACACCTGTATATGCTCAAAATTCTAGTCCTCTTCGGATTTACCACTGGGCCTCTCGGAAGCAAATACTGGCAGATGTAACTTCTTGACAAATAGCAAATCCTTCATCTTGCTTGTAATGACCCTCTCCGCCCTAGCGGAACGCCGATTCAAACGGCAAGTGCAACGACTCAAACGAGCCGTCGACCCAAAGAGTTGGCATCGACCTGAAGAAGAATCGATGCAAGGCTTACATTGGCTCGTCAAGATGAATCCAGACTTAGACTTTCAAAGGCGCGCTCGGAGTATCGCTCGGCCGATGCGAACATCGCTAAGGTGGGTGGCTCCGATGAACCCGTCTTTGCTTAGTCTAGACACATAACAATACGGACACTATCACGAGAATCGCTAGGCGATAACACCGCGCATGCTAATAAATGACTCAACGCACCTAGCTAAGGGAATAATCCCATCTTGTATGCTTGTATAGAATATGGAAAGGAACTTGGAAAAATGTGAACTCTCGCACCGCGCTCCACGCTCGTGCTAAGGCACAAGCTTACGTTCATGTCCCTCATACGTCCAACAATGAACAATGAATGGTTTACAACAATGAAACGGGAAGACTATCAACATAGTGTTCCGAGTAGAGTTTAGCAACATTGAAAGATTATGGGACCGATGGGTCGCCAAGGCGACACCCGCACGGGGAGTTGCATAATGTATGAATGAAAGAATGAATGAATATGTGAATGAATCAATGAACGGACAAGTGAAAGAAAGAAAAGAAAGAATGAAGAAAAGATAAGAAAGAAAGAAATGGTTAGCGACAGGTATGACGGGCACGTGGCAGCGGGGCTCGCTACCCGCGCTGCACGGACGCCAACCTGGTCGATAACGCATTATGGCTAAGGGTTAGCCTACGGCTCGGAGACAGCCGTTAAGTTAAAATGACAATAAAATACGAAATGGTCGTGGACGGCTCGTGCACGAGCAAAAGGGATTCCAAGGGCAACGAACGACGATTTCGTGGCCGGCCTAGGCAGGAATTATGGCCTACGGACGGACAGAATGTGCGGGCTTGGGCACATAACCGAACATAGGGACCGGTTATTCAATAGTGTATCAAGGTGTACCAGCCATCACGCTTGATAGATGAGAATGCCAGAGGGGAAAATGTCCAAAATAGCTGACATGCCAGCGACCGGTGCATATAGATTTAAGTGGACTTTGCTGGTGGCAATCCACGTGCAAGTCCTTGCATTGAAATCAAAGTAGTCTAAGTTAACTGAATGAAATGCCCTTTGAACAGACATTGAATGTAACACACAAATGACCAAAAGTACATCGTGCAAAGGAGTTAGAAAACACGCCTACGACGCGCTAGGACCCGAGGCAGGAACACGCCCTTGGCACTAAATGTTTACGTGAATCATGTTAAGTTGAAATATATGAATTGTTGACTAACTTGGTTTATATTGAACAGGGAAGGCCGAACGGTAAGTATGGGTAAGTTATGTATGAATTTCCATGCGACACTTGAAATTGGCAACACGAGATAGGCTATAAAATATGCCATGAAATTGATCCTAAGGCAAGATTAGAAAGACAATGAATGATAGAGATGCACAAAAGTAAATAGAACGTGTTTGGTAATGATAGCATTGTGGGCGAGCTAGCCTCCCCACCAGTGCATAACAATGTACTGATAATCCCACAGTCTGCTTGCAGGAAGCATGAAACGTCGGCGGGTGCAGAGCTTTCCTCGAACGCGCTAAGGCGCGGAGCTACCTCTGGAGCCTTGGAGCGTTGCAAGGAGCTGGAGCACCATATACAGGACATAATGTATCGGAACATCGCCATGAATCATTCCATCTTGTAAGCCACTTGACACGCCTTTTATGTTTCAGAGAGAGAGAGAGCTTGAGAGACTTGTAAACTCGGCCTAGCGCCGCTTGTAAACTTCTTGAAAGTCAATAAAGAGTTTGAATTCATTTCAATTTGTGTTCATTTACTTTCCGCTGCAAATGGGGACACTCTGTGCGACTCTGTGGCCTAGCTCAAATCGGTCGTTTCTGGACTTAGCCTTGCACGGGCGCAACCTAGGCCCGTGCGGCATCACGCCTTAGCGAGGACGATCGCTCCTGCAGGAGCGGAGCGTGACAGATTGGTATCAGAGCACGGCTTTACGTCCTTGGACTTCATTCGATTTTCTCAGTTTTGAAAGCTCGGTTGGAAACAAAAGAAGTGTACGCTCTCTCTCGTTGTGCCTTGGGATGTTCCATACAATAAGTCTAATATTTTCAAAAGCTCGTATGAGTACTCAGTTGGACGGGATCGATAGGCGAAGGCCTTTGTGCCAAACCACGACGGACCTAAGTCGAAAGAAAACTAAAATGCTGGAAGTTAGCAAACGCAATGCGTGCTTTAATAATCTTACGCTAACAATGGCGAACGAGTACACGAGACCAAGTATAGTTCGAACGGGTTGGTTATGCACGCAGCCTTTTGGCTAAGTTGTGCAGAGTATCGCGCACCTAGACTTTTTGGTGCAATCGAGTTGCGAGCGATATCAAGTACCGCTCGGTCGGGAGCGAAGCTACACTTAGAAGTGTATATCGATAGGAACGCTATCGAGTTCACTGCTTAGGCGTGCACGGAAGATTGACTTGGATTTTGAGGAATAGTGCGAACGACTTGGTGCGTCGATACGACCTGAGCGATTACGCTAGAGATTCGTCGAACGAATCTGAAATATGTCTTAGCAAATGATGCGAATGTGATTGTGGATTAAATAGGATGGCTCGAATCCGAGTGGTGTATGTGATAGCTTCGAAGAAGGATAAGAGTGAGTGTCGACGACTAGTCGAGTGGCTCGAACCCTGAGTGGTGTATGGACGTTATAGAAATTGTTCGAGCGAGACTAAAAGATTTACGGATAGAACGAGTATGTTGGCGAGGCGATGCGATCGCGCAAAGCCCTAGAATGCGTCACGCTTAGTTTATCGTGACTTCGAAAGTCCCGAACAAGATGTCGCTGGACAACTTGTCAATGGACAACGCGAGTTAGAAAATGGTTCGGAACGATGAATAAAAATGAATGGTCTTGATCGAGGAAACTTAGAGGATCGCGCGTACGATTTCGGATTGATTCAAATGAATTGTGACTTGAGTTTGAACAACGATCTTGAAACTAGCTTGAGGAATAGCAGTTGAACTTGATCTTGAATATTAAATGAAATTGTGGAATATCCAACTCGGACAACGGCATCAACGCACGACTCGAAGTCGGTTGCAAAGGAAGATCGTCAGGTTACGCATATCGTCGATTGTATTGAGGCGTATCAAAGATCGATATGCGATAACTCGGGGGTACTCTGACTCGGCGAATGACGATCGTGCAAATGTCATTGTTCCGTTGGATGATATACTTGGGATGTTAAAAATGTGTCGAGGAAAAGATAGACTTGGCTCGAGGATTTTCTAGTTGAACGCATGACGGTCAGACTGTCAAAATTGATTTGGCTTTGATGAAAATGAGAATGCTTGGATTTGCTTCATTGACAACCACAACGTTGACGTTCTTGTCTTATGCGAGCGCAACTCCAGCCCTCGCACATGCGTCGCGCCGGATTAGGACGATCACTCCGCGTGAGCGCTGATATGGTGATTCATACAGCGGGAGTGATTGAACTTGGATGGCGTGGCAATTTGATTGCGTCGACTTGTGGTTTGACGCGAAGGTAAACTTGAGAAAGACTTGGTGTGCTTGATGATTAAACTTGAGGATTAAGTAGGTCCAATCCGCGTATCGAGAATGAGTTAGTCTAAACTCAAACAAGAGTTACGCCCCGATGAGAATGATTATTCCACGGGAGCGTTGCATGGTGATTCATGAGCCACCGTGGATAATCGGACTCGCGTGAGATTGGGACGCAATGTATTGTCGAGCTGGATGATCTCGTGATCGAATACATGAATTGGTTAGAATGGATATGTGAAGTATGTCGATTGGGTGATTTGAATGGATTCGAATATGCGCAACGAATACATTGATGCGAATAGGTGATCGTGTCCGATGTTTAGAAATCTGAGTGACGCGAGCTTGGGTAGAAAACTCCCGTACTACTGACTTTGGTTTGACCCTAGGATTGGGGGTCAGTGTTGGCATTATTGTTGGGGAACTATGATTCCAATCCTGACATTGACTTAGCCTCGAAAAGAAATAGCCTAGCGGATAGGCGGACGACCCTATGTCGAGTGATTGAATTTGTGCGATTGACCTTACAGTATCGTCTGGACGGACGATAGACTTGGGCAGCAATACTTAGAGTAGGACGGGAACAGGGAGTGTGCGTGAACGACGATGAGATTGGCCCCAAACAAAGGGAATGATAGGGATGGATGATGCACAAGTAAAAGTTGGGATAACGAATTGAATCGTTGATAGGAAGAAATACTTGATGATGGCGCAATACTTGGTTTTGAATCGGACGGAAATTACTTAGGCTTGGTTGACCCCACTAAGAAGAAATCATACTGATTTCGTGGACAATAACGCTTGAGTAGCGAATCGAATCATCTCGAGGACCGAGATAGACGATAGTGAGATGCATGAGTTTGATTTTAAATCGAAGTTAGCAAAACGATCGGCAAATCAAAACTATCACGAGTAGCTTGTCCGACTTCGCTAATCGCTAAGCTTGGTTGAAATGTACGTATTCGGGGGGCGCCTTGGATACGTGCACGATCCAAACTCAGCGATATGATGAACTCGAATGCAGCTGCAAGTGGGTGTTGCGATGCGCATGAACGAATGAGTGAGTTAACCTCAACCTACGACTCTCGTATTTGACGAATTACAACGCACCTCGTGCGACCGTTTTAGTCCCATGATACGTCGAAATAGCAACCAAGTCGAAGAAACGCTTGAATCGAATAAGTACCATCAAGTCTAAAATGAATGGCCAGTCATTCAATAAAATTCACCAAACACATGCGACATAAAACTTGGAAGGATGACCGAGCATGGTTCGATGCCGTCGAACGATAGAGCCGTTCAATAGAATTGTCTAAGAAATACGACGACACGAGTTAAGGAATGGTAGGATGACCTGCACTCAGGAAGTCCCGAGGACGAGACTTGTTTTGAGTGGTGTATTATGTAATGACCCGCTCCGCCCTAGCGGAACGCCGATTCAAACGGCAAGTGCAACGACTCAAACGAGCCGTCGACCCGAAGAGTTGGCATCGACCTGAAGAAGAATCGATGCAAGGCTTACATTGGCTCGTCAAGATGAATCCAGACTTAGACTTTCAAAGGCGCGCTCGGAGTATCGCTCGGCCGCTCGGCCGATGCGAACATCGCTAAGGTGGGTGGCTCCGATGAACCCGTCTTTGCTTAGCCTAGACACATAACAATACGGACACTATCACGAGAATCGCTAGACGATAACACCGCGCATGCTAATAAATGACTCAACGCACCTAGCTAAGGGAATAATCCCATCTTGTATGCTTGTATAGAATATGGAAAGGAACTTGGAAAAATGTGAACTCTCGCACCGCGCTCCACGCTCGTGCTAAGGCACAAGCTTACGTTCAAGTCCCTCATACGTCCAACAATGAAACAATGAATGGTTTACAACAATGAAACGGGAAGACTATCAACATAGTGTCCCGATTAGAGTTTAGCAACATTGAAAGATTATGGGACCGATGGGTCGTCAAGGCGACACCCGCACGGGGAGTTGCATAATGTATGAATGAAAGAATGAATGAATATGTGAATGAATCAATGAACGGACAAGTGAAAGAAAGAAAAGAAAGAATGAAGAAAAGATAAGAAAGAAAGAAATGGTTAGCGACAGGTATGACGGGCACGTGGCAGCGGGGCTCGCTACCCGCGCTGCACGGACGCCAACCTGGTCGATAACGCATTATGGCTAAGGGTTAGCCTACGGCTCGGAGACAGCCGTTAAGTTAAAATGACAATAAAATACGAAATGGTCGTGGACGGCTCGTGCACGAGCGAAAAGGGATTCCAAGGGCAGCGAACGACGATTTCGTGGCCGGCCTAGGCGGAATCATGGCCTACGGGCGGACAGAATGTGCGGACTTTGGCACATAACCAAACGTAGGGCCGGTTATTCAATAGTCTATCAAGGTGTACCAGCCATCACGCTTGATAGATGAGAATGCCACAGGGGAAAATGTTCAAAATGGCTGACATGCCAGCGACCGGTGCATATAGATTTAAGTGGGCTTTGCTGGTGGCAATCCACGTGCAAGTCCTTGCATTGAAATCAAAGTAGTCTAAGTTAACTGAATGAAATGCCCTCTGAACAGACATTGAATGTAACCCACAAATGACCAAAAGTACATCGTGCAAAGGAGTTAGAAAACACGCCTACGACGCGCTAGGACCCGAGGCAGGAACACGCCCTTGGCACTAAATGTTTACGTGAATCATGTTAAGTTGAAATATATGAATTGTTGACTAACTTGGTTTACATTGAACAGGGAAGGCCGGACGGTAAGTATGGGTAAGTTATGTATGAATTTCCATGCGACACTTGAAATTGGCAACACGAGATAGGCTATGAAATATGCCATGAAATTGATCCTAAGGCAAGATTAGAAAGACAATGAATGATAGAGATGCACAAAAGTAAATAGAACGTGTTTGGTAATGATAGCATTGTGGGCGAGCTAGCCTCCCCACCAGTGCATAACAATGTACTGATAACCCCACAGTCTGCTTGCAAGAAGCATGAAACGTCGGCGGGTGCAGAGCTTTCCTCGAACGCGCTAAGGCGCGGAGCTACCTCTGGAGCCTTGGAGCGTTGCAAGGAGCTGGAGCACCATATACAGGACATAATGTATCGGAACATCGCCATGAATCATTCCATCTTGTAAGCCACTTGGCACGCCTTTTATGTTTCAGAGAGAGAGAGCTTGAGAGACTTGTAAACTCGGCCTAGCGTCGCTTGTAAACTTCTTGAAAGTCAATAAAGAGTTTGAATTCATTTCAATTTGTGTTCATTTACTTTCCGCTGCAAATGGGGACACTCTGTGCGACTCTGTGGCCTAGCTCAAATCGGCCGTTTCTGGACTTAGCCTTGCACGGGCGCAACCTAGGCCCGTGCGGCATCACGCCTTAGCGAGGACGATCGCTCCTGCAGGAGCGGGGCGTGACATTGCTTCTCCAGTAGTGATAGTTGGTACCGTTCAGGTTTACCATGCGCACTGGCTTCGCGTCCATCTTTGCTTCCTGGTTTGACTGTCAATTCCTGACACTTCTCTGAACCCAAAGCTCTGATACCACTTTGTTGGGAACGAAGCGCGAAAACCGTTCCCCCAAACCAGAGAGTCCTGCGAGAGAACCGAGCAAAGCACACAAACCAAAAACGCCAAACACAATCACAGACAGATTTTTGACGTGGAAAATCCAAATGGAAAAAACTACGGGACGATCGGAGTCCAATCCTGAAGAACCTCCACTAATGGAATAAAGAGAATACACCCTCTACAAGCTCCTTCCGATCCAAACGGATCACCACAACTCACTTGAAAGAAGAAAATTTGATTGTAGACTCCGAAGAATAAGAGATGTCGAAAAATTATTCGAAGCGATCTCTTCTTCACAATAGTCTTCAGTCCTTTCTCTCTCAAAAGTTGTAAAGCACTATTGCTTACTTTTTGAGATATATTTTATGGTGAGGAAACACATAGTCTATATAACCTCAAACCCACAACTAATTGAGGTATTCTACTATATGTAGGAATACTCAATCTAAACCATTAATATATTCCTATTATATATAGGAATACCCAATCCAACTCCATTGGGATATTCCTACTATATATAGAAATACCCAATCCAAATCTATTGGAATATTTCTATTATATATTGGAATACCCAATCCGACTCCGGAGTATTTTCCACATAGGTTGGGAAACTCACCCACTCCAACAGTTTATGCATATGATTTGATATATAATGAACATCTAACTCCTTATCTCTATTGTTGTAAAGGTTTGAAAACGGCTCAAAATGAGCCGTCTAAGCCGTATGTATATTTTCACATAATTAAGAAATCTTTTTTTCCCCTAAAATCCTTCTAACTACCGTGTTTGTATATCCTCTCCTAATTAAAAAAAGAAATCCTAAACTCTTTCTAACTACTTGAACATATATCCAAAGCCTAAACATATCTATAAAAGAAAATCCTAATTAAATATATTCAATATTCAAATCTTATTTAAACCACATATATCCAAAGTTTTAAAAATGTATATATAACAATTCCTAATTAAAATATATTTAAATTATATGTAACCCATCTTAATATAATTTAAATTTCTATCTAAACTTTTAACAATATCAGACAAATTATTTTTTTTTCTTTCTTTTTGGTACGTGCAACGCACGTGAACGTGACTAGTGTTTATAATGTTGCAGGATTGATGAAATGTTCAAACTTTCTGTGGGTGTGCTCAGGGTAGTTTATAGAGTATGTCCGTTAGTTGCGAGCTTGGGAGATCTTAAGGACTGTTGGTGGTTAAAAATAGTCCATTAGAAAAGGCTGTGGGTATACTTGTTTATCCATGTTAATACATTCACACCATGACACCAATACATATTGTGGTTCCAACAATAGATTTAAGGGCAAATCATGAAACAAGAGTGATAATTATGTTTATGTTCTGAACCTCGTGAAAACAATTTGGAGCACCAAGGGAAAAAATATTAAATTGTCGAGGGCCAGAAGAATAGTCGTTGGATTCAAATTAATTTGTAAAATATTCATCCGTGCAGGGAATTTCAGATGGGTCAACGCTATGGAATGGTCAGGTCACAAGATCTTTGCTGAAGCTCCAATGTTACCGTACATAGTTGATGGCAAGGAAGCAGGATCATTGAAATCGTACGGTCCTCTAAGTTTCCTCAAGGTCAGCACTCAACACTATGTTTTGCGTTTCTCTGTGATTGGAGTGTACTATGTATGTCTTTACATGTATACAACTCCATCACCACCATGCGCACGTGCACGCGCGCACATACACACACACAAGGAACAATGAAGAGAAAGTAAAAAAGCCTTAAATGGATTAATGAAAACAAATTGAAGAATGTGAACATTCATCAAAATTCCAAATCAGTTTTGTAGGTAGTCCTTCCTATTGGTTTTATGTATAACCTGTTGTTTTAGTTGTTATATAGTGTTTGCTACTTAATCCCAGCCAAACTATATGCATAGGAATCCTGTAGGAGGCTTGCCACGTTCCCTGAAAGTAGTTGTGTGACAAGGAGAATATTTGTATTTATTTAACGCCTACAGTCCATTTCAGTATTTCAGTACTTATTGCTACTATATCATGCTCAGACTTTCTTGCCATAAACTAGAAAGAAAGCAGAAGTTGGATAGTAGGTCGACGACACCAGACTTGAGCAGTTATTTTTCCTGTGTAGGTACACGATGCAGGTCACATGGTTCCTATGGACCAGCCAAAGGCAGCACTGGAGATGCTCAAGAGGTGGACCTCAGGAGACCTGGCCGGAGAATCGAGCTTTTCTGCTGTCGCTGAGATGTAGTTTTATAGGGGAAAGGGCCAAGGAAATATAATCCCTCTCGTCGGTTTCCTTTTTCGTATGCTTACCTACGAGAACATTTCACGAGTTAAAACCATACACGTTTGGCCTGATGTTGATATAGGTCCACTAAGTGCAGCTTTCCGTTGGAAGAGATCAGAGTATCTTGAATATCCAATCATAATATGTATGTGCCTACGTGCCTGCATGTTGTCTTTATGTATATAGAGCATCAAGGAACCAAGACGTAGTAGTAGCTTAAAGTCTTAAACCTCTGTAAATACCTTGAAAATACTCCAAATTTGCTACTTGTAAGTGGCAAAAAGCTACTTGTTCAGCTTGAATATATTATGCCTGTTGCATATAGTTAGAAATAAGAAAAAGAATTTAGTGGAATTTGGTGGAATCTCATTGTTTGGGATAATTTACAGCGGTTCTCAGGGCCCTATTTATTTGTTTCAGAGAGAGGCTGGTAGCAAAGTAATGAGAGAAAGAAACCAAATGGTTTATGATGTCGCTGAAATCAATTTTGTTGCAAAGTTCCAATGTCAGTCTAATTATCGATATCTGCTATAAATTCTGTTCACCCACAAAAATAAGGGTATTTGTTTACCCTCTAATAAAAGATTAATACATGTCAAATTCTTTAGTCAAAACCACTTTGAATGTTGAATGAATTTGACACGTTTCAATTTTTGGTTGGAGGGTGAACAAGCATCATAGTGGATAAAAATGGACTCATAAAAACTGTATGTTAACAATTTTGATCTACCCATAAACATTCATAGGAATAAGTAGGCATGAAGATCTGTCCCAAGGTCTTGAGTAAGCCCCTAAAGCCCATTTCTGAAGATCTAGGTGCCCATAAATTAAAGATGAGTGTAAACATCTGATCAAGCAAGTTTGTGTCATTGTATCAGGGGGTTTGTTTTGTAATTCCACTCACATTCCAACAATCAACCTTACTCTCTCATCTATTAACTCTATCAAGATTTTGCAATTGGAAAATGCTATTAATTCCTCCAAAGTGTTCCTTCAAACCATCCTTTGTCATGTGGAGTTGATGCAACATCTGATATGACAAATTTTAAAATTCAAATTAACATATTAATACTAATACTAATATTAACATCAATATTAATATTAATTTGGATAATTTTTTTTCTGTTAAAATTTGTCATGTGAGCTGCCATGTCAGATGTTACATAATAGGAGATGACATCATCCCATTTTTTTGGATAATAAATAACATAATTAAAATATTATAATAATGCTATTTAATATGTCGCGTAGCTGCCACATAAGCAGAGATGCGAATAGTACGGATATGCTGTCCGGGATTTACTGTCTTCAGGTATCTATTCGATCACTGCTACAAACTGCAAAACCAGTTCTGCTGCAAGTCTTTGCCCTTCTCTCGATCATTTGGGTCAAATTACCAGCTTATTGGAAGAGGATAGGAAGAGACTCCAAGATTGCTACACTCCTCTATCTCATGATCTTGCCTTTAGTCAACAGTGTGGCCATTTGGTTCGAGACATTGGTAATCTTTTTCCTCTCGGATTGTATCTCGTTTTCGATTGAGCGCTCAAAGGTGGTGACAATGGAGTTAATAATTTAGTCTCATATCCAATAAAATAAGTGGAATCATGACGAGACGTAGATAATTTAAATTAGTTCAGATTTTACATGAGAATTCCTTTTAAGGCATATGAGCCCAGTCGAATATCGTATCGGCTCCGGTTCGGATCACACTGCATTCCCAACGACTGATATCATAGCCAAGGTTACGGGACGTTTGGGCGGCTTTAATTGGTTCGAGATAGATTGTAATGAACGTGGCAAGACATTGTGGTTGACACACAATGGTAGTGTAGATGAACGTGTCGAGTTGGTTCTATGGTCGAATGGATCGAGATGACAATACGATGGATCTCATGGGTGCTCGGCTAACAGAAACATGTTGGTTTCGACTTTCGATTCCAAAATCTAAAACCGAATAAGGCTAATACAATGATTAAATATCCTGAATATGCATATTTTATGATTTAAAATGTGTATATTTTGAAAAGAACAGTGTTTTAAAGTCCGACTTTAATAATTTAACAATTAGTCCAATTTTTTGTTCAGTTTTAAAATAAAATAAATTTATGTATAAGAAATATATATATATATATATAATTTAACTACAATCTTGTGGATTCTGCTTGACCATTTGTTCATCTTCTTCTCTGTGAATATTGTTCCTTGATCTGCCATTATGCTCTTTAGTAAGATGAACCTGTTAATGATGTACTCCTCTACTAACTCTATATTGTTGTCAGGTTGACCACTTTTAATGGTATAGCAGCTTCAACCCATTTTGTAAAGTAATCAATGTCCACTATAATAACATACTTGTAAAGATGTAATAACATACTTGTAAAGATGTATTTGGCCGATCAAATCCATTTCCCATCCACTGAAGGGCCGTTTTATTTTATTATTTTATTATTATTATTATTTTATTTTTTTTGGCAAATTGAAGGGCCAAGTCTTAACAATGTGGTTTAATGCATCGGTTGATGAATTCTACTATACCGTGCTTCTAACAAGGTTGGCATCTAGGACTGGGGGTTGAGCATTTTATTAACCGAAATGGTGGAAACCAAAATTCAAAATCGGCACTAGTCATAATAAAAAACGAACCAATAGTTTGTTTGATTTATTTGGTTGGGCTATCTTTATCGTTTAATAGGCCAGACACAAAATTAAAATTTAGTTTAATTATATTAAAATTTAATAATTTTTATATGTATGTTTGTTATATTTAAAAGTTGGAATCAAAGTTGTTCTAGTAGTTAAATTATCAAAGTTGGACTTTAAGATACATATATGGTTTTCAAAATATACACAAATATATATATATATATATATATATATATATATATATATATATATATATATATATATATATATGGGTCCTTCTACAATACATCTCATGGAAAAAATTTATATCGATACATCCAAAATCTGAACCATTGGATGTTGATCCAATGGTTCGGATTGAATAATAGAGTAGGAAACATCATTTAATGCTGATTTTGACTTTTGACCTCTATTAATAGTCTAAGAAAAGTTATTTAATCCGAACCATTGGATGAACATCCAATAGTTCAGATTTGGGATGTATCGATACAATTTTATTTTTTCCATGGGATATATATATATATATATATATATATATATATATATATATATATATATATATATATATATATATATATATATATATAAGATTGAGGGTACTTAATAATTGAATAAGTTCTATTCGAGTTGATTCTCGAACCCAAATCGAGTAATGCTCACCCCTATTGACATCCTTTAGAATACCTGATACAGTCGGCCAAAATGGTCAGCCAAAAATAGCTATACCTGCTTAGAGCGTCTCCAACCCTATTGTCTTGTTTTGTGTTGTGATTCTTAGGTGGCAAGAGACACAAGACAATGTCTTCTATAGGTGGCAATATTATATTCACAAAAGACAATGAGTTTGAAAAGCCTTCTCCAATACAAAAGTATTGAAAACACAATACAAAATATTTGTTTACAACTTCCAAGACAACTTCTATTCTTCTACTTTGTTTTGTAGACATTTTTATTCACAATTAATGATGTAGACATAAAGTCAATGTGAAGTGCATTGTCTAGATCTTTATAACCAACTTCACATTGTCCTTGCCATGTCATTGTCATGCCAACTCAATACTTTATTTCACATTTGCATTGGAGAAGTACTTTTGAAAAGAAAGCTTGTCATTCCTATGTGGCAACTATTTTTTCAAACTCATAATAGGGTTGGAGATGCTCTTATTAGCCATTTCATTTTAATGTTTGCTCGGTGGGCTCCACATATTCCTTTTTGCACTTCTAAGAGCAGATATGTAGTTCTCAAAATATGTATATCAAACATGTTCCTTTTCAACAAAAATATATGTCGCACTAATTATTTAAAAAAATAACATCTACATCTACATTTTTATAGGAGGGGACATATTTGATACATAGGTTTTAGAGACTACATATCTGCTTCTACTATAATCGGCCTTTGGGTCACGGTTCAACACATATCCAATGATGAGATGTATCCAATCACCCGTTGGTACTAGACCTTTTGGCCCAGTCCAGTATGAGGCCTGAGAAAATGATCGATGTGCCGGCCCGGTCCGGTTAATTGTGGGACCGGGCCAGCTCGACCCAGTATATCGATGTGACATGCTTCATATCTTGGCCCATAAAAGAGGCCCAGTCCGGCTCGGTCCGGCCCGATATAGCTACACAATATATTATGTCTTTAAATATGCTGAAAAAGGTGTGTACAGGAAGATGAATATAGAATGCAGACACATCTTCCTGGAAGTTGGGTATAGGAATATGTTTTCTATTTTACGAGCCAAACCAATGGAAGAAATTAAGTAGGAATGCATTTTTATCATATATTTCATAAATTTTTATCTACATAGAATATAGCGAGGCCCGGTCCAGTACGACATGGTTCGAAACCCAACATGTCGTGGGCCCGTGATAGACTGGGCTCATGTTTTTACTATTTCGGTCCGGTCCGGTCCACCAAAATTTGAACAGGGGAATCCCGGCCCACCAAAATTTGGGCCAGGCTGTCACGCCCCAGAAACAGATTACTGGAGAGCGGGGGACAGGCGCAGCCATCTATGTACATTGAAGTAAAACCCACCTTGCAATACAGTCACGACTGTCTAGATGCATGAGGGTTTATCTACAAGCCATCAGTCTCTTATGGTCAAGAACAAACCTACTATCTCAATCTCAAGCAAGCAAGTAAATGTTACAATATGTTACATCATCAGACATACAAAGTAAGACGTCCCAAACATTACATATTCAGATGATCATGAAGCTAGTCATACAAAATATGAAGACTAGCAAGAGTTAAGTCATACATGATCAACCCTAGGATTTGTCAATCATGTTACTGTAGTGCCCCGTCCCTACATCGTGCCCCGTACTCCGTCCACGGGGTGCACGAGAAAGGAACACTGTCGCTATCGATTCGGTCGGGACCGATAGGTCGGGATCGATCGAGTCGATCGAACGGGAACGGTTGAATTAAGATCCATTCCTCGTTATGGAATGTCTTCTTCGGAACCAAGTCCCATATTCAGCGGATTGCGCCTCAAGGATTGACTCTGCGGCTGAGTCGGGAGAGACCTTCTGTTGCTCTGCTTTTCACGCCGCTTGCGTTGATTTTGGCTTTGTTTTCTGAATGCATTTTCGTGAATATTTTAGATGGTTTTCATGGCTTGCATTTCGAACTCGCATTTCCTATCGAACTTCTTGAATAATGCAGTGTTCTAATCGGTTGCTTGTGCGATTTCAGGTAATCGCGTAGGCGACATCTAGCGCGACCAACAAGTTCTCTCGCCTGAAATAAACTCAAGGTGAGTGGCGGACCCTTCTCTTCTCGACCTCCTTCTTAGGTAAATCGATAGTGTTGTTGCAGATGAAAGAATGAATGCAAGGGCATGGACACGGTAAAATGATCAAGTTTCAAAGAGAATATAGGCTAGACCTTAATAACTAAATATTGTCTTAACTCGGTCATTGGACAACTTGTCGACAAAAAAAAAGTTTCCTCGAGCGACAACCCGGGGCCACGGGACCGACTCGGCCTAGGAGGAAACACGGTATAGCTGTGCTGGATTATAGCACGGGTTAGGCGGGAACTTTCAGCGGGGCTCGCTACTTGCGTTGAAATGGCCCCGACTAACAAAGCTATAAGTCCAGGATGGCTTGTGGTGTCAGTGACCAATCACACGTAATATTGCACTTGGTATGAAAAATGATAACAATTGACAGGAAAGAACATGGTAAGTCTCATAAGGCGCGGCACGGTCCGCCGTGGGTAAGTCTCAACGTATTTCATATTATGCTTGTCATTGCTCGTTTGAAATTCATTAGGATGGTTAGAAACATTCATGAACTAAGTCATATAAACTCTTCAACCAAATGAGAGCTTGGAACTTAATTTGCCACGTACCAGTACAAAGTGTAATGTACTGATCCTCACTCTCCATGCAGGTACCTCGAACCACGAAGGGCGTGCCACATAAAGCTCAAGGCGACGTGAACCCTTTTGAAGCCTCGTCTGCGTGTGAAGGCTTGTGTTCTGATATCCTTTTGAAGACCCCTCACTCAGTCCAAAAGAAGATGACGACTCGACTCCCCTCGATAGCTGGTGGAAAGTGTTATATTTTGCTTGTAAAAAGGGATGTAATGTATGGAATGACTATCTCATCGGCGTTCGTTTTGTAAGTCGAGTCATGTTGTAGCCCGCGCGGCAATGATTGTAAAGAAGTCTATGTAAATGAAGTTTTATTATCAATGAAAAGTCTACTTCTATTTCAAATGTGTCAATCAATTTCTCTGCGTACTCTAACTTGATGTTGTGTTTCGGATGACCTTATGACTATGCCTTGTGCGATCGCAACTTAGGTTCGTACGACATCATGCCCGGGGGACGACTATCGATTCTACGGAATCGGGGCGTAACATAATGGTATCAGAGCACGGCTTTATATCCTTTGGCCTCGTGTCTAGAGTTCCAAACCTTTGACCTCGCATCGATGAGATAAGTTGTTCCATACAATGAGTCCGTAATAATTTGTGACTGATGTGTTTGCCTTTGTATCGCAGAAGTACCGGAACCCACGGTCGGGCAAGAGTAGAGCGCTTCTAGCGGCTCTAGTAGTTCGCGTCGTTCGTGGGCCAGACCTTCTAACGATACCATTGAAAGGATGCTGCGCATGATGGAGGCGTAGCAGAACCAGTCCGAGAACCGACATCAACAGACAGAGGAACGACAGGCCCAATTCTAAGCTCGCTTCGAAGCTCGCTTCGACGCACATGCTAAACTTCAACAAAAGTAGCTGGATACCCTGCAGCAGATTGTCCAGACAATTGTGGCCAACGAAAATTCTGCGACTGCGCCTGCCGTCACCATGCCTACTGTCACTGTGTCGGCGGTCCAACCCATTGAAGTTGACATGGAGAAGCCCGAGCATCAACTTGCGGCATCGGAAAAGTACAACTTTGAAGTGTTAGAATTCAAAAAAATGTGTCGCACTTCCTTCAGCGGCACCGAAGGCCCTTCTATGGCGATCGACTGGTTGGAAGAGCTGGAAGATCACTTCGAGCTCCTCGGCATTGAAGAATCAAAGCAAGTCGCCTACGCACAACTTCAACTACGGTTGAACGCGCATGACTGGTGGGTCGTACACAAGCGAGCAATCCGACGCGACAACAACACAGCGCCGATCTCTTGGACCACGTTCCGTAAGGTTTTTGAAGTCGAGTACCTACCGTCAGCCGTTCGTCAAGCGAAGGAAAATGAGTTCATGTAATTGAAGCAAGAGAATCGGACAATAGAACAGTATGCCGCAGAATTCAACAAGTTGTCCAAGTTTGCTATTGCGTTTCTGCCTACAGAAGAGTGCCGTGTGCGACGGTTCGAAGTCGGTCTGCGACACTCTATCGGTGCGCATGTCAGGGTCCCGGAGTACAAGACCACGGGCGAGGCTTTGAATCACGCTCTCCGCCTTGAGGGCCTGCATCCTTCCGTCGCTGCCGACGTTGTGCGCCACTCTAATCACAAACGACCTAGCTATACGGGAGGCAACAACTACACCACATCAAAGCGTTCAAACAACGGCGGCTAAAGAGGACAGAACCCATCTCCTCCCTGCACCAAGTGCAACCACCACGGGCACACTGAAAGGGACTGTGCTGTCTTAGATGGGGATGTTTCTTTTGCGAAAAAAGGGGACACCAATTGCACGATTGTTGGGCTTGAAGACAAAATCCTAACGCACCACCACAACCAAACCGTCAAGAGAATCGAGGACAGGCGCCCCGACCTCCTCAGTCCACTCAACCCAACAACCAAGCCCGACGCCCTAATGCTCAGGGGCGTGTCTTTGCTCTAACTCGAGATGAGGCGTTCGCTTCCGACACTGTCGTGACAGGTATATTGAGTTTCAATAATATACATGCTCGTGTGTTATTTGATTCAAGCGCTTCACTTACTTTCATATCGGCGGACTTCGTCGCCGAGCACAAATTTCCTGTAATATCGTTAGACCTTGATCTTAGCGTAAGTATGCCTTCGGGCGTGCCACTACTCACAAACTTAGCATGCGAAGGAGGAACCATATGTATTGGGGGTCAAAAGATCGGTCTTGATACGATAGTTCTAGATATGAAGGACTTCGACATCATATTGGGCATGGATTGGCTCGGTCCTTGCAATGCCACCATCGACTGCACAGGAAAGAGGGTCACCTTCCGTATACCTGGAGTGCCCGAATTCTGCTATTCGTGTGGTGAAGCATTGCCGACCAGCATGGTAATCTCGGCAATTTCTGCTAGGAAGCTGCTTCATTCCGGATGCGAAGGCTACTTGGCGTCCATTCGTGACATGAGACAGGATGGTGCAAACGCGGGTCAGACCGACGTTGTGGCAGAATTCCCAGACGTGTTCCCGGACAAGCTACCCGACATGCTTCCCGATCGAGAGATAAAGTTCACTATCGATACATTTTCTGACATCCGGCCGATCTCGAAAGCTCCGTACAGAATGGCCCCTGCAGAGTTAAAAGAATTGAAGGCACAACTACAGGAAATACTTGATAAAGGGTTTATCCGTCCGAGTGTCTCGCCGTGGGGTGCGCCCGTGCTATTTGTGAAGAAGAAGGATGGGTCGATGCAGCTCTGCATCGACTATCGGGAATTGAATAAAGCCACCGTCCGGAATAAATACCCCCTGCCCCGTATCGAGGACTTGTTTGACCAGCTCCAAGGTGCAACGATGTTTTCGAAGATTGATCTGCGATCGGGTTATCACCAACTCAAAGTCAAGACAGATGACGTGCCGAAGTCTGCCTTCCGCACTCGCTATGGCTACTCCGAGTTCTTGGTAATGTCGTTCTGTCTGAAAAATGCCCCTGTCGTCTTCATGGATATAATGAATCGGGTGTTCCGTCCGTTCGTTGACAAATTCGTAGTAGTCTTCATTGACGACATCCTCGTCTACTCGAAGGATCGAGCGCAACATGCAGAGCATCTGCGGACGGTACTCCAAACCCTTCGAGAGAATCAGTTGTATGCGAAGATGAGCAAGTGCGAATTCTGGCTGAACATCATCTCATTCCTTGGGCACATCATCTCCGTCGCAGGGATCGCAGTCGATCCGAAGAAAGTCGAGGCAGTCGCTGATTGGAAACGGCACGCATCAGTTAGCAAAATTCGAAGCTTCCTAGGCTTGGCGGGATACTACCGAGGCTTCGTGAAGGACTTCGCGAAGATTGTATCGCCGTTGACTCGCCTCACCCAGAAAGGAGTCGCATTCAAGTGGTCAGACGACTATGAAGCTTCTTTCCCGGAGCTCAAACAATGGCTCATTTCGGCCCCGATACTTGCTCTTCCTGAAGGGACGGAGGAATTTCAAATCTTCAGCGATGCTTCTGGCCAGGGCTTGGGGTGTGTGCTCATGCAACGGGATAAGGTGATATCTTTTGCTTCCCGGCAGTTGAAGCCGCACGAGAAGAACTACCCCACGCACGACCTAGAATTAGCGGCAATTGTGTTTGCGTTGAAGCTGTGGCGTCACTATCTCTATAGCGTGGCATACAGGATTTATAAGGACCACAAAAGCCTCAAGTATCTCTTCACCCAGAAAGAACTGAATTTGCGGCAGAGGCGATGGCTCAAGCTGATCAAAGACTATGACTTATCAATCGACTACACGTCGGGCAAGAAAAATGTGGTAGCGGATGCGCTGAGCCGGAAGTACCTAGCTTCTTTATGCATCAACGATCGACTGCTGCGTGACTTGGAAGGAATGGACATTGAACTCTGAGTTCGTTTCAGAGACGTAGAACTGGCACAACTGTGGGTGGAACCGAGCCTACTGGAGAGGATCAAGTCTGCTCAGAAGGGCGACCCATACCTGGAGAAGATGCGAAAGCTGATATCGACAGGGAAAGCGTCCGACTTTGCAGAGGACGAGTCGGGATTGTTGCGTGTGAAGGGACGGCTATGCGCACCGGACGACGCAGAACTTAGAAAGGAGATAATGTCGGAGGCGCATTATGAAAAATATTCTTTGCATCCTGGTAGCACCAAGATGTATAAGGATCTCCACGTTGTCTTTTGGTGGCACGGCATGAAGAGGGACGTAGAGCTCTTTGTGTCAAAGTGTATACCCTGTCAGCAAGTCAAAGTCGAGCACCAGCGACCGGGCGGAGAGATGCAGAACCTTGCCATTCTAGAGTGGAAATGGGATTATGTCACTATGGACTTCGTTGTTGGCTTGTCGAGGACGTCGCGGGGGAACGACGCCATCTGGGTCATCGTTGATCGGCTAACCAAGTCAGCGCACTTCATCACCATCAAAGTTGCTTGGAGCATCGACCGTCTTGCTCAGATATACCTTGATAAAATAGTTCGACTGTACGGGGTCCCAGTATCTATCGTCTCTGATCGGGATGGACGATTCGTAGCGCACTTCTAGAGTAGTCTTCATTCAGTGTTGGGGACCAAGTTGAAGTTTAGCTCAGCTTATCATCCTCAGACTGACGGCCAAACAGAGCGGGTGAACCAAATTCTCGAAGACATGTTACGGCTCTGTGCGATCGACTTGAAGTCAAGTTGGGACGTTCATCTACCGCTGGCCGAGTTTGCATACAACAACAGCTATCAGTCCAGCATCCAAATGGCGCCGTATGAAGCTTTGTACGGCCGGAAGTGCAGATCGCCCATTTGCTGGGATGAAGTCGGAGAACGGCAGATACTTGGTCCGGAGCTGGTAGAGCAGACGGTGCAGAAGGTCATGTTGATACGAGAGAGATTGAAGATAGCACAAAGCCGGCAGAAAGGCTATGCCGACACGCACCGACGCCCCCTCGAGTTCTCGGAAGGCGACCATGTATTCCTGAAAGTAGCGCCCATGCGTGGAGCTTCCAGGTTCGATGCGAAGGGGAAATTGAGCCCAAGATTTGTTGGTCCGTTCGAGATATTGAAGCGAGTCGCCCCGGTAGCTTACCAAATCGTCTTGCCACCTGCATTGTCAGAGGTACACGACGTCTTCCATGTCTCGCAATTGCGGAAGTACGTGCACGATCCGAGCCATGTGGTAGATTTGGGTAAGCTGGACCTAACGGCGGACTTGACATATGTCAAAGAGCCGGTACAAATCTTGGAGCACAAGGATAAACTTCTCCGCAACCGTGCTATTCTTCTTATCCACGTCCTCTGGAGAAACCATTCGATCGAAGAGTCGACGTGGGAGCTTGAGTCAAAAATGAAGAAAAAATTCTCTTCATTATTCTCGTAGAGGTAGGTTCTATTCTTAAGTTTTGAGGACGAAACTTTTTCTTAGTTGGTTATGGTGTAGTGCCCCGTCCCTACATCGTGCCCCGTACTCCGTCCACGGGGTGTGCGAGAAAGGAACACGATCGTTATCGATTCGGTCGGGACCGATAGGTCGGGATCGATCGAGTCGATCGAACGGGAACGGTTGAATTAAGATCCATTCCTCGTTACGGAATGTCTTCTTTGAAACCAAGTCCCATATTCAGCGGGTTGCGCCTCAAGGTTTGACTCTGCGGCTGAGTCGGGATAGACCTCCCGTTGATCTGCTTTTTATGCCACTTGCGTTGGTTTTGGCTTTGTTTTCTGAATGCATTTTTGTGAATGTTTTCGATGGTTTTTATGGCTTGTATTTCGAACTCGTATTTTCTATCGAACTTCTTGAATAATGCAGTGTTCTAATCGGTTGCTTGTGCAATTTCAGGTAATCGCGTAGACGACGTCTAGCGCGACCAACAAGTTCTCTCGTCTGAAGTAAACTCAATGTGAGTGGCTGACCCTTCTCTTCTCGACCCCTTCTTAGGTAAATCGATAGTGTTATTGCGGATGAAAGAATGAATGCAAGGGCACGAACACGATAAAATGATAAAGTTTCAAAGAGAATGTAGGCTAGACCTTAATATCTAAATATTGTCTTAACTCGGTCATTGGACAACTTGTCGACAAGGAGAAAGTTTCCTCGAGCGACAACCCGAGGCCACGGGACCGACTCGGCCTAGGAGGAAACACGGTATAACTGTGCTGGATGATAGCACGGGTTAGGCGGGGACTTTCAGCAGGGCTCGCTACTTGCGTTGAAAGGGCCCCGACTAATAAAGCTATAAGTCCAGGATGGCTTGTGGTGTCAGTGACCAATCATACGTAATATTGCACTTGGTATGAAAAATGATAACAATTGACAGAAAAGAACATGGTAAGTCTCATAAGGCACGGCGCGATCCACCGTGGGTAAGTCTCAACGTATTTCATATTATGCTTGTCATTGCTCGTTTGAAATTCATTAGGATGGTTAGAAACATTCATGAACTAAGTCACATAAACTCTTCAACCAAATGAGAGCTTGGAACTTAATTTGCCACGCACTAGTACAAAGTGTAATGTACTGATCCTCGCTCTCCACGCAGGTACCTCGAACCACGAAAGGCGTACCACATAAAGTTCAAGGCGACGTGAACCCTTTTGAAGCCTCGTCCGCGTATGAAGGCTTGTGTTCTGATATCCTTTTGAAGACCCCGCACTCAGTCCAAAAGAAGATGACGACTCGACTCCCCTCGATAGCAGGTGGAAAGTGTTATGTTTTGCTTGTAAAAAGGGATGTAATGTATAGAACGACTATCTCATCGGCGTTCGTTTTGTAAGTCGAGTCATGTTGTAGCCCGCGCGGCAATGATTGTAAAGAAGTCTATATAAATAAAGTTTTATTATCAATGAAAAGTCTACTTCTATTTCAAATGTGTCAATCAATTTCTCTGCGTACTCTAACTTGATGTTGTGTTTCGGATGACCTTATGACTATGTCTTGTGCGATCGCAACTTAAGTTCGCACGACATCACGCCCGGGGGACGACTATCGATTCTACGGAATCGAGGCGTGACAGTTACAGCCCTTAGACAAACAGAAATTTAGTTTCAACACGAGCTAACACTTGTTCGACGGCTAAACGTCTCAAAAGAATAATTTATAATAGAGTGTGAGAGCAAAATAGAAAACCCACTCATTGCCAGGATTACATTTGGTGTTCACCATCTGGCTGGAAAGCAGGTAGATCCTCGGGTGCTTCTCCAAAATCTGGCCATACAAAACCAGCTGGGTCAGACCCTAGAAAGAGCAAGTGCCATAAGGGAGGCTCCACTTAGGAACTAAAACCAACATATAATAAAATAAGAACTGATAAAAAGCATAGTTAAATAACATGAGAGACTGATTTAACATAAAACATTAGCTTGCAGTAGGAGGAACAAGAGGTGGAATATAATTCCCATGTTAATCATGAGACAATTCATTCAAGCACGGCCAATTAAGTCCTACGGCTTGCTATTGTTAGCTAACTAGGGTTATCACAAGCTTAGTTACAACAAGATACAGTTGAGATATTTTCACAGTCACAAGCCCTGCAGACTATCCAGGTTATCCAGGCGAGGTTACAAGAGTTATCAAGAATCAAGAGAATTATTAAGTGACTTAGAGTGCAACACATGACAGTATGCTGGAATGCGTCCTACTCGTCGGTAGGCTATAAGTCCACTGGTGTGGCCGGGATAACGGGATCGCCTGTAACTGGAAAATCTCTATATGAACTACTTGATCTATCTAGTTGTTAACCTAGTCAGATTCAGTACGAATCCCTGACCGTGGTAACCAGGAATCCATGTCCTAGACATGATGCAAGACAGGACATGTAGCATTGTATATGAACAATCAAGAAAATCAACCACGGTGTCAAGACAAGAGTTACACTAGCAAAACAGGAATAGCTGTCACAACAACAATCAAGATTATACATGTCATGTCAGGTTTACTAGTCATGTCGAGAGTACTTGTCAGGAGTGCGCCTCAACGGGCCACTTTTACGAATATCAAGACGGGTCATGTTATTATGTCCAAGTTAAGTCAAGTTTAATACTAGCAAGTCGTAAATATGCTCAAACTATATCGTACTCAATATTAACAAGTTATCATGCTGGGTAGCCGCAAGTTAGACAAAGTACAAGATGCATGCATGGTCAAAACCTTATACTAAGAACTATATGAACAAGCATGGAGATATGGGACAAGGGATATCATGGCAAGAATGGCGCTGGACAGATGGCGCTGGGCCAAATGATGCTGGGTGGCGCTGGGCCACGAGAGCTAGGTGGCACACGGCAAGTGGCGCTAGGCCAAGTGGCGCACGACCGAAGAGCGCGGTGCTAGGAGGCACTCGGCCAGAAGTGCGAGGTGGCAAGTGGCACTAGGTCAAGTGGCACCAGGGATAGCACGGTGCCAGGTGGCGCGCGCTCGCTAGGATGGCGCGGCTCTTAAGGAGCGCACGCAACCGAGATGACACGGCGCTAAGGAGCGCGCGCAACCGAGATAGCGCGGTGCTTAAGGAGCGCGCACAACCGAGATGGCGCGGTGCTAAGAAGCGCGCACACACTGCTCATCTTCCCCAACCAGCATAAAAATGCTTGGTTGAACCCATGAACTCCAAAGGCCATAACTCCCTCAAAATAAGTCAAAATCGAGACTTCCAAGGGTCCAAATTGTGTAGAATTGAATTTTCCACAACATAGAGCCATTAAATCTCAGAAATAACAAGGATAAAGAGATCAAAACCATAAAAATCCGAAGAAGTTACAAACTTAGAACTACAAGAATCCATCCATCAAAACCAAAAATGACAAGTTCTAAAGAGGTTTAAAATCAAGTAAGGAAGAGAATGGAACAATAAAACTCGATATCCATCATGAAACAAGTTGCACTTGCCTAGGATTTGGTAGGTGAGAGAGTTATGGAGAAGAAGAAATAAATAAATGAAGAAGTATGGAGGAGAGAGAGAGATGTTGGTTTATATACCAAGCGATCCATCTCAACTCAAACCAAACCAAATCAAGCAAAGCTAAACCATGTTGAACCAAGGGGAACCAAATCAAGTCAAGATTAAATCAAGACTAGGCTAAACAAGACAAGTCTAACTACGGTTCACCTGATATGTCAAAAATCCGTATACATATACTAAAAATACGTATAACGAGAAACGGAAGTGATAACTCTACCCACCTTAAAAGAATTCTATCCTCAGAATTTAATCAAAAGACTAGAGGTGTCGGGGCAAGCTACACTAACCACATGCAATCTACGACTAGCAGTTAATCAAGCAATCATTCATACAAGTAAGGAATTAAAAGCATAAGGCATAAGAAAGACATTATACCTTATGAGTCAAACAGGTGTGGATATTGCGATCGGATATCATCCTCACGTTTCCAAGTTGACTCGCCCAAGGAGTGATGGCCCCAAAAAATACGGACTAAACCAATAGTCTTGTTCTTGAGTACCTTCTCTTTTCGGTCCAATATAGATACGAGTCTTTCCTCATACGAATGGTTGGTACCAACAACTAATTCTGAATGATCAAGGATATGGCTCGAATCCGAAATGTACCATCGTAATTGGGATACATGGAATACTTACCTCACGTAACAACTGCGAAAGAGCGAGACGATAGGAGACATCACATACTCGCTCGAGAATATCAAACGGCCCTATATACCTAGGACTAAGCTTTCTTCGTACGCCGAATCGAATGACGCCACGGGTAGATAAGATACTAAGGAATACGTGGTCGTCGATAGAAAATTCTAGAGGACACCGATGAGAATCGATCCAATGGCGCTGACGATTTTGTGCAACTCAAAGATGATCTCTGACTTGTCTGACCACCTCGATAGTCTGAGTAACCATTTTTGGACCAAGCATCTGCCTCTCGCCTACATCATTCCAGGCTAAAGGTGATCTGTACTTTCTGCCATACAATACGTCAAATGGTGCCATCTGGATACTGGCCTGGAAACTGTTATTGTAGAAGAACTCCACTAGATGTAGGTGATCTTCCCACGAACCATCAAAGTCAAGTGTGCAGGATCGTAACATATCTTCAAGGATTTGAATCGTGTGCTCTGACTGACCATCTGTCTACGGATGATAAGTTGAACTAAACTTGAGACGAGTTCCCAAACTCTCTTGAAGACTCTGCCAAAAGTGTAACATAAATCTTGAATCTCTGTCTGATACGATACTGATTGGCACTCCATACAATCTGACTATCTACCTGAGATATATCTCTACTAGCTAATCTGTTGACTGACCAATTCTGAAAAGGAGCAAATGAGCTACTTTCGTGAGTCGGTCAACTATAACCCATATAGCATCGCTCTCAGCTGGAGATTTAGGTAACCCAGTTACAAAATTCATGGTAATGTGCTTCCATTTCCATTCTAGGATCGATAAAGGTTGAAGAAGTCCTGCTGGTCTCTGATGTTCAGCCTTGACTTATTGGCAAACTAAACAACGAGAGACAAACCGAGCTACCTCCCTCTTCATGCCATTTCACCAGAAATGCTGACGAATATCACGATACATCTTCGTACCACCGGGATGAATTGAATACTGTGAACTATGAGCCTCTGCCATGATCTTTTGTCTGATGTCACCACTGGGTACACAAAGACGCCTTCCATGTCGGAGTGTGCCATCTTCGTGAATGCATAACTCTGCTTTTCGTCCCGCTTCACATTTTGTCATAAGCCGCTGAAGCTTAGAATCTACTGACTGAGCTATCTTGATCCTCTCAACTATACTAGACTGAAATTGCATACTGGCCATTAATGCCACATTGGTAGGAAGAACTACCTCTATTCCCATCTTTTAAAAATCTGCTAATAACTCTGGCTGTGCTGTTAAGAAATAAGCTCATGCTCTTCTGCTCAATACATCTGCAACAACGTTGGTCTTCCCAGGATGATACTGCAGGTTGATGTCGTAATCTACCAATAGCTCGTACCACCTTCTCTGACGCATGTTAAGATCCTTCTGAGTAAACACATACTTAAGACTCTTATGGTCAGTAAAAATCTCTACCCGATCTCCATACAAGTAATACCTCCAAAGCTTAAGTACAAAAACCACCGCTGCTAACTCCAAGTCATGGGTTGGGTAATTCCTCTCATGATCATGAAGCTGACGTGATGCATAAGCTACTACCTTACCATGCTGCATTAAAATGTATCACAATCCTCTACCTGAAGTGTCACAATAAACTGAAAATCTCTAGTCCCATCTGGAAGCGTGAGAATGGGTGTCGTCATCAATCCTTGCTTCAACTTCTCGAATGAACTCTGACACTCTGTTGTCCAAGCAAACTGCACATCCTTGCGGGTCAACTGCGTCAAGGGTGGTGAAATTCGAGCAAAGTCTGATACAAATAGCCGGTAATTGCCTGCCAATCCTAAAAAACTGCGAACCTCTGCGACGATGCTGGGTACTGGACATGTCTCTATAGCTACTATCTTCTGGGAGTCAACTTTCACTCCACCTCTGGTGATGTTATGACCTAAGTACGGAATGCGATCAAGCCAAAATTTGTACTTGCTGAACTTCGCGTACAACTGGTGCTCTATGAGAATTTGAAGGACTACTCGAAGATGTTGCTCATGCTCTACTTTATTCTTGCTATAGACCAAGATATTGTCTATAAATACTATCACGAACTGATCCAAATAAGGCATGAATATGCGATTCATGAATACCGCTGGCGCATTGGTCGCCCCGAATGGCATAACGAGAAACTTCCAATGCCCATATCTAGATCTGAATGTCGTCTTCGGGATGTCTTGCTCTTTGACTCTGATCTGATGGTACCCCGACCGTAAGTCAATCTTCGAGAATGTTGCTGCCCCACCGAGTTGATCGAACATGTCATCTATCCTTGGTAGGGGATATCTGTTATTGATTGTTATAGAATTCAAGGTACGATAATCAACACATAATCTTAATGTACCATCCTTCTTTTTTACAAGAAGCATCGGGACTCCCCAAGACGATCCACTAGCACGAATGAATTCTTTGGTTCTGAGCTCTTCAATCATATTGTACAGGATCTCCAATTCTGATGGTGCCATTCTGTAGACTCTCTCTGATACTGGTGCCGTCCTTGGAATCAAATCAATGGTGAACTCTATCTCTCTTTCTGGCGGCATGCCTGGAATCTCTTCGGGAAATACGTCAAGAAATTTTTCTACTACTCTGGGAAACTGAACTGCTTCTGCAACTGCCATCCGCAAGACTAGTGGAAAAGGTTCTACTTCGCCTCAGGAAAATGAAAACTCTTCTTCGTCGGGAAAACTAAAAATAATCCTACCAACATGGCAGTCTATTCTTGCATACAGGACCAGAAAAACTTGGCATACATGACCAAAAAAATGATTCGATCATGTTGGCACAAGTTTTGTCTCGATCCGACGAACGTGCACAAAATTATGGGCTAGTTTTCAAAGGAGCCGATACGGGGTATCTCGACGGATACACCTCGATTTCGTCGCGCACGCACAATGAAATTGAGTTCCGTCGAATCCCACACATCGACAACATCCATACGTGCCTTTCGATGCTCATGGGTTGTGACCACGTCGCCCGGTTTGTCGGGGCGCACGCCGTATCGATGAATTTTCTAAAAATATTTATGTTTTCAAAAGTTATTTTTCTTAAACTTTGAAGTCGAAAATCTTTACATATAATGGATGAGAAATTAAACTAAAAGAAAGGTTTTGAAGTGTTATATGTGGTTTAGAATACTTTTCAGAAAATTTTCAAAGAATCCTACTGGTTCGTCCAGAATTTGTCTTCAAACAGGGGCACATGAAATCCAATTTCTGTCAATATGACAGTGGGATTTTCATCGACTTTGCGTCGATTTTCCCGACTGGTCGTTGGGCTATATCTCAATCCACTTGTTGGGATCTCGAGATGGTCACTCTCAATCTAAGTTAATATTTCTAGTTCCTATCGAACAGGAAGAAAGAATTACAGGATTGAAATTGGGTACCTTTCAGTCGACACCAACAGGGGTGTTCGGTTCTTGGCGGGTTTTCGGCGATCGTCGGCCACCTCAGGCGGTTGATGGCGGTCGATCACCGGCGCAGGTGGTTGAGGGTCGTCCCAGGAGGCGCGCGAAGGTCTGGGGTGTGCGGGGGCGATCAAGAGTTCGGGATTCGTTGAAAGAGATAAGAAAAAGGAATTTTCTCGAGTCTTTTAAAGCCATATTTCTATTTTGATATTTAATTGATTTAAATCATGAATTCAAATCGATTTGATCTGATCCGAATGAGTATTGGTTTGGGATTGAGGGGAAAAGTTTTTTGCAAGGATTTTGATTGTTTTTGAATCAAAATGAATCGAGAAGTTTTCTGGTTTCAATGGGGGGTGCGTGAGAATGTTGAAGGGGGTTCGGGTTGCTCTGAGTACTGTTCCCTTCGGGGAACAGTAACTCATGAGCTTTTCTTTTCTTTTTCTTTTTTTTTGTTTAACAAATATAAATACCTTTCTCATAAAATCTAATAATACTTAAGAGAAATCCTAATAATAATTTTAAATAATTCAAAAAAATATAAAATATTTTTTAAAACCTTACTAATATATTTTGCACATATTTTTAATAATTCTATAAAATTGTCTACTATTAAATTAACAATCGACTAGGAACAACTATAATAACATTAATAATGATAATAAGGTAATAGTACTGACAATAACAATAATAATAATAATAATAATAATAATAATAATAATAATAATAATAATATTTGTACGAAAAATAACTTAGCAAGGTTATAATAAGTTGGGAAGAGGACATACTATTACTAGTATTATTATCACTGACCATATTAAATTTTAAATCCTTTCAAGGAAAAACTAAATAAATAAATAAATATTAAAATATTTAAAAAGATAACCAAAATATGATTTGATGACTTTTAATCAACAAAATATTACACTAAATAATTCTAGTAACACCTACTGCTATGCTAGTCAAGGCACTTGACTGTACTAGCCGTGCCACATTGTCTAGTCAATGTGCATAACAAAATTTAAGCATCACTAAGGCTACATTTATAAATAATAACAAATTAATTGAAAAACAAATTATTTAAGAAATTAAAAATAATAGTTAAAATCCCCCAAAAGTTTTGGGGGATTACAATAAAAAATAAATAAAGAACTACAGGTTCATGATGAACTAGGTATACCACATATAGGTATAAAAGAATTGAAACAATTAATTTGCTCCCCCTTAAAATATGCATATCTAGTTCAAAAATATTTATATGAATAAAATAGATAAAATAAATAATCACAAGAACTAAGGGATATCCGATATATGCATCTTTCTTCCCTTTGATCAATTTATATAAAGTTCCAAACTTAAAATAAAATATCATCTTTAGACAGGTAAAATACATATCCACTAACCAAACTCTTAAAGATGAACAAACAAAATATATTTCCAATAGAAAAATAAGAAATATTCAAATAAGCATATATATATATATATATATATATATATATATATATATATATATATATATATATATATATATATATATATATATATATATATATATATATATATATATCAAAAGATGACAAACATTAACCTACGGAAGATCAATGTATGTTACATTTGTAAAAATATTAGCATTAAATAGTATTATCTATCAAAGCTAAAATTCAAAGTTCATCAGATAACAATTGCAAATAGACCTAAATAAATTTTTAGTTTATAAAGCGTTAATCAATCTTGGGTTAGCTGTGGGAGCCGGTTTTCAGCTAGCGGTAGTCCGAAGACACGTGACACCGTATCGCATCAGGCTATTTATGCATGTGTGACAGAAGGACCATTTCGACGTGTACCCAAAATAAATCTCTTCTTTAATAAACGAGGATTTAAGAAAATTTTATGCAATATGAAATCAAGTATATTCTATGGACTTGGAAAATAAACCAATGCAGCATAAGATATATCGATCATATGTATCTATAGATGCTACAAAATTATCGGGTAACAATAAATATAAGATAGCAAACACCCCAATTTTTTTTTATCAAGATCAAGTTACTAAAAACTATTTTTCAAAGAGTTTTCATAGTGCACTATAGAGATAAATATATAATATAAATGTGCACTAATAAGTATGGTGATAAAAATATCTATATCTAGTCATATGCAAATAAACATCTTCTCTCAAAATCACAATTAAAGACAAATCAATTAAAGAATATCAAATGAAAGCTAAATATTCACTAAAACATGCTAGATATTAAAATCTATTTAGGAAGCATCGAAGTGGTTCTAGTGACCACACTTATGTTGGTACAATTGCTTCAAAGATGACCTTTGTAGCTTTGCAATCACTAACATATTCCATGGTTCTACTTGATATAAGAAGCTTCACCTACATCAAGAGGCGAAGACTTTGGTATCCAAAACTTGGATCCACATTTGTTAGTCTTTGGTATCCAAGTATACATTCATGTCTACTAGTTTTCTAACTCTGCAATACTGTGAGATGTGTCCTTGTTTACCATAATAGTTGCATATAGCAGAGGTGTTGGTGCTAGGTGTCATGGTGTAGACATATGACTTATGTGTTTTTTGTGGATACTTGTAGAAGAAAACATGATAATGTGTAGCATTAGTTTTGCGTGCTTTCTTTGACGTGTCCTATCATGTGTGTGATGTGTCATAGGACATATATTTGATTGGGTAGTAGGTATTACATGTTTTTTCAACCTAATATCTAACTTTTTAGAGATTACACATGCCTCCTCATATTTGGCAGATATAGCATCTACCTTCTGTGCAACTATACAATATTTTTTCTTCTTCTTCTCTATTTCATATAAAGCATCGAGCTCTACATAATCCCGATCTATCTTTTCAATATATTCGAGAGCATCATGCAGACTCGGATTAAGAGTCGACACTTCTTCCGTGTTACTGGTGGAAGGTGTCTCCCTTATACCATTCACTAGGTATACAACCTTTCAATCTCAGTCGTGTATGCTTTGATCTCTTTTCGAGACTGTTTATACTTGTCAAGTATTTTTTTTGTGTTCATCAAATAAGTCACGAAAAGAGAAAGTTCATCGAAAGTAAAATCATCATATAGAGGATTAGTAGATACCTAATCAAATGCCATTAAACAGGCATTTGCATTGTTGCCTAGTCTTTCTTCTTCTTCTGAATCACTGGCATCACTTTCGTGCCAGATACTTATTTTTGCGTACTTTCGGGATGTTGATCGGTCGTAGCGACTTCCCTTCTTAGCAATTGGATAGTCTTTCTTTATGTGTCTTGTCTTTCTACATTTGTAACATATAAGCTCTTCTTTATATAAAGAGTTGTGTTGTCACGACTCGCACCAGATTTTTTGGATGCGAGTGCATGTCCAAGTCAAGCCTACACCGCAGTGTAGACGGTAGAATGATGTCTCGTCCGCAATAAATAAATGCTCATAAAACTAATATCTTTATTTCTCATTCACAACAGCTAAATCAAATTTGCAATATTCACAAGTTTACATTTGAAGTAAATACAATATCTTACAAATATTGAAAACGACTATCAACACATCTAACTAACTAGTCTTCTAGGGTTGACCTTCTAATATACCCATCGCTCTCCAAAGATCCAATGCAAGGAGTAGCAAGCGATTATCTGAAAAATGTTGGTTTCCAGTCAGAAATGGAACAAGTACACATATGACAAGCTATTCAAAACATGATAGAATTTGCAAAACATGGAAATAGCATGAGAGTTAAACTAGAAATATTAGGCATCATGGTATAGCAAGAAAATGAAACAGGCAACTCTATAACAAAATATAGCAAGTAGAAGGGAAAACATGGTGACATAGCATGTGATGAAGAAAAATAGGATGAACATGTAAAATAACATCTATCTACGTGTGTTGAAATATCGTGTTCGACATGTGAACGGCTAAGGGGTAAATCTGGCCAACCGTACGTGTCGTGTGCGGCTGCTATTCTCCACAAAAGACAAATAGAATAGAAAGGGTAGTTCACACGTCTACTAAGATATTTTTTCGCCCAACTAGTACTCATGGACTCAAACAGGTCACGAACATCGTAATCACGTAAATGGTAATCGAAAAATATAACATGTAGATCCATGATACTAACCTCTTGTAACAAGCATGTCAGCAAGGCATGAGAAGCATATGTATAACATGAAATAGAAAAACTATCAGGAATCGAAAGCAATCAGTATATGTACTTGCCTGAGGTCCTTTGATGGTGAAACCGATACTCTCGTTGGGTCCAGGATAGTCTGATTGGCTAGGGTAGATATGAGAAGTCCAAGGTCACAAGGAAATATGGATACGATTAGTCATGGTAAGAATGAAAGGAATTTGACATAAGAAAAGTTACCCTTTTTTATCCCAATATATACATCTTAGAAAATTATAAACTTATTTAGAAACACAATAAATACTTAAAACTCATTTAAGAAAATATTTGCTTACTTAATCCCAAAACCCAAAATGCCCAAAATAATACTTTTAGTAAAAGCCCATATCTATATTTGTAACCATAAACTTATTGTGGGCTTTGGCCCAAATATTTATAAAAACTTATTTTAGTATCTAAAATATATATTAAAAAAAGGCCCTAAACCATATGTAGGCCCGAAAATACATAACCCTTTTATATTTATTAATAAAACTAAGCCCATATTAAAACCCAAAGATAAATACAACTATTTAGTCCATATATATAACCAAAAATAATAATAACAATATTATTGTCTATAGTCTAATGCCAACCAAATACTATGCACAAAAATAACCTTATTTTTATAGAAGCCCAAAATATTTATTTGCCAAAATATTCTGAATAAATACTTAGAATCTAGAAATCATTTTTATGGCTAAATCGAAAATACAATTTTTTTGGTGAAAACTATATTTAGAAAAATAGCTAGAAATACCATAAATACAATAATATATTTTAGGACCTTTAGCCCAACACATACATGGCCAAGCCCAATTCTATATTTACAATACAAATAAATAAATAAATAAATATAATAAAGAAATATATAGTTTTCAAATTAATTAACAATACTAATAGTAGTAATAATATCAATACTATTAATTATGTAGCACAATACTTACTAGCTATATATTGACAAAAGTTTTACTAAAATACTTTTTAACCAAATATTTCCTAACTATTAATAGATACCAATTATACTAGTTATCTAATTAACATAACTAAATATCAGACCAACTATCCAAGCCTGGCCCATTACACTAAAATCTATTTTCCCTTTCTTTTATTTCAGCCCACATTTACTGTGGGCTACAACCAGCCCATAATTCAAAAGCGTATAGCCCATTTTAATAGATTAACATCGAGCTCAGCCCATGGTCTATAGACCCGGGCAATTAGCTGGACAAGAAAAAGAAACAAAATAAAATAAAACAAATAAAATAAATTAAACACAGCCCACTGACTCCGGGTCAAACAATCCAGCCCATGACCTTCTTTCCTCATAGTCTCCCAAACCCCCCCTCTTCATGAGAGAGAGAGAGAAAACAGAAGAAAGGAAGGAAGAGTGAATGGAAGAGCAGAGTAGAGGGGGTCGATCGAGAGGGTTCGAGAGCAAGAGTGGGAGTAATTAATAGAGAGATCGAGGGAGGGAACGAGGAGAGCTCACCTGCTCTAGTTCAACTCTGGCAGTCGATTTGTGCGGTGGAGGTCTGGTACGGGGACCGCGTGCGTCTGGAGGAGCGCGGTGATGGATGGTGACGGGATGGTGCGGTGCCGGAGAGGGAAAGAGAGACTGTACACCGGGGAGGTATCGACGTTCGCACGGTACGGTAGTGTCGGTGCTGACGCGGAGGACGCGGAGGAAGACTGAGCCCGGCAGCTCTCGAGCTGGCCCACGGCAGCGGAGTCAACGCGGCTGCGCTGCCGGTAGTGCCACGAGGTGGTGGCTGGTGGTTAACCACGGAATCGGCGGAAGAGCGGAGGAGGGCGGTGACTCGGTCGGGGCGCGACAATGGAGTTTAATGGTGGTGGTGGTGGTGGTGTTGGTTTGGCACAGATGGCGGGGCTGCCGGAAAGGCAGTTGTGGTGGTTGCGATGTCGGAGGTGGTGGTTGCAGAGGTTTGGGAAGGGGAGTGGTGCGTGTTGGCCACGCATGCTGGGAGATGATGTTGGCCATGGGGGTTGTGGTTGATGGCGGGCGTTGGCGTTGGCGGAGGGTTCGGATGGTGGGCTGGTGGTGAATGTGGTGAGGGTTGATGGAAACAGTGGTGGTTTGCAGGAGGAATGGCAGGATAGTAGAGGCAGAGAAGAGGTCGGGTGGCGGGATTGCTGTAGAGGAGTCGAGGGTGCCAGGGGAGCGATGGTAGCCGTGGTGTTTACGTGTGATGGTTTGTTGGTCGGGGGAGAGATGTGTTGGAAATTCTTTACTTTAATATCTGCTACAAAAAATAAAACAGTAAATTGTTACCGACCTCTGGGGAAATTGTGCACGTAGCACTGCCCTAAGAGTTAATTTGGGTTTATGTGCAGACTTTATCCGAATGCTCCTAGTGGTAAAATTTCTGCTCTACCGGAATCTCCTTGTCGTACACGACGTAGAGAGTGACCCTCGACTTAGCTCTGCCAAGAGCAACAAACCAAAAACAAAAGAGTTTCGGAGTGACAAGAATTCGAGAGAGAGAGAGAGAGAAAGAGTATTTTGTAGTAATTTTCAGTGTGTACAAAATATTGAGATGCGCCTCAAAATATAGGCTTTTTCCAAGGTTAGGGAATAATGGAGAATGAAGGCAATTTAATCCAGCCAATAAATATTGAACATTACAAATAAATTCAAATGAAAAACATGTGATACATTGTATCTGGACAGGAGTTAATATGTCAAATGTTACAAAATTAATAGGTTTATAACGGTCAAAATTAAATAAGGAGGAGCAAAAAGATTTTTAGGGTCTCAGCCCGAACCCGAAGAGGAAATCAAATCGGCATTCGGCGTTTGTAGATGTTGGCACGTACCCGCACCCATTACGTGCGTCGAACCGAACCGAACCGATATGGGACTATTAGAGGGAATTGAGCTTTTGCTCTAGTGTGTAAACACACACAGCTAACAATCCCCCCCCCCCCCCAAAGGTCAATTTCCAAAATGATAGAAGGAAAGAAAATACAAGAAAATAAAAGAATTTATGGGCAGTTATATACTATGCATAAATGAGATGGACTATAGCCGTGAATCTCACGTAGTGACTATTGTCTTTGTCTGAAGAAGAGCTTGATGGACTACGCCTTGAATCAGTTTTCTTGAACCAGATTCAGAAAATAGCACACATAGTACGCTAGAGGTACTTGGGTCTATCGGGTGGCACGTTTGGTTGGCCATGCGCACTTTTATATATTCATGAGAGTTGTCTAGGATCTCCCTGTCCTATTGTCACGGCCTTCACGACCTCTCATATAGGTAAGTCCTCAAGGGTTGGTGATATGAATCAACCTTGCATATCATGCTTGGACTTATTAAGAGTTTTAAACTCACCCTATCCATATCACACAAGGAATACTGTCACCATAGGGATGGGGTATCAATGTACACATGTACAGCCTCTTGGGCTTTTATTTTAAGAGAATTTAATCTCAAGGTCAGTGTTCCATAATAGTCACCTAGTCCAGCTTGTTTCTACCCATTGAACTGGCTTCTTGGGATCTCCAATCAGACTCGGTTGGGTTGCCACTGCTGGTGACTAAACTATGGGCTTAACCCCATCCCCCTCGATGAGTCTAGGAATAATTTTCTAGACAAACTCTTCGTCAAGAGTAAATAGACTCTTCGTCAAGAGATCTGTGATCTTTTATAGTCAAGAACTATATTTTTGTCGTTTAGGCTCTTTAAATGTCTTGAAATGCAGCTGCAAGTACATATTCATCTTAAAATTCACAAGATCATGCTTTACCAATTCTTTAGCATAATTTATAAAAATGACATGTACACAAATATGTATATCAAGTATATGCACAATAAGATGCTTAATCTATTCAATACTTTATGAAGTCATGGCAAAAGTAAAATTTAGACCTGGATCCCTTTGATATATACATAGTAAGATATATGATCCATTTAGCCTTAGTACAAGCTATGTTTAAATATACAAATTCAAATTCTTTGATACTCCTAGATATGATAGTGGTCACATAGACCTATCAACTTATGAGTATCTAAGTTGTTCCGCCGGTGAAACCTTTAGTAATTTTGTATACGAAGAATATGTCATATAATGACTCAAAAAATAATTAAAAACCTCTGAAACTAGTCAAAGTTTATTTTACGTAGAAGTACTTGGTTTGACTAAGTCAAATGTTTGGGTTACTCCTAAATCATACTTTGTGTCCTTATAACCATTTAACAAAATGTATGATTCCACTAATTGTTAATATAAACCTTTGGATAGTGAGTCAAAATTATTTGACTCTGTGACCTGTTAAAGTATGACACAATATCTTTCACCCATGGCTCTAAAGGTTTCTCTTTACTAGCCATGTTTGAAAAAATGACAGTCTAGAGTACTAGAATAACAGTTTAAGTGATTTGGCTAATAAACCTTAAAAATCTTTAGTCTATCAATTAATTTGGGTTAGCTGTAGGGGCCGGTTCCCAGCTAGCGGAGGTCCACAGGGGGACAATTAAGTACCGTGTCGCTTAGGACTATTTATGTTCGGTTGACAGAATGACCCTTTCGGCTTGCACCCAAAATATTCTTAACTTTTAAAACTTTAGATTTAAAGGATTTGAAATTTTACTAACTACTTTCTTGTGACTAAATTATTTTAATGAGTCAAAACAATTATAGCATAACGAAATAAAGGCAAAGATAAAGTTTGTCTAAATATTGTGACAGAACAATATAGAGATTTCTTTCCGATTAAAAATTCTAATATTGTGATAATATATTCATTTAAGATTCAAATATGTAAAACCGGTCAAGGAAAGAATATTATCCATTATCACCGTATTCTACATACAAAAACCAAGAATGATGGCTCACAGACTTCATATATTTGTCCAACTAAACTTAGTAATCAAAATGAATAGAACATGTGAATTGTAAATTTGAAAATTTTACCTTTTCACGTGATCGTTGCAATTTTGTACTTCTTAATTTCGGCTTAGTAATAGCACTTCAGAAGAAATATCATTTGGTACATCATTTTAAGTAGTTCTATTATTCTTACTAAACAACCATTAGTATCCAATAATTTGAAAATCACATTCAGAAAGATAGATCAAAGAACTTTGTTTTATGTAACTTCACCCTTACCATGTTTGCTCCTTTCGTTCTCTAGTCAAGTCACAATCTCTAATGCCTCTGACTTGTTGGCCCATTGGTCATGGTCAAACCTGATTTTAATAATTGGTCAAACTCTGTCTCGATATACGGAATAATTCAGATGTTTACTCAAGACGTTTTGGATACTGCTCAAGACCGAAGCTTTGTTTGCCACTCAAGACTGTATTTTCTTACGCAATGTAATTTTAATTTTTATTGAGTCTAGGAATATATTGTACACTAAGTCGTACTGGCAAATAGGCTATCCAAAATCGTTTTTCAAAACTGACCTATCGTGTTTAAAAATGACCTATGTTTTTGAAAAATATCTGCTATTTACAAAAAGCTTCTGAAGGATTTCAAAAAGCCAAAAACAGTTTTCATAAAATTAACCTGACCAACCCTGACAGAACTCGGCCAGAGTTCGGCCAGAGTTTGGCCAGAGTTCGGCCAAGGTAAACGTTATATGAACGTTGGATTTTGAACTTGGTCTTCCTTAAGTTGCGGTTTGTTACAAAGAGTTCTGCCCGAATTCTGTCCGAATTCTGCCAGATTTCTGTCTTTGGAAAAACTATATATAGAGAGGAATTTTGATTATTTAAAATCACTCATTCACTTTCATCTTCTCTCTTCTAAAGCTTACGTTTCTTGCAAAGAGTTTTTAAAAAGCTTCCATTTTCCAATCCCAAGCCAGTTACAATTCTCTAGTCAATTTGTGGGTACGGTACGGTCTAGAAGATTTCAGAGAAATTATAATCAGAGGCTTGATTGAAGAAAGACTCTTCAAAACTGAAGTTGGTCGAGTTCTTCATATCAAAGCTCGCGTCTGTAGAAGTTGCAAGGACTTCGTATGAAAACTTACAGAATTTTTCAATAGTGGATTCAATTGGAAGCTAGAGTTCTTCCGACTGGACTAGTCCTCACAAGAGGGAAACCAGTATAAATCTCTGTGTTTGCGTTTGCCTTCTGATCACTCTTTTCTTTACAGTTATTACTTTGTGATTATTATTATTTCTGTGATCTAACTGCTAACAAGTTTTAATTAGCAATATTCCGCTGCCTAGTCTATTCGTACCCCCCTCTAGAGTATTCTGCTTTACGACTTCGTTCCTACAATTGGTATCAGAGCAGGTTATACAGGTAAAGCAAGGTAAAACTGCAGTTATTTTTAATTATTTTATAGATCACAGTATTACACATGGCAACTGTGAAATTCATAAGTGAAGGCCAAGCCACAAATAGACCTCCACTGTTTGACGGCACAAACTACACTTATTGGAAAACACGATTGAGTTTCTTCTTAAAATCTCTTGATTTTGACTTATGGTCTATAGTTATTGATGGCTACAAAAAGCCTCCTCGTATTACTGTTGATGGAGTTTTAGTTGATAAACCCCATGATAAATATACTAAGGATGAAAAGAAAAAGGCCAGTCTTGATGCACGTTTTATTAACGCTTTATTTTGTGCTTTAGACAGAACTGAATTCAACAGGGTGTCGACTTACACAACATCAAATGAAATATGAAAACTTCTCGAAGTAAGCCACGAAGGAACAACACAAGTCAAGGAGTCAAAGATCAGCAGACTTACTCAAGAGTACGAGGCGTTCAAAATAAAGCCAAGTGAATCAGTCACTCAGATGTTTACAAGATTCTTGGATATTGTAAATCCTTTGTCTTCATTAGGCAAGGAATACAGTAACCATGAGAAGATTCACAAACTTCTACGAGCTCTCACAAAGAACTGGATTCCAAAGGCTACAGCAATCATTGAAAGAAACGACCTCTCAACAATGTCTCTGGAAACACTCATGGGTAAGCTACTCGCTCACGAGTTAGAACTTTAAGACTTTGAAGATGCTACACCAAAGAAGAAGTCAGAAAAGTCGATTGCTTTCTAGGCTCAACATAGAAGAACCGTCGAAGATGATTTTGACGACAGCGACTCTGACTCTGAAGATCAAGCTCTTCTGGTAAAAAAATTCAAGAAGTTCATGAGATTCAACAGAAGAACAAAAGATAGCAACAACAACAACAACGAGGAAGATCCTATTTGCTACGGATGTAAGAAGAAATGAAATATGAAGAAAGATTGTCCAACAGCATCATCATCAACAAGAAAAAGTAGCAAATATGACAAAGATTACATAAAGAGATCTACATCAAGGAAGTATGCCAATACAAGCATATGGCATGAAAGTGAAGCCAGCGATTCAGAAGACGAACAATCAGATGAAGCTGCAAATGTATGCTTGATGGCTTGCGATCAAGTAACCACTAATCCTTTGTTTGATCCTTATGATGATTTCACCTTTGAGCAATTAGGAGAGGCTTTCAGTGACCTGTTAAATGACTACAGGAAACTGCGTAGTAAATATGAAACCTCTAAGAAGGTACTTAAAGAGTACAAAGGTGAGATAGGAAGACTTACCGACCAATTAGCTGATGTTAGAAATAATGACTCTTCTATTGAGTCTGGTAAGCTTTCATCTATTAAGCTGTTGTTACACGAGACTATCAAGTTATCCGAAGAAAAAGACTAAACTATCATCCAGCTAAAGGAAGACTTATCTAAGGAGAGAAAGAGTCTCCAGTGTGCACAAGTCAGAATGGAAACACTTACATCTGACTACACTAGATTATATGACACCTCCAAAAAGTTGGAAATTAGTTTAGGAAAATGGCATGAAGTTGCTGCTTCCTATTCTAACACGTATCAATTACCGAATCATCGGAATACACCCAAACCAAACACTATCAGACCAAACCATACCAAACCTATGCCCAAGAAGACTAATAGGCATGCATTTTTCTATACTAGAAAACCAAAACCTACCAATCATGCACCTCACACAACTTTCAACACTCAACATACAAAATATCATTATTGTGGCCTCATTGGTCATATATCCTCTGTATGTAGAATCAGAAAGTTAGTAGATTTAAATATTTATGCATGGATACCAAAAACTAACCTATCAGGACCCTACAAGAAATGGGTACCAAGAGTTTCATCTGCAAATTATTTTGTAGGTGGAACGTCCTTCACATGCTAGAAGCAAATGGATCCTCGACCGCGGTTGCTCACGACACATGACCGGTGATGCTTCATTATTCGCAACACTGTCGAAGAAGAATAAAGAAGGATACGTCTTCTTCGGTAATAATTTAAAAGGGTACATAATCGGTATCGATGACATTGGTAAGGCTCCCTATCCTGTGATTAAAGCTGTCTGTCTAGTTACCGAGTTAAAACATAATCTGCTCAGCATAAGCTATTTACATGATCACGGTCATGGCATTAACTTTGTCAAAGACAAATATACTATAGTTGATAGTTCAACTGGTAGTACTATCTTTGAAGGTATCAGGGAAGACAACATATATGTTTTCTATCTGTTAGAAGATGCTAACAAAGCAGGTAGATGCTTGATGGCCAAGAGCATTGAGAGTCAACTATGGCATATGAGACTCGGTCATGCAAACATGGACACAATTTCAAAACTATCCACAAAGAAGTTGGTACGCGACTTATCGGACATCTTTCAAGAAGGATACGGTATGTAGCGAATATGAAAAGAACAAAGCTACCCGATCTGCCTTTAAATCCAAGAACGCTGTAAGTACCACTAGACCTCTACAATTGTTACATATGGACTTATTTGGACCAAGTAGAATTGCTAGTCTAGGTGGTAAGTTATATGCATTTGTCATTGTAGATGATTTCTCTAGATACACATGGGTAGATTTTCTTGCACGCAAGAATGATACTTTGTCAGAATTTATCACCTTTTACAAGAAAGTACAGAATGAAAAAGATTTCATGATTACTCGCATTCGTAGTGATCATGGCGGTGAATTTGAGAATGCAGAGTTCAAGCAATTCTGTGACATACACGGTTATTTGCATGAATTTTCCTGCCCTAGGACTCCACAACAAAATGGAGTTGTGGAACGTAAGAACAGGACTCTATCTGAAATGGCTAGAGTAATGTTGAATCAGTTTAGTCTACCTAGATACTTTTGGGCTGAAGCTGTCAATACAGCATGCTATATTCTCAATAGGGTTCTAATTCGACCTATATCGAAGAAGACTCCCTATGAACTATGGTTTGATAGAACACCCACTGTTTCATATTTCAAGATTTTTGGTTGTAAATGCTTTATTCTTAATACTAAAGACAATCTAAGTAAATTTGATGAAAAGGCTGATGAAGATATTTTTTTAGGTTATGCGGCAAAGAGCAAAGGGTAAAGAGTCTTCAACAAGAGAACCATGATCATCGAAGAATCAATTAATGTCAAATTTGATAAACTAAATCAACATTCAGACGATGACGACAATGAAGACGTAATTACACCAAGTATAGCTACTGCAAAACCTTCACACAAAAATGCAGAACTTTCAAGCAAAGAAGTCGGAACCAGCAATCCTGAGGTTACGCCAAAAAGAGATGAGATTCTTGGCAGATCATCCAAAGGACTTGGTAATTGGTGAGATTACTAAGGGTGTAAGTACTCGTTCCTCTAATAAAGATATAGCTTCTTGTGTTGCTTTTATTTCACAGCTTGAACCCAAAAACATTGAAGAAGCATGTAATAATAATTTTTGGTTAGATGCTATGTAAGAGAAATTAAACCAATTCGAACGGAATCAAGTTTGGGAACTTGTTCCCAAGCCCATTGATCATCCGGTCATTGGCACCCGTTGGGTATTCCGAAACAAACTGAACAAGAATGGTTTAGTGACTCGTAATAAGGCTCAACTCGTAGCTCAAGGATACAATCAGGAATAAGGTATCGACTACAATGAGACTTATGCCCCAGTTACGAGATTAGAATCCATTCGTATGTTATGTGCATTTGCATATTTTCATAATTTTAAGTTATTTTAAATGGATGTTAAATGTGCATTTTTTAATGATTTAATAAAAGAAGAAGTTTATGTAGCTCAACCTCCAGGTTTTACTGATTCTAAAATCCTGATTATGTTTTCAAGTTGAAGAAAGTCTTATACGGTTTGAAATAAGCCCCTCGTGCTTGGTACGATCGTCTAAGCTCTTTTCTACTTGACAACGATTTTTCAAAGGAAAAGGTTGACACTACATTGTTTATAAAATCTTTGAATAACAATATTATTATGATTCAAATCTATGTAGATGATATTATTTTTGGATCCACTGATGAATCTCTTTGTCAAGACTTTTCAAAGTATATGTAGAATGAGTTTGAGATGAGCATGATAGAAGAGCTGAAATTCTTTCTCGGATTGCAAATCAAACAAACCAACAATGGGACATTCATAAATCAAGCAAAGTACACAAAAGATCTATTAAAGAAGTTCGACCTAGAAGCACTCAAACCACTTAGCACTCCAATGGCGACTTCAACCAAGGCAAACCCGTCGACATACGTAAGTATCGAGGTATGATCGGTAGCTTATTGTACTTAACTGCTAGTCGACCAGACATTATGTTTAGTATTTGCTTGTGTGTACATTTTCAAGCCAATCCTAAGGAAACACATCTGTGCGCATTTAAGCGTATCTTTCGATACCTTAAAGGCACCTCTTCTGTCGGCTTATGGTATCCCAAAACCACGTCATTTGACCTAACCTGTTATTCAGATGCTGATTTTGTCGGATGTAAAGTAGATAGAAAAAGTACCAGCGGCACATGTTATTTCCTAGGAAAAGCCCTAGTCTCTTGGTTTAGCAAAAAGCAAATTTTGTCGCATTATCAACAACCGAGGCTGAGTATATCACCGCAGGACGTTGTTGTGCACAAATTTTGTGGATGAAGCAAACTTTAGAAGACTATGGATTGTATTACACACACATACCCATTTTCTGTGATAACACTAATTCTATTAATTTGACTAAGAATCCAGTATGTCACTCTCGTACTAAGCATATCGAGATTCGACATCATTTTCTTAGAGATCATCAAGAAAATGGAGATATAGACCTTGTATACATAAACACACAGAATCAATTGGCTGACATATTCACAAAATCTCTAGCGCCAGATCGTTTCAATTATTTACGTCGAAAATTAAAAATTTTAGATGTCAATAATATTAATTAATTTTGTTTTATTAATTAATTTATTTAATACTCAATAACTGTTTTCGAGACAAGCCCAAAAAGAGTCTATCTGTCACCACGACTGCGGTCGAAGCGAAGCGGTATTTAAGAGTTCCCCTGTGAACCTCCGTTAGCTGGGACAGTACTCCTACAGCTAATCTGAAACATATGCTGAGTAAAGAATATTAATTTATAAAATTATATTAATTATATTATTTAAAATTTAAAATTACTAAACTTTGAATTAAATATTTGAAATAAGTTGATGAAAAGGATATGGCCCACAAATTTTTTTTTAAACCCAAGAGAACCCTAAGCGAATTCGGCCCGAGTTCGGTCCGAATTCGGCCAGAGTTCTGTTGGTGTTGTATATGTTTTAAACCAGAACCCGAGGCCTTCTCCTCTTCATCACTTCCAAACCAATTTATCATCATCACAGCAGCAGTCGAAGAACACCTCAAACCCTAGCTTTTCTCCACTTCATTTCTTCCAATCTACGTGGAGATTTCTATCCAAAATTTGGATTCATGCGGAGAATCGCATCCTCTACAACATACTTGATTTTTGGAAGGTATAATTCCTTCTCTCCTCCACTTTCAAATTTTTAGGGTTTCTTAGTTTTGGGAAAGAATGCCTAAGGGATTCAATCATTTCAAGAGGAAGAAGTCCCATGCCAGTGAAGAGGCATCGTCTTCTGATCCGAACATGAATTCCCTTTTTTTTCCGGTCCAATCGGATGACGGCGTATTGGATGAGTTTTACTTCAAAACTCATGACCAAGCATTGCTTTGGTATGCCGATTTTGCTATGCACACTATATGCACCGGCTCCGATTAAGTGGACTGTATTTCCTGAACACCGTCCCTACTTTGAGGCATAGGGTTACACCATCTTGCTACCCTACAATTCCCTATAGCTACTAATGACCTTAGATTGTTCTATTATAACTTCGTGTTAGACACTTTACCGCAAGGACTCGTATTGGCGGGATAGATATCGAGTTCGATGATGCATTGCTAGCAGAAATCCTTGGTATTCCAAACGAAGGTGCCCCGCTCGATGACATCACCGACTTCGATTTTCTCGAAGGTACGACTCTTGTTAGTTTCAAGAATGAGCTTTATGCGCCCGCACGTGCTCATCCTGGAAAGTTCAAGGCAATAACTTGAACTTGTTTAACTACGAGTTACATCGCATCATCTATTACACTCTACTTCCCAAATCGCTTCAAAAGATGATGTCACTGCACTAGAACTTTCTGCCCTATATCACATTCTTAAGGGGATTCATTTTTCTGTCCTAAGACTATCATTCAGATGATGGGTAGATGTCGCGGAAGAGACCGCAACCACTCTTATGCGATGATTATCCCACGCATCTTTCAGCATTTTGACATAGACTTATCCACTTGTGCTCTGGACCCTGAGCCCAAGTTCCTTAAGCTTTCTCGTCGCAGCATTGCCACTGCTCCTCCACCTCCTGCACCTGCTCCTACTGTACCTACTCCTACTGTACCTGTTCCTCCTCAGTCTTACCCTATGACTTTTGAGGGTATTCATCAGCACCTATCGGATCTGCAGACGTTCTTTGTTGACACGTTTAGGAAACATGAGTTCCGTGACGTGACTCGGTTCCAGGCTATTGCCAACTCATTTGCCGATCTCCGATTTGCTCAAACGGGTCATTCTGCTAGCTCTCTTCCTAGAGACCCTTCTGTATCTGGTTACCGCATTGATGATGAGGCAGTCCACTCTCTGTTCCAGCCAAGGAACGCTTACGATTGGTATCGTACTTCTGGTTCTACTCCACACTCTGGAGCTGCACTTCTGGAACTGGTCCATCCGGACATGGTGGACATGCTGGCACTGCAGATGATGACGATGATGATGAGGATGATTTTTGATTTGTCATACTTTTGAGACTGATGATTTTGTCTTTTGTTTACTTGGAAATGCTCCGACATTCCAAGATAGTATCAGTACTCTTATTAGTTTTATGGTTATGATTTGTGATTTTTTGATGGCATGTTATATGCTTCAGTTTAGCATTTTATTCACTTCGGCTTTTATTATAGCATTATCTTTGTATGCTTCCATTTACACTGCCTGTGAAATATTCTCTGCTTATTTTTTTGTCTGTGACATTTATACCATGGCTGTGATAAATATTTTTTTATATATCCATATTTTTGTGTTTTCACTGATTGTAACTTATGCATATATTGCGGGAGAGCTTTCTCTTTTACAATTATTTTCTTAAGTGACAACGGGGGATAAATAAGATCTAACATTTTTATGGATACAGGTTATGAACAATTTTTTTATATATCTCGGTACAATTTTGAGTTGATAAAGACCAAAGATGTTATATCGGTCAAAGTTTGTCAATTATCAAAATGGATGAGATTGTTGGCCCATTGGTCATGGTCAAACCTGATTTTAATAATTAATCAAACTCTGTCTCGATATACGGAATAATTCAGATGTTTACTCAAAAGTTTTGGATACCTGAAGATCGAAGCTATGTTTGTCACTCAAGACTGTATTTCCTTACGCAATATAATTTTTATTTTTATTGAGTCTAGGAATACATTGTACACCAAGTCGTACTGGCAAATAGGCTATCCGAAATCTTTTTCAAAACTGACCTATCGTGTTTAAAAATGACCTATTTTTTGAAAAACATCTGCTATTTACAAAAAGCTTCTGAAGGATTTCAAAAAGCCAAAAAGATTTTTCATAAAATTAACCTGACTAACCTTGACAGAACTCGGCCAGAATTCGGCCAAGGTAAACTTATGTGAAAATTGGATTTTGAACTTAGTCTTCCTTCAGTTGCGGTTTGTTACAAAGAGTTCTGTCCGAATTCTGCCCGAATTCTGTCAGAGTTCTATCTTTGGAAAAACTATAAATAGAGAGGAATTCTGATCATTTAAAATCACTCATCACTTTCATTCTCTCTTCTAAAGCTTACATTTCTTCCAAAGAGTTTTCAAAAAGCTTCCATTTCAAATCCCAAGCCAGTTACAATTCTCTAGTCAATTTGTCGGTACGGTGCGGTCTAGAAGATTTCAGAGAAATTGTAATCAGAGGTTTGATTGAAGAAAGACTCTTCAAAACTGAAGTTGGTCGAGTTCTTCTATTAAAGCTCGCGTCGTTAGAAGTTGCAAGGACTTCGTATGAAAACTTGCGGGATTTTCAATAGTGGATTCAACTGGAAGCTAGAGTTCTTCCGACTGGACTAGTCCTCAAGAGGAAAACCAGTATAAATCTCTATGTTTGCTTTTTCTTCTGATCACTCTTTTCTTTACAGTTATTACTTTGTGATTATTGTTATTTCTGTGATCTAATGCTAACAAGTTTTAATTAGCAATATTCCGCTGCCTACTCTATTCACCCCTCCACTAGAGTATTTGATTTACGACTTCGTTCCTAATGAATTAGAGAGAGAATATTACAAAGATCATGTTAATAGTAAGAGTACAAAATGTAAATGTATTATTGTCATCCTTAACATATTGCTTCTTTCATTGATAAATAAAATATTTCTAATGATTTTTCTTCAAGAAAATAGAGGTTAGTATACATATTAACAAAATATAAGTAAAACGATGCATACCTTGTTCATTCAGGCACAACAATACATTTTTGCACAATAGTATATTTTTTCAATAAATTTTAACAATAAAAATAATTCAACAATATTGTAAAATAGTCAGATAAATAGTTTTTATTAGATATTTCTTAATTACAAAAATATCCTTATTGATATAGTTGCAAAATCGATACATACAATCATAGATATTATATCATCAATGTGATACTTTGCATTAAAATACCAAGTAAATAAGCAGAAAGAACAAATACCAAACTATGACCGATTAACATGCATGATTTTTAAAATCAAAAATATCTATAGATCCGAGACCGAAAATAATTGTAGAACTTTAGTTACTATGGGATTTTCTTTGGATCCATCTACACCATAGTAGGATCCTCATTTATGAAAGAGTAAAGTACCTTAATATTTAATTGTGACTACTAAACAATCCCTTAAGCAAAATGTTTCAGCAAGGGTGCTAGTCCAATATACACATTTAATAGGCAAAGAAATTAAGAAGCTAAGCAAAAAAAAAAATCAAATATAGTTAATGAGCGAAACTTGTCAATATCATCATGTTAAGAAATATGACTTATACAAAATTTATGAGCAATTTTTTTTTTAGTGAGGTCGTCTCAAATCCAATAATATTATACTGACTCATATCACAATCAACAATTCTATGAAAATATACAATATATATTATTATAACTTTATAGATCCACAAGCAAATTCTTTGTAGAAAATAAGAGTGATGTGAGTATGAGATAGACTTTGTTTTCCACCATTTCGAGTTTGAAACTCAATCTGAATGCAAATAAATCTAAACACAAGACACTGATTGAGACAAATGAGAAACAAATCTAAACACAAGACGCTGATTGCGACAAATCTAAAAACAAGACGCTGATTGAGACAAATGAGAAACAAATCTAAACACAAGACGCTAATCAAAGCCAAATAATTTAAAACTGAATTTTGTATTTCTCCATTCAAATAAGGAAGAGAGGTAGAGTTTAGAAAGACAAATCTTTACAACTCATGGTTCACGAATCTTTTACATACATTGTTCAAAATAATTAAACAAATGAAAAATAAAACAAAGTTTGACATGACAATAAAGCCATGTGCATTTCAAACTAGTAAAAATGGACATGAAAATAAAATGTAGACATAATGTGGATAAGTACTTTCAAAGGTCGTACAAGCCTAGAATAAAAAATTTTTTAATGAAAGGTGAAGCAAACTCTAATAATACAACTAATAGTAAGTCCATTCTTACTTTGGTAATATAGCATACTTGGTTATTGATTCCCATGTATGTATTATAACAAATACGAGCAGTTGCATGCCATGCAAGTTACTGCGGTAAATAGTTGTAGTATGATCAAACATGAACATGTTCCAGTTGAAAATTAACCACCTATTGTAGTTTGTGATGACAAATCAAAATATGTTAAAGATAATAGGGTCCCCCAGTGATATATAACTTTCAAGAAGAGGAGCCAGGCACGCTCTTGGCATAATGATAATAACCGCAATACCTATTAATGCTATTGCTAATCAAGTGTAAACATTTCACTCAAGTATCAATGAGTGCAAATAGTTTCAATCGTAGGAATATCTCTGTAACCAAAATTTGTTAGCACTCATTTAAACAAATCGGTTACAATAACTTTAAAATTGTAATAATTGTAATAATGATAGAAATAAATGAATTTAATTGGAATTATAGATTTTGAGTAAATACAATTATGTAGACAATAGATGAAGTTGCAATTTTAGGATAACTATATGAAGAAAATTATTTCTCACAGAAATACCAGAAAATATTTCTCAATAAGATAAATTCAATTTCCAGTAAATAGTATACTCTATTTATAAAGATGCAAAAAATTTAAATTGAAGAAAATTTACAATGTTGAAACCAAATTTTCTGACAAAACTCTTGGTTCCAAGAGTTCAATGAGATGACCAACTTGGTTAAACCAAATAATTTAAAATGGAAAAGAGACTAATCCAATTAAGTAAATCTATTAAATGCATTAAAATTGTCCTAGACAACAAGGCACTGAAACATCATAATATGCATATATCTCAAATGGAACAATAGCATAAAGGAAAAAACGTGAACTTAAGAATCATTAATATATTCAACATAAAGTAACATAAAAATCTGTCATAGGAACTTATGACCGTGAACTTGTGCTCACCTTTTGAGAGATTTAATGACGAAATACTATCCCAACTCATCAAAGTTAGAAATATGGGCTCTCTTGCATTGTAGATGAAAAAAAAGTAAAACGGTAGTCAGAGTGCCTATTTAGTAGAGATGAACGAAGAGCTCCGTCAATCGTGTTGACAGTGTCACACCATGTCTTTTATTAACTTATATGATATTATACCATATGAATATATATTTAAATTTTGCATAATGATGAATAAAAATATGATATTTCAAGGATCGATTAACTCTTAGATTGTTGAAAATTCTTTACTTTAATATCTGCAACAAAATATAAAACAGTAAATTGTTACCGGCCTCCGGGGAAGTTGCGCACGTAGCACTGCCCTAAGAGTTAATTTGGGTCTATGTGCAGACTTTGTCCGAATGCTCTTAGTGGTAAAATCTCCGCTCCACCGGAATCTTCTTGCCGTACACGACGTAGAGAGAGTGACCCTCGACCTAGCTCTGCCCAGAGCAACAAACCAAGAACAAAAGAGTTTCGGAGTGACAAGAATTCGAGAGAGAGAGAGAGAGTATTTTGTAGTAATTTTCAGTGTGTACAAAATATTGAGATATGCCTCAACATATAGGCTTTTTCAAGGTTAGGGAATAATGGAGAATGAAGGCAATTTAATCCAGCCAATAAATATTGAATGTTACAAATAAATTCAAATGAAAAACATGTGATACATTGTATCTGGACAGGAGTTAATATGTCAAATGTTACAATATTAAAGGTTTATAACGGTCAAAATTAAATGAGGAAGAGCAAAAGGATTTTTAGGGTCTCAGCCCGAACCCAAAGAGAAATCGAATCGGCATTCGACGTCCGCAGATGTGGGCACGTACCCGCACCCATTACGTGCGTCGAACCGAACCGATATGGGACTATTAGAGGGAATTGAGCTTTTGCTCTAGTGTGTAAACACACACAGCTAACAAGATGTGATTGGCAGTGGTAGATGGAGAAAGTCGGGTTGGTGGTTTTGTGCGGTTGGCGTGACAGAGGCACCGGGGAGAGGTGGAGCTGGGTAGTCGAAGGAAAGAGGAGGGGGGTGATGGCGGATACTGGCTGGCGAGGAGTTGGGTTGATGGGCAGGAGACAGGGACAGGGCTGGTGTGCTTGTGGGTTGGGAGAGAAATGATCTATGTATAGTTTTTGAAAAGAAACAATGGTTACTCCATATATACCGTATGGGAAGAGATAGTAACAATCTGGTTCAAATTCAAATTGGAGTATGAGGAGATTACGATCGAAAATCCAATATTAAGAGAATCCTTTCTCTAATTTAAATCAAATAATATATTTTAAAATTAATCTAATATGTTAATGATAATAAATTTAAATCAACCAATTACTATTATCAAATAATTTCAAAATACAAATTCAAATATTTCATAATTAATAGATTACTCTATGTCATTGAGGTAATATAAATTATATAAATTTAAATCTTTTTCAAATACTACTTATCACATTTAAATATAATATTTAAATTAAAATCAATCGAATCATAATCAATTAAAAATAATATTAATTCAAGTAATATTGATATTATCAAGCAACTAAATCATATAATTTAATTCTATAGATGATCGACCTAATAATTTACAAAATAATATTTAGTATTTATCAAATAACATATTCTTAAATTAAAATGATAATTGATTATCTCTATAAATAATATCCGGTAAAAACTTATTTTTATTAATCAAAATTCCTATAAGATATTTATAATTTTAAAACAATTTTTGAAATTAATATTTAATAAAATCCAAAGTAGTAACTAAACATCTTTCATAATTCTAACAATATTTAAAATATTTCTATTAAAACAAATTAGCACTCTCAAATATTTAATTTACAATTAGCTTTTGATAAAAGACAATATCATTTGCAAAGTCTCGACTGTGACGCGGCAGAGGTGCTGGGGTTTCGACAGGAGTACTGTGTCCATGTCCTCGAACACAGAAATATGGAATTCAGGGTTAGGGTTAGGGTTTTGGGATTGGAGATTTTGGGAATTAGGGTTAGGAATTTTGTGGAGAAAACCAAGAGAGCTCCCATATATATTTATATTTATATATATTATATATTTTTTTTTTATATAATATATATATATTATATATATATATATATATATATATATATCCAAAGATAGATCTTTCCATAAATCAATTAAGATTTAAACTTAATCAATCAAATGTAATTGATTTGAATAATAATTCAAATTGATATCCATATGATCAAATAGTATTTAAAAGGTATCTTATAAATTCAAATCTCTATAAATATCTATATCATTAAATACAAAATCTTATTTTAAAATAATTTTGACAAATTCCTTCGTCAATTAAAAGAATTTCAAATTGAAATTTATTTTCTAATTCAAAATATTTACTAAAAGTAAAATAAATAAATTTTTTGAAAATTCGGGAAGAGGAGTTACATGTGTTGCACCTCAAATCCCAATGCCATAATGCACACATTTCATCTTTACAAGGATTTTTTTTCTTCTTTGGAGTTGCTAGCTTCACTTTCATATCTGTTCTCATGAGTAGCTTCAAGTAATTTTTAGATTTCATGAGATGTGCAAGTAGTAATATTTGAATACATTTAAGTGTACAACACAATAAAGAGCATTTTTGCTTTTGCACCAAGGCTAGCTAACTTATTTTCTTCCTCGGTGTAACTATATAAGACTTATTAATAATAGAAGAAGTGAGAATAGAGGTGATAGTAGGCTTTTTATAGCCATTAATAACAATTGACCATAGGTCAAAATCTAGAGACTTCAGGTAGAAGCTCATTCGTGTCTTCCAATATGTATAGTTCGTTCCATCAAATAGAGGAGGTCTATTTGTGGATTGCCCTTCACCTGTGAATTTTGATTTCACGATTGCCATATATACTCTCTAGAGTGTTATGTATAAGTATAACCTGCTATGATACCAATTGTAGGAATAATTGGTATGATCGGTAATACCTATAAAGAAACCCGCTCTGATATTAATCGTAGGAACGTTGAGCACCTCTAGAAGGGGGTAAATAAAGTGTGTGCGTGCAGCAGAAAAATAATCACCAAATTTAAAAAATTATATGTATGTGCAATGTCACAGATGATAAGTGCTAGGTAGATGATAACAAATATATATTATACAAATTAAATACGTAATGTAAAGAGCATCAGAAAAACAAACTCATGGCACAACGATGTATACTACTTTTCCTTTGAGATGACTAGTTCCGTCTCGAGTACTCTTGCTCGATGTTAATCCACTATGGCATAAGCTTTGAATCTAAAGCACTTGCAACTCCTTACAACCTCGAGTTTTTATCCAAAGGACTCGCAACTTCAATAAGGCAAAACTTGAAAACTGTAACGTTTTCGGAAATCCTTCTTTACAAATTCAAAGCAAACTCTAGATCGAACCAGAATGGCACTTTCCTGGCTAGGAGTCGTAAAGGCTTAGATAGGAAAGTTAAGTAGCTCTGAGAACTCTTAAGGAATATAAGAGAATAGAATGGAATAAGATATTAGAATAAAGAAATCTCTTCCATTTATAAGGTTCTGGGGGATCGAACTCGGGCAGAGTTTGGTTTTCTAACGTTCATAAATTCCAACATTAGAGCCGATTCAACAGGGTGACCTGATCCAATGGAATACTGAGTCAGTAGGGACCTAGTTCGGTCCGAGTTTGGGCAGAACTCGGTTCGAGTTCGGTTGCCCTGTATTCAGGTTGGTTGGACTCTTTTTTAGTGGGCTTTTATGTGGACTGAAAGAACAAAATTGATATAGGCTTTATGTAGGCTTTTTGGTGGAGTTTATGAAAAGCTACGCTAAGTGCCAAATCAGTCTAATGTACAATTTGTCTAGACTCAATAAAGTATAAAAATACATAAACAAATATAAAAATCTAGAGCCTTTTGATGATATAGTTTTCCTTGATGGTAGCTATCCAAAGATAAACAGATCTGGAAACCTGAATACCTTTTGGGAGCTTCGACCCCAAACCCCCACGGGGGCGCTGCCCTCTCGACCCTTGTCCTGATCGGAAAGCAAACCTCCTGCGAGGCCTCGGAGGTTGTTGGATGGTTGTAAGCCCCCTAAAATTTAGGGTTAATTTTTTTTTAATTTTCTAAATCAATTATTTTCAATAAATATTGTTATTTGATTATTATTTTATTTAGTGTTCTTTTTATAACTTTGATTTCTGAGCGTCAGAGATGCCAATCTCTGGAAACTTTCTTTAGTTTGTAGTAGACAAGATTATCTTCATGTTGATATATCATATTCCAATCAAACTTGTTCCCTTGTACTCTTTTTGCATCGCACAACTTCGGGCCAATTTAGGTCATTTGATCGTTGAATAATTATTAATAAATTTTCCACTTTTATTTTGATCATCATATGCACGTTGCGTGACTTTTAATTTAGGAGCACAAGACTAGTCATTTTCTCAAAACCAACTTTTAGTGCATGATCTACTCTAGACACCTTACATCCATGACCCTCATGTCCCACTCAAACACACCATCTTGTGCTTCATTTGCTTCGCACAACTTTTCTGACACGAGACCCAATTTTAATTCATCCCACGGGGTCACATTTATTTTCGACTTAATTGGGGACACCCTTTCAACCCAAACTTATCGACCCAAAATATGGACATGACCCACATTAAGCCTACTACCCACATGACACTTGTGTCCCATTTAATTGAGCCCCGTATGCTACTATTTACCCGTGATCATAAATGACTAAATTAAATCATTTATTACACAAAGTCCATTTTGACTCGACCCGACTCGACTGAACCCAACCCAAGCTTCATGTTACCCCTCATGAACACCCACACCCTCACTCTCCTACAAAAAACCAAATACCTAGTCTTCCCACCCCAAAATTCAAGGAAAACTCCATTGATTTAATTCCTAAGATATAACCTAATATAGACACATAAAATCTTAGCCTTTGATTTTGCCTCTATTAATCCCCACCACATTTTCTACAAGACACACATCCCCACACCCTTTCCTACATGGCCGGCCCTAATACCCTCTTCTTACTTTTACAAAGAATCTCTCTCTCTCTCTCTCTCCTCTCTCTCCTCTCTTTCCTTTAATAGCCTGAACCCATCCTCTCTTCTCCTCTCCTTCATCAACTTCATCATCACCATCTCTCCTCCTCATAACAGCAGCCTCCCTAGGTCGAGCCCCCTCAACAGCACTCCTTCTCACATCTTCTTCTCCATTCACTTCTCCATTTCATATCCTTTTCATCTTCTTCATCATTCCATCACCTCCGCTCCATCACCATCATCTCCTCCACTCTCCTATGCCCAAACCTTCCTCTCCATCTAAACTTCTTCTCCTCCTCTTCCCATTTGCTGCAGTAACAGCAGCTGCAACCGACGGCCACCACCACCGGGCAGCCTCACACCTCCCAGCCTGTGACCAGGCATGCACGCGAGACAGCAGTAGCGGCACACAAGCAGCAGCGGCAAGCAACGCACGTGCGTGCGTACACTGCAGCATGCAGCAGCATGGCAACATCCCCGTGCGCCACCGTACGACCGTCGCGACCGCCCTCATGACTGGGCGAACCTCCGGAGGGCGCCTCCAAGCCGACGCCATCCTTCCTGACACGTAAAATGGGCTATTCGTGCGTTTGGCACAAGATTCTGTCGTGGCGCACAAAATGGCGAAGTCAGAATCTCCTTTCGGGTCAGCGACTTCGTGCACATTTTTCGAGAAATCTAACTGTTGGATCGACGAACTCTTTGCTCCGTCCCAATCTCGGAATATACCTCTTCACCCCTGTCAAGTTTCAACTATTAATTCGATCGTTTGATAGATCAAAACTGGCCGCCAAGTTGACTGTTTAAATTGTGTATGTTTTGGACAGTTTTGCGGAGCCAACTTCGTCGGCTCGTATCTCCGCCATCGCAGCTCCGTTTAGCGTGCCACCAGTTCCTGTGCAAAGCTGGTATAACCCTCTTCCTATCCCTTAATTTTAGTTTTATTGTGAGCTCGTTTGATTGGTTGAATTTGACGCCAAAGTTGGCCATCCAAATTCGTAATTTCTAACTTGTAAAATTCTAATTTTGAACCAGGGACTCCGGATTCAATTTCTGACGCTACCATTAGACCTATGGCATCGTCCTGAAATGAATTCATATAAAGTTTCTTTAATTTGGAGGACATGGGCCTCGGCACGTATTTAGATACAAGGCGGGCCCTACAATCCGAGTCAACAGGTTATTTTGAGATCGGCTCATCGGAATCCAATTTTGGATATACCATTGAGTTCGTATCATCATTCTGGACTCGTTGAAATATAATTTGCTGAGTTTTGAGGATATTGGCTCCGACACGCTTTTTCATGCAAACCAAAATTTTAATGTCCTGGTCAACGGACCAATTTGAGATCGGATCAACGGAATCAAATTCCGGATATACTATTGGGTTCGTATCGTCATTCTGGATTTGTGGACATATAATTTGTTAGGTTTAGTGGACTTGTATCCTTGCACATTTTTTGATGTAAAGTGGGTCCGACAGGACACCATTTTGACCCAAAATTACCTTTTTGCCCTTGTGTCCAAACTGGACTTATGGATAGATTATCCTAGCTGATTTGCCCTTCTGGACACGTTGGCGATATTTGTTTCATCACCTGACAATGTTTGTAGATATTTCTTTATGTATCACCTTTAGTTATAATTAATTCTTATTATGTTCGTATTTCGTAATTAGTGCAACGAAACTGAGATCAGTCGATTCCAGTGATCTCACATCGCTGAAATTGACAAGATGGCCATGTGGATCACTATGATAAGATTATTAACCTTACTGTTGATCATCTTATCTCGATTTACCTGTCATAAGTTTCGATGTACGAATAACGAGGTACAACTTGATATTTTAATACTTAGACTAGATTTGACCATATTTGACCATGGTTGACTGTTTTGACTCAAGGTCAACTACAAGTCAAGATTTGACCTAGATTGGGCTAGGAGTTGACCAGTTAACCAAAAGTCAACTATAAGTCAACACTTGACCTAGTTTGACTTCATGTGACCTAGTTTGACTTAGTGTGACCTAGTTTGACTGAGTTTAACCTAGATTTCATAGCATATACTATATAATCATGCCTAACAATATTGAACCCTAATTAGCTTATATATAGGTATGTGACATCACTCTGAGCATCGACCCCATTTAATAGCTCAGGACCGCAAGCGAGTACATTCTTTTATAGTAGTTCCTTGTCTTGATATTTTTGTAACCGATTCAGTTATAGTATTTTACTTGATTCTTGTCACGAGGGTGCACGGACTAGTATACGTCGGATCCTGGCATAAGATGTTATTCCTGGACTTTCTTGGTACATTTGTACATTGTTCGATCTTATTTCTTGTACTTGTATAGACACCAATTCCTGAGAGGGATTAGCTACCCTCTTGGAGAATCCCGTGGCATGACGTGTTATGTCCGGATCCATATACTATTCGGGGATGGGGAGTTATTATAGATTATGTGATCAATACCCCCATGTCACTATTCTTGTGCTTGCATCACCCTCATCGCACGTAGGGTGTAGTGAGATCTTATATTTCTTGTGATCGCTTTCCATGTTGGCCGGCTTGACCCTTCCTGAGATTTTACTGTGATAGCCGGGCCAAATGGAACAGCCTGATCTGGACCCAAGCCGATCACATAATGCTATAATATCTCAAGGCACATTTTATGTTTACATTATACATCAGATATTCATGTACTGTTCTACTTTCCTGTACATTACACCCTGACATGATTTCCAGTTTATATATTATGTTTTACTTATAGTCTTGATATATCATCTTGTATTCTATTATAATTGTCTCTTATAGCATTTGTCAATACAATGGAACTGTTGTTGGTGTTTGTGCTCGTTCATTTTTCTGACAGGATAACCCCGTTGATATTACAGAGGATTTAGATGTTGACTGCTCGAGACTATTACCATGATCTCCCTCTTATGCCAGTGTTTGTAGTGGTAGTGACCTAGACTAGTTAGGTTTGACTGGACTGCGTTCCAGCTAGCTTTGAGACTTATGTTATATGTTATATTTTGGGATATTGTATTATGTCTTAAACTCTGATCTTGTGGTTTTTGTATCTACTTCAGTTTATCTATTTTTCATCATATATTTATGATATTCATGCTTATCTTTCATAGATGTCATGTGATTGAGTTGAGATTATATACCTCCGTGCGGAGATGACAGGTACATATATATTGCGTCTAGATGTTATACTTTCTAGTAGACCTATATAGCGTTCTACCGTCGATTCTGCGGCGTAGGCTGGGAGTACCCACGTGTTCGTGCCCCTAATCAGGGTGCGGGTCATGACAATGGTGCAGAGAAATCTTCTTGTATAACGTCATCTTTGGCCCATTGTTAATTCTTCACTGCATATATACTGGTTTGATCATGCTTGCTATTTGTCTGTAAATACAGTTTAGGCAAACAAAGCAGTATAATAGCATGATATTTTTAATGAACAGTAAAATAATGCTAAATTTAAGTAGCAATATTATTTGCCATTGATTGTAAAAGTACAGAACAATTATCGGAGGACTGAACTTAGACTCACAATACAAACTCGCTTGTACAAAGAAAGCCAAGGGACGAAAACCTAGGTACAGCAATCTAAGTACAATTGTTTATTTTAGATTCTGGGGGTGACGATAGAGGCTCGGGAAGGCGACGGCAGCCCTGCCTTACTCCTTGGACGATCGGTATGCAACCTTGGCTCCTTGTGAAAAGATGGTTGGCGTTGACGAAGAAGTACTCTTTTTGGCTCCTCTGTTGCTCTCCTGGCTTCTCTCTCTCTCTGTGTGTATTCTCTCTCTGACTTTGTATATTTTTTTATTCTTTTGTTGCCGGTCCTTGTGCAAAGAAATGATGCTGGCTATTTATAAGAGTGGGGTATGATCATTAGGGTTTGCTAATGATCATTGTTTTGGAATGTCGGCGCTCCTTCAATCTATCTGAACCCTTGGTCCTGATTACAATGAATCTCGGCCATTAATGAGGATAGCACCGAATCTTGTGAGCAATTAATGTTGATTGCTTTAAATCTTCATGATTGATTATACCAATGCCCGCTTGCTCGCCACGTGTCCCATTGGCTTGATGATAAATGATATGCCTTGATCTCAGTAATTATGATGATGATGTCAAATATATTTGTTGAGATTCGGTTAAATCGTTGATTGATCCGATGCCACGTGTTTTGATTGTGGGTCCTGCCAGAGCCGCATGGGATAGGCAAGACTTGAACCGCAGGGAGATAATCTTCATGAGCCGCATGGGACAGTGCTTCGTCGAATCCGCAGGGAACGAACTCTCAATGAGCCGCATATGCATAGTCTTTGCGAGCCGCATGAGCTAGCGTTGTATTGAGCCGCAGGGGCTGAGCTCTCAGTGGGCCGCATATGGCTAATTTTTGCTAGTCATATAGGGTGACTTCTCAGTGAGCCGCATGAAACTATTCTCTATTTAAGCCGCATGAGATTTGCCACGTGACAACCTAGGATTTCTGACGGATCGGGTCAGAGATCTTCTTCTTTTCTCGAAGAGTCTGTCATTATGGCAGAGTCATTATGACACTTTATGCCAGAGCCGCCACAGTCGTCAAATCGTGTCAGAGCATTAAATGAGGCCACTATTCAAAGGACCAGCTGTAGGGAAGGATCTCAGGAGGACACGTGGCATGGATCGAGCCGTATATTCCTGCTGAACCGCATACACTCTCGAGCCGCATGAGACAGAGAGTCTTCCTTTGAATTGTATAAGACAGCTCCCATATGAGCCGCATGGGCTTCGTATCCGGAGCCGCATGGACCATTATTCTGATATTTTCCATGCTTCTACAGGACCCCCTTCAAAGTTTTCAATTTACAAAATTGAAACACTTTGAATAAGAAGCATGGTCTCGTTCATGCCGCATAAGTGTCCCAGCCGCATAGATTCATCTGTCCGCATAGGCTCTTTGCCACGTGTCCTGACTACGTGTGCAAATCTTCATTAAATGCTCTTGATTCATTTTGATTTAACGCCGTCTTTTGGAGGAGGATCCCAAAGTTTTTATTCTTTTGATTGTCCAGTTTGCCTCGACAGCCGAAGGGTCGATCACGTCGTACGAGGCGTCGGTTCATAGTCCTTCTGTCTATAAATATGCGTATGGTCGGTTAGATTTTTTTAGCATTTCTCTTGACCAAAAGCTTCTGTCTTTGTCTCCTTCCTTCATCTGACTAACCGAAATGGCGCCAAGGATTTCCAAAGTTGTGAAGAAGGCCGCGGCGAAGAAAAAGAAATCAGCTTCGTCTTCGACTGTCGTTTCCCCTGTCCGCCTTGACGTTCACGTTGCCATCGAAGGTAACAACTGTGTAGAAGATAGGGTCTGCTCTACTGCCTACTTTGTGTACAAAACCACGTGGTTCGCATACATGTCCTCTGATCGTGCCGCATGGGATGTACCCCATGTCTGAGCCACATACAAGTTCAACTTACGTAGTCTGCATATATATCCTGTGACCGAGCTGCATGGAGTATGCTCCATGCGAGTTACGGGGTCCGCCTACACATCTCATGATCAAGTCGCATGGGGTATGCTTTATGTAGGAGCCGCATGTGAGTTCAACTTACGTAGTCCGCATATACGTCCCATGACTTGAATCCGCATGAGGTTTTCCCCATGTTCGACCCGAATGCGAGTTGCCTTCAACGAGCCGCATGACTCTTTAGAATATCTTTTACTTCATTCTGTTGTTTTGTTCTTGCAGTATCTCCGCTGGACGCTGAGGTTGCAGTGACAGAAGAGCCGTCGCCTCCTGCCATCGACCAGGGGTCTCCCTTTGTGACAGAGACGAAGAAGGAGGAACCGTCGTCTGCGCAGGATGGTCTCTCTCCAAATGTCGAGGCTGTTGGGGGTGGTAGCTCTGGGAATTCTGATGCTCCTATTCTGGACGAGGATCTCCTTCAACTGCATCCCTCGTATGTGAAGTGGTTGAGGGAGTGGTATATGCGTTTCTGTAACTAGGTTTTAGGGATTCCTTGTATGTTTCTGTCTGTTTAGCTGTGGTTTGTGTTTTCCCTTTTCGTCTGAAGAAGTAATGAAGAATTTCCTTTGGTTTTTGTTTGTTAATTGTGTGAATGTAGCTGGACATTCCAATGAATGGAATGTACTTGCTTTCCTCTTTTCTTGTAATGGTTACCTTTGGTTCTGTGTGAACTTTGTATCCCTAGTGTAGATTATGACTGGGTACTTATTCTGAAAGAGTGGGGTTATATCAAATCTGGGGACTTTATTCCCCCAGTGGAATCTTTGCTCATCTGGGCGACGTAGTTGACTTCAGAGTCAATGTGTCGAACTAGTCAGTGGTTTGAGCGGTCGATTGCCTCGCTGACGGACTATTTCTTGACGTTGTGTGCCTCTGAACCATAGTTGTTCCTCTGTCTTGTCTTGCTTGTTTTCTCTTTATTTCTATCTTGTAGCAGCGATATAATCCCGGAGGATGTGGAACTTTGAAAATGGATATGTTTCGTCTCATCTTTTCTTTCTTTGTACTTGGGTGTTTTGTGGAACTGGACTTGCTGGGGGATTATTTGTGGACCTGTTATCCTAGGCGTACCTTGGTTTTAGGTACGGATAACAAGTTTGGACAGGATGTCCGGAATAGCCGTGGCAAAGTGGTCATGGATGTTCTCGGTGCTTAACAAAAAAGGAATGCGTAGAGCAGCTGGGCTCCCGGGGCATGGTGGGGTAGTGAATTTATGCTAAGAAGCTTAGCAAAGGAATATTTGTGGACCTATTATCCTTGGCGTACCCTGGTTCGGGATACAGATAATAGGGTGAAAGGAAAACCAACATATTTGTTCAGAGGTCATGAGGACATGGCAAGCATGAGGGTTTTACCGTGGAACCTTCCTGCTCAGAGGTAGTGAGGACATGGCAGGGAAGGTTTCACGGGAGATATTCGTGGTCAACAGCGGACATTTGTGGACCTATTATCCTTGTCGTACTCCGGTTGTGGGTACAGATAATAGGTCGAAAGGAGACCGACATACTTGCTCAGAGGTAATGTGGACATGGCAAGCATGAAGGGTTCTTCGACGGAGCCTTCCCACTCAGAGGTAATGATGACATGGCAGGAGTGGGCTCAATGAAGAGGGAGTACATAGAACGACTCAGAGGTAGGAGAACGTGGAGGTTCTATGTGAGGGGCGGTTTGTTTTTGGTGGAAGTGAAAATGATTCAGAGGTAATGAGGACATGTCCGTTTTCGGAAATTTGTGGATCGATTATCCTTTTTGTGCACTGGGAGTGCGGGTATTGGATCATGAGGGAGGATCTCTTCCAGGGAAGCAAGTTCAGAGGTATAATCATACGTGACTTACTATCTGAAAGAGTGACCGAAATGTGAGTTCAGAGGCACCAGCGGGTACATAACTCGGTAAATTAATATATTGAGAAAGTGGGAGTCCAGCGGCACCAGCGGGTACATGACTCGATAATCTAAAGGAGATGTAGGGGTGAGTTCAGGGGCACCAGCAGGTACATGACTCGATAATCTTGAAATATTGTGGGTGTGAGTTCAGTGGTACCAGCCGGTACATGACTCGATAATCTGAAATGCTGAGGGTGTGAGTTCAGTGGTACCAGCCGGTACATGACTCGATAATCTGAAATGCTGAGGGTGTGAGTTCAGTGGTACCAGTGGGTACATGCCTCGACGACCTTGTAGCGAATGTCGTTTAGACATAATATTTCTTCAGGAACTTGCCGTTGACGGACAGCATGAGCAAGTCTCCGTTTTGCTTTGCAAGGCGGTAAGCACCGTTGGAGAATACCGTCTCAATGATAAATGGGCCCTCCCACTTTGGCTAGAATTTGCCGGTGGTCTTGTGAGTCATGACCATTGGCCTCCGGACTGCCAAGACGAGATCGCCTACCTGGAATGTTCTGATTTTGACCTTCTTGTTGAAGGCTCCTGAGATGCGTGCTTGGTATAGCTCGATCCTTTGCTGAGCTAGGAGGCGCTTTTCATCTAAGGCCTCTAACTCTTGCAGTCGACGTCGGTAGTTATCATCGGTTGTCAATTGGTGTGTGAGGGCGACACGTAGTGAGGGGATCTGTGTCTCCAAGGGGAGGACTGCCTCACTTCCGTATACCAGGAAGAATGGTGTATTTCCGGTGGCTGTTCGGACCGTGGTGCGATAAGCCCATAAGCACTCGCCGAGCTTGTCGTTCCAGTCACGTTTGTAGGAGGAGACAAACTTCTTGAGAAGTTTGATGATTGTTTTATTGAACGCCTCTGCTAACCCATTTGCTGTCGGGTTGTACGGCGTCGAGGCGATATTCTGAATACGGTGCTTATCGCAAAACCGATAGAATGCGTGGCTTGTAAACTGCGGACCATTATCATGGATGATCCTTCGGGGCAGTCCAAAGCGGTAGATGACGTGGTGTTTAAGGAAGCTGATCACGTTTGAAGTCTTGACTTCTGCGAGTGGGACAGCTTCCGCCCATTTAGAGAAGTAATCAGTGATCGCAAGTATGAAGCGATGTCCTCGGAAGGAATGTGGGGTGATTGGACCATGATATCCATTCCCCATGCTTCGAATGGCCAGGACGCCACTGTCGAATGTAAAAATTCGGAGGGTTGGTGGATGAAGTCCACGTGGACTTGGCAAGCTTTGCACTTTCTAGCATAATCTATCGCGTCTGCCACCATTGTGGGCCAATAGTAGCCCATTCGGCGAAGGCGGTCTTGCAGTTTCGGGCCGGGCTGGTGGGCCCCGCAAACACCGTCATGGGCTTCTCGTACGGCTTCTTTGGCTTCTGCGTTTGACAGACACCGAAGCAGTAATCCGTCGTAGGAGCGGCGATACAGCATTTTCGTCTCTGTATCGTAGAAGAATCTGAGGGAACGCCTTCTGATGGAAGTAGCTTCCTTTGGGTTCTCAGGCAGGATGTCGTAGACGACGAAGTCGATAAATGGTTGTCTCTAATCTGGGGCGTCATCGATCGTCTGTGTGGAATAACTTGCGACGAATTGCACATTGTTTTTGGGACAGACCAGTTCATGGCCTATCACTTCCGCTGATTGCCGATCATAATTCGGAACTGCTAGGGAAGCGGCGAGACCAGCTAGGGCATCTGCTTCAATATTTCGGAGTCTGGGGACGTGCTCGATGAAGAACCCCTCAAATGCCGAGATGATATTGATCGCTATTTGATGATAAGGGATCATGTCTTCATGGCGTACCTCGTACGAACCCCGGATCTGATTGACGATTAGTTGGGAATCGCCGTACGCTTCAAGGTATTCTACCCCCAGCTCTCTTGCAAGTTGGAGGCCAATGACCAGAGCGTTGTACTCGGCCACATTGTTAGAACAGGGTTCAGTGAGGGAATAAGCGCGATTAATCACCAATCCGGAAGGAGAGATTAGTACTACTCCGACTCCGACGACTATATTGCCTTTAGGTCTGGTCCTCGAAGCGCCGTCGAAGAACATTCGCCATATATTTTCGTGGGAGGTTGTATGCGAGTCGGCGACCTCATCTGGGATCTCTTCGTATATCCTGGAGGACTTCGAGCCTGGGTGGGCTGCCAAGAAATCTGCCAGGGCTTGACCTTTGACTCCCTTTTGGGGGACGAAGATCATATGATAAGGGGACAGCAGTATTGCCCATGTAGCGAGGCGAGAGCTGAGTGCCCCTGTTTTAGTCATGAGGACCCTGAAAGGGTTAACTCGTGAGATCACATGTATCGTTTGTCCGATGACATAGTGCCGCGTTTTCTGAATGGCGAACACCAGAGCGAGGCATTCCTTCTCCACAGCGGTGTATCGGTGCTCTGGTCCGATCATCATTCGGCTGAGATAATATATGGCCTGTTCATGGCCTGCATCGTTATTCTGTGCCAACAAAGCCCCGAGGGAATGCTCCATTGCTCGTACGTAGAGCAGGAATGGTTTTCCAGCAACCGGGGCCACCAGGACCGGAGGGTTCGACAAATACTCTTTGATGCTGTCGAAGGCCTGCTGACATTCTTCGTCCCATACGAACGAGACGCCTTTCTTCATGAGGTGGATAAATGGTCGGCATCTCCCGGAGAGGTTAGAAATAAACCTCCTAATGTAAGCTAGCCTTCCCTGAAGGCCTCTGAGTTCGCGAAGATTTCTCGGGGGACCCATCTCCATGATTGCTTTTATCTTCTCGGGGTCTACATGGATACCCTTTGCAGTGATGATGAAGCCTAAGAACTTCCCGCTAGATACGCCCAGGAAGGACTTCGTAGGGTTCATCTTCAAATTGTGCGTCCGCATTAGGTCGAATACCGTCCTTAGATCCTGCAGATGGTCTACTTTGCTACGGCTCTTGACGGCTATATCATCAACATAGCACTCCACCGTCTTGCGTAAGTGGTCTCTGAAGATGATGCTCATAGCTCTTTGATATGTGGCGCCAGCATTCTTTAAATCGAAAGGCATGACTGTGTAGCAGTACGTGCCAATCGGTGTTCGGAATGATGTATGCTTTTCGTCGTCGGAAGACATCTTGATTTGGTTGTATCCCGAGAAGCCATCCATGAATGACATGCGCTCAAAGCCGCAGGTATTGTCGATCATAATGTCTGTGATAGGAAGGGGGAATTCATCTTTGGGGCATGCCTCGTTCAGATTACGGAAGTCGATGCAGATTCGAATTTTTCCATTCTTCTTGAGGACAGGTACTATATTGGCGACCCAATCGGGATGTTGCTCCTCACGAATGAAGCCGCTGGCTATTAGTTTATTGACTTCAGCTTCGATCGCGTCCATGATGCTTGGGCGGAAGCGTCGCTGTTGTTGTTTGACTGGCTTCGCATCTGGCCGAATATTGAGTTTATGAAGAGCGATGTCAGGATTTAACCCTGGTATGTCTTCATAGCTCCAGGCGAACACATCAATGTACTCCCTGACAAGTTCTAACAGCGACTCCCGTTCTTCGTTGGTTAGGCTTTCACTGATGAAGATTAGTTTTGGAGAAGATTCGCTGCCGAGATCCACTTGTATGACCTTATCTTCGGTAGGAGGTTCTCTCAGTTCGAATCGCTTTTCCCATTGCGCGTCTAATTGCTGGGCCCATGGCTCTAGCTCGAGGATTTTGGGGATGTCTTCGTCTTCCTCGTAAGCGTCGGCGAACGTCGTGTTGACTGACATGACTTGTCTGAACACATCTCCGATGCTGGTATCTGAGTCGAAAGTTGGCGATCCGGTTGAATGCGACTGCCAGTCGCATTCTTCATCTGAACTTTCCGGGGTCGTAGTAGGCGTTACATACCCTAACCCGCATCGAGTTTTGTTATAGTAGTTCCATGGTTTGCCCGCCGGGGCTGGAGGCTTCAAAGGTAATCGTCGCCCAGTGTCATAGTTCAATCCTGGCGTAGTCTCTAGATCATACCCCTGTTTCTGCATGAGATATTTGGATTGAGGGCTATAGAGATACAGAGGCAGTCTCCCGGCATCTGACCTGAGGTCGTCTTCTTCTATGGTGCGGGGATGAGGGTTGTTCGTCCAGCCGAAGATGACTGGATGATCCCCTCCCTTGTGTATTCGGTAGGCGTCTTCTACTGGAGTAAGCTGGATTGCGGTGTACACATTTGTCACCTGTGTGTGTAGGTGAGCGCCTATGCCGTGTTCCATAGCATACATCGTACATAGCTTATTGAGCTCGATGTAGTTCAAAGATAACCCTTTATTGATGAAGTAAGATATCTTTTCTAGAGGGATTACATCATCAGCGGAGGGGACATTAGTGTGGGCGGCCACATACTTGGCTAGCTCCGGTTCCTCTTCGACTACCCCCTGTGTGAACGAAGACTGAGAGGACGACCTAGGAAGCTTGATCGTCAGTGGTCCAGTTGATGGAGCAGAGCGTGGAGTAGTTGGCAGACTGGCGACCCTTAGTTTGGCATTCGATGTGGAGCTAGGAGTGGCTGGTTCGCTGGAAGTGTCAGACCTTGCATCGAGGCGACAACCTTTCTTGGGAAGGCGTATTGTCAATGGCCTGTCCGAGGGGTTGAGCTTCCCTGTTTATGGTTGACTGACTCTTGGTAACCTGATTGTTAGTGGCTCCGTTGTGGGTCTCGACACTTGGCCGAATCTCGGCAGCCGGATTGTCATCTGCTCTTCTTGCGCCGAGAGGCTGATCGCGTCCTTCCGCAGAGTGGCGGTGAGGGGTGCAGACTTGCCCGGTTTGTGAGCTTGGAGGTGGATCGTCAGGGCTCCTTCTGATCCCGTGGCTGTCTCAGTATGAGCTTGTGCGTCTCCTTCATCCAGGTGCCTCTTCGACTTTTCGTATAAACAGGAGTCCGAGTAGTAAGATTCGACCCCTTTGAAGGGATCGATGTCAGCAAACTCTGTCTTCACGAAACCGTGTTTGTCGACATATTTGAAGCACTGGTGTAGCGTGGAAGGCACGATCATATAATCGTGTATCCATGGGCGCCCCAAGAGGATGTTGTAAGAAGTATCTGCATCTATGACGTAGCAGGTGACGTCGGATTGGAGATCGCCAATCTGACACTTCAGACGAATCTTCCCGATAGGGTAGCTCCTGCCTGAATTGAAATCGCTGATGGCGGTGCTTGTAGGTGTTAGGCGATGCATTGGGATGCGGAGATGATGTAGCAGACCTTTCGGGATGATGCTTATGAAAGAGCCAGGATCAATGTGCATCCGATCCACCTTCACGTCGCCGATGTATCCCGTGTAGTATAGCGGGCGATCATGTAGGTTGGTTTTGATGAGCATGTCCTGCGGAGTGAAGACGATGTTGGGCATTGCTCCCGTGCAGGCACTATCTTGGAGATCCATGGTTGAGTCCTCCCCAGTGAGGTTAGATTGAGCGAGATAGGCATCGGCATTTTGGAGTGCTTCGCTCAATGCAATACGAACGTCTTTGGAGAGCCTCAGGAGTTCATATAATGACAATTTGGTCGGAGTGTTAGCCAATTGTGCTAAGATGTCAAAGTTGTAGGGCCTCTCTAGCCCTTGGGCTGCGTCCTTTCGGAGAGATTTGTCGAAGCGAGTCTCCTTCGGCCTAGGCTTGTCGGTCGTCGAAGGCTGAGCCGGTCCCAGAGCATCAGTTGCAGTGGGTTGATGATTTTCAGCTGGACTATCAACCACAGGTTGGGATTGTGCTCCAGACCGCGTGACGACGGTTGTAGCTTCCTCGTTGTCTGCTGAAATTGTACGGCAGGTCATGATTTTTCTACTCTTTTTGTTGGTGGGAGATGGTGTGGGCCGAGTTACTTCTGACACTAAGTCTGGATGGGCCCACATAACCTCTCCTCTTGAGGTGGTGAGAGGTACTAGACCAGCAGCTTGTTCTCGGGGCGGAGGAAGATTGGTAATCTCCATTGTCGCGAGAGGGACGGGAATTACCCCGTCTTGGGTCTCCGTTGGAGGGAAGTTGCCGAATTGTACGGACACCATATTGGCTGCTACGGTTACCTCTTCGAAGTCGATGGCCAGAGCGTTCGAATCGATGAGGCTTTGGATGTACCGTTTTAGTTGGTAGCAGTCATGTGTAGCGTGGTGTACATAACAGTGGTAATGGCAGAACTTCGGGTTCTCCAAATCAGTCGGCCGAGGCTCCCGTCTTGGTGGAGGAAGCTGAATTCTACCTCCTTGTATAAGCATGTCTAAGATAGGCTTGACGTGGCCGTCTTCGAAAGAGTAAGTGATCTGAGGCCATTACTTGTCTGCTGGCTGTGGCTCGGGCTTCTGGGCCGTGTCGGCCACCATAGCCTATTTTCCCTTGCTGTCCTGATTGTTGGAGGGGTTACCCCCATTATCGTTGTTGAGACGCTTGCCCTTGTTTTCTCCTTCTGAGATGTGCAACCCCAGTTGGCGGGCCTTCTTCAGTCGTTCTTCAGCGCTTGTGGCACTGATGATGAACGCCTTCCAATCTTTGAATTGACTCTCGCCCATCCAGTGACTGATCGTTGGAAGCAGTCTCTTTTGGCAGATTTCGATCAAAGAAGAATCCGGATTTCCGGAAGGTAGCTTCATGGCGGTCTGGCGGAACCGCTCGATGTAGTTCCTTGTTAGCTCCTTCTCCCCTTGGACGACGTCCATGAGAGTGGACAGAGTGATGTCTTGTCCTACTTCATAGAATCGTTCCAAGAACATGCGCTTGAAGCCGACGAAGGAATGGATGCAGTTGTCCGGTAGATTGCGGTACCAATCAAAGGCGACTCCTTCCAATGCTCCAATGAATAACCGTGTGAGGATCGTGTCTTCATGGGGCAGATGGTCGGTGGTGACCTCAAAGTAAGTGATGTATCGACTTGCTGAGGTTTTGCCATCATACGGGTTGATGTTGAACGGCTTATATCTTGGTGGGAATGGAACATCCCTCCACTCAGCAGGATATGGTTGCCGTATTCTGAGATCTTGAGCATTTTCTCGGGCATGAAACATGGCACGGAGCTCTTGGACCTCTCTTCTTACTTCTCGGGTCTCATCTGTCGCGGCGGGGGCTGTTATTTCGGGAGGATTATTGCCCGGGTTTGGTGCCGCTGAGTTCGAATCTATATTGACCGCGGGGCCCGTGTTTGTTTGACCAGGCGCTTCTCCTTGTAAAGTAGGCAGGGTCGCTTTAATCTCGTCTACAGACTTGACCAAAGCAAGTAGTATGGCTTCGAGACTGTCGATGCGCTGGCGATCACTGGAACCACCTTGATCGCTGTCCATCATGAACACCGTTCTTACGTGAGGAGTGATGGAAGGAACGGTGGAGGATGTGCCCTCTGAGTCGTACCCATGCACCGAGAAGTCATCGGGATAGGTGGGAATGTTCTCTTCGGGCTCGGACTCGGAGGAAACGGTATCCCCAGCTTCAGAGCTTGCCTTGTCTTGAGAGTTACGGATGTCCTCGGGGGCATCAGTGTCCGTTGCTCCTGATGGAAGAGTTGTTTGTGCGGACTCGGTTCCTTGGAACATCGGATTGTTGCGGATGTTCGGAGAAGTGTTACCCCCAGCTCCTTCAACCCCCAGTTTCGTCTTTGAACGGGTGTGTTGGAATACACCAGTGGAGGGCAACCGTTTAGACGACAGTTTCTTAGTTGTAATGGTTGATATCTTCGGACTGGAGATGCTCGTTTTCTTCCTCCTCTCTTCGGCAGGAACTTTTTGAGCAGAATTGCAGGAGACAACAGGAGGTGCCTCATCTTCTGAGTTCGGGTACTGTAGCCTTTGGAAGGCGGATGGCCGAGCTTCCGTCATTGCCGCATTGTTGCAGCAGCAATTGACGATAATTTGGGTGCAGCGATGTCCAAGCGAGGACTCTTTGCACACCGACACTCCTTCTCTTTCCTTGCGTTTGTGGAGGATCGTCTCCCGCAGGTCAGAGGAACCACTCTGTCTGTTTGTCGCGGGGGGCTGGACTTGAGTGGTTGTATACAACTTTCCATCCGAGGCCCGTGTGATAGTCAACGGGACGCTCCGATAGTCAGAGGTTGGGACAGCTGACTAGGCTCGATGAGCCCGCGCTGCCCTAGACTTCCTCCTTCTAGCACTTGTGGGTGCGTAATAGGAGGAGTCCAAGTTGAATGCCACAGAATCTGGCTTATCATACAGAGAATCATCAGGGTCGGGACCGTATGAGAGACGGTCGAAGACCGATCGAGAGAAGCGTGGAACGGACGCTATGCTGCCAGAGTTGGGTACCGTGCAGGCTGTCTGCATGCGGCCATCTTCTGCTGTCAGATGAGTTGTCTTTGGGCGGTTAGGAGTCACGATCGTGCAGGCTGGCCGCATGCGGTTGGCAATAGTGGCCGCATGGGTTCTCTGCAAGCGGCTGCCTCCTGTAGCCTCATGTGTTTCATCCATGTGATTGGCGACTGGAGCTGCATAAATTATGCGGCTGCCAGATGTGACCGCATGATTCTTCTTCATGCGGCCAGCGATTGTGGCCGCATGGGCTTTGTCCCTGCGGCTAGCGGATGTGGTCGCATGAGCCTTTTTCACTCGGCTAGCACCCCTATGCGGCTCAGTTCGCGTAGAGTTCCTCTTTGCCTCTGCAAGTCCAGCATCATAGTGTTTTCTTCTGCCGGACTTGGAGACAGCAGAGTTGTCTACGGTCTGAAGTGGGGCCGCAGAAGAGTCCTTCTCACCGTCTTGAGCAACAGAGGGTACACCGTCGGGGACTTGGGAAGGAGCAAATGATTTTGGCCTCCACTCTCTGCGAGCCTTTGTCGTGCGGGTGCGCTTCTGGACCGGGCCAGCGCTTCCTTCGGAGAGCATCTCTTCAAACGCTTGTTGGTCGAAGCGGACGACCATCTTTTGTTGCGTGGAGCCAAGTTTGGCTGCATCCGATTGCGTCACCAACTCCTCAGCCGTGGAGAAGTTTGTCCCCAGCAGAGTCGCCATCGTGTTTGCCATTGATTGTAAAAGTACAGAACAATTATCGGAGGACTGAACTTAGACTCACAATACAAACTCGCTTGTACAAAGAAAGCCTAGGGACGAAAACCTAGGTACAGCAATCTAAGTACAATTGTTTATTTTAGATTCTGGGGGGTGACGATAGAGGCTCGGGAAGGCGACGGCAGCCCTGCCTTACTCCTCGGACGATCGGTATGCAACCTTGGCTCCTTGTGAAAAGATGGTTGGCGTTGACGAAGAAGTGCTCTTTTTGGCTCCTCTGTTGCTCTCCTGTCTTCTCTCTCTCTCTGTGTGTATTCTCTCTCTAACTCTGTATATTTTTTTATTCTTTTGTTGCCGGTCCTTGTGCAAAGAAATGATGCTGGCTATTTATAAGAGTGGGGTATGATCATTAGGGTTTGCTAATGATTATTGTTTTGGAATGTCGGTGCTCCTTCAATCTATCTGAACCCTTGGTCCTGATTACAATGAATCTCGGCCATTAATGAGGATAGCACCGAATCTTGTGAGCAATTAATGTTGATTGCTTTAAATCTTCATGATTGATTATACCAATGCCCGCTTGCTCGCCACGTGTCCTATTGGCTTGATGATAAATGATATGCCTTGATCTCAGTAATTATGATGATGATGTCAAATATATTTGTTGAGATTCGGTTAAATCGTTGATTGATCCGATGCCACGTGTTTTGATTGTGGGTCCTGCCAGAGCCGCATGGGATAGGCAAGACTTGAACCGCAGGGAGATAATCTTCATGAGCCGCATGGGACAGTGCTTCGTCGAATCCGCAGGGAACGAACTCTCAATGAGCCGCATATGCATAGTCTTTGCGAGCCGCATGAGCTAGCGTTGTATTGAGCCGCAGGGGCTGAGCTCTCAGTGGGCCGCATATGGCTAATTTCTGCTAGTCATATAGGGTGACTTCTCAGTGAGCCGCATGAAATTGTTCTCTATTTAAGCCGCATGAGATTTGCCACGTGGCAACCTAGGATTTCTGACGGATCGGGTCAGAGATCTTCTTCTTTTTCCGAAGAGTTTATCATTATGGCAGAGTCATTATGACACTTTATGCCAGAGCCGCCACAGTCGTCAAATCGTGTCAGAGCATTAAATGAGGCCACTATTCAAAGGGCCAGCTGTAGGGAAGGATCTCAGGGGGACACGTGGCATGGATCGAGCCGCATATTCCTGCTGAACCGCATACACTCTCGAGCCGCATAAGACAGAGAGTCTTCCTTTGAACTGTATAAGACAGCTCCCATATGAGCCGCATGGGCTTCGTATCCGGAGCCGCATGGACCATTATTCTGATATTTTCCATGCTTCTACAAATATGATAGTGATTACATGAATATTAGTGACATCAATATGTTAAACTTAATTAATTAGCCATATTCAAAAATATGATATAATCATTGGGCTGACAAAATCTTGCGTTGAGCAATGGTAGTCTTCATCACCCCCATCAAGCCTTTTGTATTCTATCTTCTTCTATCTTGTAATCGTTCTATCTCAATATTACAACTAAGTTTGCAAGGAAGAACGATTTTGATTTTAGACAGTTCATAATTTGGACTTCAAAGGAGTATCATTGGAACCGAGTTTTTTGAGAGAGCAAACTGTGATAGTTTTGCGTGAATCTCTGTTCCTAGTTAGTGTGGCCCATCTTTCCTATCTCGGGACTAATAATGTTATACTAGGCTCTTGAAAAAGGATTGTCATGTCAATTTGATTAACCTAGCCAGTCGATATATGTTAGGGCATAAATAAGGTAAAGTGTTAAAGGATCATACATAGGCCTAGATGTTTTCATATAGATTATGATATATGTATATATATTATTAGTATAGCTTTTATATACTTAATAACTCGATTGTATAATTCTTTGACCATCGGCTCCTTCATAATCTATCCACGTATCATTTCTTGATTAGTAATTCGAAAAATTCTAAATTTTCCAAAATTCTATACCTTAACCCCAATTTATTGACCTCATCTTGTATCCACATTTATATTTAATTGTATAATCTTTATCCATTGTTTTGTAATCTATCATATTAAATTATAAATAGTTTTGAATCCCTCTTCATCTTCAATATTTTGATATGGACGATCAACCATCTTTTACCCAACCAAGCATGATGGCCGACTCGTCCTGCTATGGCTAGATTTGGGGCTCCATCTGGGAAATCCTCCGCAGAAAGTCATTTCGAAGAGACACAATCTGCTGATCAACGACTGCATGGAATCGTATTGACTCATCTGAATGTTGTGTGGCCCTTAAAAGCACACTAGTATAGAAGGGAGCCATGGAGGTCTATATCGCAACATCGGTGTTGTATGATCATGTTGTTGGATTGTATCTCATTTTTCGGTTGAGGGCTCAAAGGGGGTGAGAATAGAGTTGGTAATTTAGTCTCACATCGGGTAGGAGGTTAGATCATGAGATATAGATAATTAGAATTAGTCCAATTCATACATAGGAATTCTCTTTTAATGTATATGGATCCATTCCAATATCATAACTCATTGGCCAACTCTGGTTCGGGTCACACCGTATTTCCAACAAGTGGTACCAGAGCCCATGGTTATGGAAGACTAGTTTGGACGGCTCTAATTGGTTCAAAATAGATACTGATGTACGTTCAAGCATATAATCGGATCCGATTATACGAGCTCTCTTCTCAAGGTAGAGATAGGAGCATATATCCTTCATAAGGTGATCTGGGTTGTCAAGAAATTTGCAGGCAAAAAATAAGTCAGACCTAATATTGGAGGCAACTACACGGATTAACTTCAATGGTGGATCCGACATGCTCAAGGTGGAGTAAGACATGGTTTACGCACAATGGTGGTGTGGGTGAACGTGTCGGTTTGGTTTTGTGGTCGAATGTATCGAGATGACAATATGTTGGATCTCATGGGTGCTTGACTAGAAAGAATGAGTAAAAGGTAGCAGGGGTGCTAAGGTTGTTTGGCTAGAAGAAATGAACTAATGTGGAGATTGTTGGATTGTATCTCGTTCCGATTGAGCTCCCAAAGGGGGTGACAATGGAGTTAGTAATTTAGTCCCACATCAGGTAGGAGATGGTATCATGAGATGTAGATAATTAGGATTGATTCAGGTCTTACATGAGAATTTTTGAAGGCATATGGGCCCAGACCAATATATCACACTTTATGGGCCAATCAGGTTCGGGTCACACCGCATTTCCAACACCTGTACCAAAGTACGCACACTTTTGAAGACCAACATCGACAGTCATCCACAGTTCGTCGTTCCACGGAGTTGGGACGCCTGCGATCAAGTCTCTCTCTCTCTCTCTCTCTCTCTCTCTCTCTCTCTCTCTCCAGATATGGCAACATATTGTTTAGTCTGCTCACGGAGTCTAAGAAACTCATCATATATTATATTATCTATTTATAAGCTTACTAATTATTATCTACTCGTCGTGTATTTAATTACTAATATCTACATAACCTAATGGCTACATGAATCTAATTGAATATGTTCTAAGGCATTGAAATAAAAAAAGAATAGAAATACTTGCGTTGTCCAATACATAGAATCACCTGAAGTAAAAAAAATGTCTTGAGTTAATGTTTCTGCTGATGGTATCAAAAAAATGTTGGTCATTTTGTTGAGGCGCCTTTGTTATTTATTTTCTTTTTCTATCATGCCTCCCTACTTTTTTTTGTTGGTAATTTTCCTACAGGTTGAGTTGCTTTGATCTCTCTGTAAAATCTATGCTTTGTCCATATATGCTTTGTCCATATGCTATACAAGTTATGTTCGACAAGAAGTGCACGACCTGCATAATCAATTTGAATACATACTTAGAAGTTAAATCTGTTGCATGAGAGAATGATTCAAATAATCGACCACAAAAATTGGGATACAAGCTTTGTTGTCATTTAGAGTTAAGTTTCATACTGTTGAAAGTATTTTTTGGAGGCAAAATTTGAGTATTCTCATGTGTATTAATAAAAATTTCATAACGGTATATTGCAACTACACTGTTAAAATACACAGTTACAATAAAATTATAGGTATACTGATTTATTATTGGATATATCTAGTAATTTGCATTATTGATCAATTGGCCTATTAGCTTAGTTGGTTAGAGTGTGGTGCTAATAATGCCAAGGTCACAGGTTTGAGACCTGTATGGGCCAAAAAATTGTTTATTTTTTTATTTTTAGCTGCAATTTAATTTTTCTTCTACTTCAGACTTGTCATACATGAAGATTAGTATATTTTTTTTTTTTTTAGATATAGACAGGTTAATTTTTCTTCTACTTCAGACTTGGAAAGACTTGTCATGCATATAGATTTAGTATGTATACTTTTTTTATTTTTAGCTACAGGTTAATTTTTCTTCCACAAATCTTAAGAAAAGAAAAAAAAGAATACACAATGAAATCACTCACCAACCATGTAAAGATCTTCCTGAACGGAGCAGACTACCCTCTGAACAGATCTTCTTCTCCAAATGTCTTAAAGAACGAGCATGTAAGCAAAGCACAAACTTTTTCGTAGATTTGTGTGGATTGTTTCCTCGAATCTCCTTGATGAACACTTTCTTTGACAAACCCCTTTACCCTTCTTTAATTAGGTTAAGAAATCCTAATTTAGAATTAGAAAAATCCTAAATTAGTATAGCACCAATTGTGGTCGTTCAGATCCGATCCAACAGAAACTGTCCTAATCAGACATCCAAACCGAGCAGAAAACCCGCGGACGGTATATCCGGACGATATATTGTTGGCGCTATTTTGGCTCTATTCGAGCCCCTAGTTCAGCCACTGATTATCAGTCGCCTTTGTTGCTACCCCCGTGGATGCTACATAACACTCTAGGCTAACCCTACACATATCGAATCGAGGCCGAAAACCCATCAATGGTCTCTTTGCATGTTTTTATTTTTAGCTACAGGTTAATTTTTCTTCTACTTCAGACTTGGAAGACTTGTCATGCATGTAGAGTTAGTATACTTTAGACTTGGAAGACTTGTTATGCATGTAGAATTAGTATATGGGATAAACTGACATAATGATAATTTGCTGGAAGACATATTGCCCCACCTGTATCGACCGCCAGCATGAAATATTAAGATCTTACTTCTTGATCCTGATCAGTAATGCTATTTTGCTCTTGTTATCATGTGGGTGTAGACACAGTCTGGTCCAAACCTAGACCGCCTAGGTATGAGCCTACGGTCCCAAAATTTACAAAGACCACCATTGTATGATCCGTCCAAAATTTACATAGAGCTCAACATTTTAGGATTGATCCAAAATTTACATAAGGGACCCAATTTTTAGCATCGGTCCAAATTTTACGTATGGACCCCAACTTTTAGGATCGGTCCGCAAAATTTACAAAGGAATTTTTATATTTAGGATCGTCTATGACCTCAATTTTGCTAGAGCCGGACCCTGGGTGTAGAAGATCTCTATCTAACTGAAGGTTGTCTTTGTATCTTTCGTGCTCAAAGAGATCAAATATAAACTCGTTATGTTACTAATTTGTTCTACTCTAAAGTCCCTTCCTATGCTTAGAAGGCTCGGAGTGCGTAACATCAGTCTCCAAGGAACTTGTCCTTATCATTGTGACTGTATTAGTACAGTTGGGCTCATCCTACACACTGGGTTCAGCCATAAACCCCTACCAAGATCCTCTGTCAAAGTTACTAGAGTGCTCATCTTGTGCTCGGACAGGAATTTTGGTGCAAAAGTTCGCAACATGGTTCCTGTCACTTTTAACATGAAATTTCATGGGCCTTGTAAGAGCATCAAGCAGGTGGAGCTCAAAAATGTATCCAAATTTATAATAAAAATATATAGAATAGGTTGAAATTGTATGAGAATAATAAACAAATAAATATTGAGACCAAAATAAGATGAATAGATAAAAGACTCGTGTCATCATTCTTTATTTTTCAAAAAATAATATAAAATCTAGAATATATAATCTAGAAATTGGGGCTCCAAATTGAACCTTACTATTCTACAAAATGAGTTCCTACATTCTGAATGTATAAAATCTGAGGCTTATGCTATAGCTCTTTTGGCTGGAACGGGACCATCATTGACTCTAACTGAACTTTACTATTCTACAAAATGGACTCCTACATTCTGAATCTAGAATCTATAAATTGGGATGAGCCTTACTATTGATGCTCTAAGGGTTGTTTCCAACAGAGTTCGACTATAGAAACTCAAATAAGAACTCAATCTTGGGATCATAAGTGTTGATACTGCGCTTCGATACCACGTGTTTGAAATTGACCGCAATGGAAACTAGGCCAACCCACCTGAGATAACCAACCACCTATCTAATGCAAGCACCAAGATTGACAAAACATAGTATATATATGTTCGGTGACTACGTCACCTAGACAAATCAAAATCTTTATATCAAGTAAAACTATAAGATTGAATAAACCATGTTGAATCATTTGCCCAAAGAATCACCCCCTTACCAAACTCAAGTAGAAAGAAGAATATTACAACTTAAAATCACTCATCATACCCGTAGCAATCTCTTTGTACGAAGACGATGAATCCCCGCACAGATCTTCTCTTCCTGTTGTCTTTGATGATGTGTCACGCCCCGATTCCGGAGGATCGTAAAGTCACCACTGGACGTGATGTCGTACAAGCCTAAGTTGCGCTTGTATAAGGCATGGTCTTGCTCAACAACAAAATAGACTGAATAAATATAGGAAGAGTGGAATTTAAATGCAGAAAACCAAATTATAATACTTGATATAGGAAAAAAAAAAGTAACTTCTTTATTGATAACTTGAACAGGATTACAAAGTACTCTTGCTAGCCAACTCAAACTATCATACTTGGCTTACATCTTATTTGAAATAAAAAATAACCACAATGTCCATACATATTCCTTTACTAAAAATAAAAGATAAAAACACTTTCAAAAGAAACTTCTACTCTAGCACTGAAAACTTCAAGGCATCGAAAAATATTCCACTGGATTGGACAAGCTTCTAGCGCCTCTGAATATCCTCTTGTCTCTCGCACCTGAGGATACCCAAAAATGTGAGTCAGTATATATCGTGTATTGGTGAGCGGACGTGACCGAACTCACATAAATGAACACTAAATAATCATGTGAAGCTAGCAATTATTATTAAGTGATCTTTCTATTTGTCTAGGTTCTTTTTTAATAATTTATAAGAAAAAACATAAACAATAAAGTATAAGTTATATTGCGAATCTTACCCATGGTCGACTATTCATTACTGCAACAAACAATGATTAGCACAAATTGCATAGATATAAGATGTATCGAATTCCTTTGTTCATTACTACATTGATAGGCTTGCGATAATCTTTTCATGTGCATGCGAGCTATCTACATGATGGTCCAAGCCTTTCCATGATTAGCAGTTGGGACGTACAATCCCACCTCATTAATAGACATGACACCTCATGATAGTGAGGACGTACAAGCCTCAAGGTATCCTATTTTCTACTAGGCCAAGCGATTCTTAGTGCCCATGAACCGATTGAGAGACTAACCTTGTGCACATGTTTGTCCAGACCAATGCATGATATACACATCTATCAGATAAAATATTTCACTTGCAGCGATTAAACATGTAAACATGTGTCCATCATTCTTATTGACCGAGCATAGCAACAGTTCTACGATTCTAATATGTGATTCATCTCTTTTAATTTATCTTTCTTTATTGCTGGTATCATTGACCATAAGGACGCAACAACGAAACAAAAGATATCTTGTTTTAAGGCATGAAGATAAACCTATACGTCCTAAAATTGCACCAACACTTGATTAATATACTTTGATCTCCTACTCTCAAGATTTAGAATGAATGCAAAATTCAATAAAAGTGAACAATGAAAATCAATAATCGAAAATAACACGAAGACACATTCATCAAAACCAAGCAGCGAAAACATCCAACAAAACCACAATGAAAAGGATGGGAAGAAGATCTTATATAGAGTTTCTTCACCAAGCACGATTCACTACATCATGGGACCAGAAGCCATCTGAGCAAACCCATGAATTGGAAAAAGACTTAATTTGCAAGTTCCGGTCAATCGATTCCAGCAAGATTTCCCCTGGATAGTTTTCCATACTGACTGGCTCGGTCTAGCCTTCGTTCGATGCACCACCAGGAGCGCGGCACTACACCCCAAGAGAAAGATGTTGGCACAAGTGTCAATAGTCAACCTGATTATGATAATTAACATAACCTAGCTTAAATACAAGAGATCAATTAGAAAGAAGAAAAGACTGCACTTACATGATGAGACATCTACTTCAACATGCTGGATTAACAAGTTGTCAATTCTTGTGTCTCTTCTATGATGTAATCTTATATTTTATTGAGTCTAGGACATTATGTACATCGAGTCGCATTGATACTTCAAATATCCACTCGATCCACAAATCAAAGTCCACTAAACCAAAGGCCTGAAACCCTTTTACAAAAGCCCAATCCAAAACCCAATAAACTATTCAAAATCAACCAAAATCCATGCCTAATCTGTGAACTGAACTCGGAATGAATTCTAGCCGAACTTGGACCGAATTCTGGCCGAACTCGGACCGAATTCGATCTCTGAAGGTTTGGTAATCTCAGCCAGTTGTGAGAATCCTATATTTTGTGGCCTTCAACGTTCGAAATATTTAAATTTGCTACCCGAATTATGGTCGAACTCTGTCCACAAAAAGTCTATATATAGACTTGGATTTTCACATTCTTACTCACTAATCTCTTCTCATCTTTCTTATCCTATAGAGTGATCTCTGAGCTTTAACCTTCCCATCTCCAAGGTTAACTCCCTCAGCCTTCTAGTTCTACGTGCGATCTCGGTTAGAAGTCTGAAAAGAGTTGTATAAGCTTGGTTTATAAACGCTTCTCTCTGCTACTGAAGTTACGAGTTCTTCGGATCAAAGCTCGTTGTTGTGAAGTCGTTGTACGCTTCAGATAAAAGCACAAGGTATAAGGAGTTGCAAGCATTTTAGATTCAAAGCTTGTGTTTCACTATTTTGACTAAACTAAAATAAAACATATTAATCTAGTAGTGAGATTTTGATTCCAGCACATCAAGGCCTTTCGTCTACTCTTCCATCGACTGGTGGAAGTCAACTATAAAGATATACCAATATTGCACAATAGGTGCAAGACCAATGGTTTGTTCTAAATATCCCGCATTTGGTTCAAACAAAGAGATTGTTCTGATTCGACACAAAGTGTGTTGGATCTTAGTGTGTTGCATTTGGTTCTCAACATAAAATGTTTTAATTTTAGGAAATTGCAAGTTTCAGGTATATAAAGTCCAGGTTCTATGAATTTTTAGGTTCTATTCGTATGCGTCAAGCTTATCTATGGCGAGTCTTTTTTTAGTCCCTTAGCGAACAATCGATGGAAAACCATAAATTCAGAAACTATTGTAAAGACAATGTTTCCAGCAACAACACCTTAAAGAAGGTGATGTTGTATTACGGGAATCTAAAAAGATTTTGTAATATTTCTCGAAGGCAACTGAACCATATAACTTCTAAAGAGAAGCCACAGTATTCTCGAAGGCAACAGAGGAAGAAGAAAGCCTGCTGGGGTGAAAGATCACCGGCGCTCAAAGCTATATCCGCCTTACGGACAAGCCTCCAGGAACCAGCAAGTTCGAAGAGAACTTTAGAACGCTGGCCAAAAATGTCGACGACTCCTCGGAATAGCAGCAGCACTTCTCTCTCTCTTTAGAAATTTTTTGTGTATTTTCTGTAACCCTGGAGAGAGGAGATGCTGCTGATATTATAGGCACGAGGTGGGCTTTTCAAATTCTGAACGCACGCTCAGGTTTAATGCCAGATCCGGATTTTCTGGATCTGAGCCATATCCGGATCTGAGCCCACAAGACCCGCGGACGTTACATAATTTGAACGGCCCACTCGACCCGCTCGACCCGTACGACCCGTACGTCCCGTACGCTCCGTACGTCTCGCACGCCACGCAGGGCCGCGCAGAGGCTCGCGCACGAGCGCAACTAAAGCGCACAATGCGCCTTGCGACGAGCTGTCGTGCTAAGTGCAAAGTGCCATCAAAAAGCCACAATAAGCCTCAAAAGCCCATTAGCCCAAGCCCAAGCCCAAGCCCAAGCCCAAGCCCGAGTCCGAGTCCGAGTCCGAGTCCGAGTCGCTAAGCCCCTTCGGGGCTTAGCTCCAATAGATTTAAATCTATTTTCATTTGGCCAAAAGTTGGTTTCTTATTCTCACCTCTATGTAAAATCTCCCCACATGCACCCTCCATTGGGCCTCAACCCATGTGCATCTCTCTATTCCTTCATAAGTAATATATAGAGATACATATTGGTGTGATTTTCCGATGTGGGACTATCTTTTAACAATAGAATGTTGTGAACACACACAACACAAAGAATAAAACACCAACAATCCCCCACATATCTCTACATATATGAGTTAAGCGTTCCACATAATAACTGTCCATTATGCATTAGGACAGATGTCGCTGACGACTTGAATCTTCCCGCATGGGTTGAACAACAGTATGATACAAGAATGGACTACGCCTTGAATTCTGTACCACAACTGTAATTTTTTTCCCACTCACATAATGTAGTTATCTGTGCTTTTGGCTGCACATTAAAGGCCTTGTGCCAGCCTGGATTTCAATGTATGTATTTTGGGCGTCTACAAATTTACCCTCAAGAAACGACCTATTTTTCTGTCCATACATTATAGGTGAGTTCTTTATTAAAGAGACATGGCATGAAGCGTCCAACGCTTCCTTTGCGGTGCTACGCCGCTATGACATGGCCTTAAGCCGAGGACCTTACCCCGAATCACCGAGAACCTCATTGTAGTGTCATACTACCCGTAGCATGAGGTCTAGCCCCTTTGTAGTGCCAAACTACCCAGCATGAAGCCTTACGCTTCTGTGCGGTGTTACGCCGCTACGACATGGCTTGCAAGGCCGAGGCTTTATCCCTAGCCGGGTTTACCTCATTGTGGTGTCGTGCCACCCGAACATGAGGAACACCTCCTCTTTGTAGTGCTGACTACATCCCTCTTTAATTCAATATACAGCATTAGGCCAACTGCCTATTTGCGGTGCTACGCCGCTGTGACTTGGCTAACATAGCCGAGGATTTACCTCTTTCGAGAACCTCATGGTGGAGTCACCGCCACACATAGCATGGAGTCACACTCCTTGTAGTGCTGTGCTACCATGCTTCCTGTAAAGCATAACAGACCTTTACTCAGTCTGAGAACTCATTAAGGCATTATGCCATCCTTCCCACAGGATCAATTTTTCGTAGAAAATTCATAGTAGACAATAGTGGTTCTGGGTCCGAAACCCTTCCATGTTCCGCAGAACAAGTACCCACTGTTAACTAATATTTTTCCAGTCAATAGTCCTCCCTTGAATCAAAAAATTAGATATCTGGTAGATTTCTCTTTGAACCAATAACATAAAATTTATTGATAGGATTATAATGACACAATATTAGAATGCCTTCAAACCCATCTTCCTTGCTGTGTCCTCGACCAGCTGTCGTTTGAGGCCTTTCGTGAACGGATCCGCCAGGTTCTCCTGACTCCGAACATCGATCACTGCAATGACGCCTCGTTTGATGAGATCGTTCACTGCTCTGTGCTTTAACCGCACAGTTCTCTTCTTCCCGTTAAAGAGTTCATTTGATGCTACTGCTGCTGCCGCCTGCTTGTCACAGTATATCGGGATTGCCGGTATCTGAGCTCCAACTACTGGAAGATCATACATGAGCTTCCGAAGCCACTCTGCTTCATCAGCAGCAGCATCCAATGCAAAGAATTCAGATTCTATGGAGGAGCGAGATAATATTGTCTGCTTCTTCGATTTCCACGATATAGCAGCTCCGCCCAAGACGAATATGAATCCACCTGTAGAATACTCGCTCTCCACCTCTGAACACCAGCTAGCATCACTGAAGCCTTCTACTACTGACGGATCTCCGCTGTAGTATAGTGCAAATGTCTGAGTCTTTTTTAGATATCTCATAACACGCTTCACAGCGTTCCAGTGTTCAACGCCTGGGTTGCTAGTGAACCGACTCAGCATTCCCACCGCAAAAGCTATATCAGGCCTTGTGGCAGTAGTAGCGTACATCAAGCTTCCGATGACGCTGTCGTACTCCAATTGCTTGACGCTTTCTCTCGAATTTGGCTCCAGCTTCTGATCACTCCGGTACGGTGTATCAATTATAGGAAGATCTTGATACCCGTATCGAGTGAGCATTTTCTCAATGTAATGAGATTGTGACAGTGCTATTCCCGTGCCTGTCCGGATGATCTTGAGCCCCAAGATAACATCGGCATCCCCCAAGTCCTTCATACTGAACTTGGTCGAGAGAAATTTCTTTGTCTCTGTGACACAGCTTAAATCCGTACCTAGGATTAGCATGTCGTCAACGTATAGACAAACGATAACTCCTCTTCCGTCAGCAAACTTAGTATAGACACACTTGTCTGTTTTACTGACCTTGTAGCCATTTGACCTTATCACTTTGTCAAACTTCTCATGCCACATTTTGGGAGCTTGTTTCAAACCATACAGAGACTTCATCAACTTGCAGACTTTGTCTTCCAGACCTCTGACGACAAAACCTTCTGGTTGTTGCATGTAGATCTCTTCTGTCAGCTCGCCATTAAGGAATACCGTTTTCACATCCATCTGATGTATCACTAGTTTGTGTATTGTTGCTAGAGCAATTAACAATCTGATGGTTGTCATCCGAGCTACTGGAGCATAAGTATCAAAATAGTCGATCCCCTATTTCTGAGCAAACCCTTTGGCCACTAGCCTGGCCTTGAATTTGTCGATGGTTCCATCTGCTTTCATCTTCTTCTTGAAGATCCATTTGCATCCTATGGGTCTTGCTCCTTCTAGCAGGTCAACTAACACCCATGTATTATTGGAGGTGATTGAGTCAATCTCATTGTCTATCGCCTCCTTCCAGAATACAACATCTCTGGTCTTCATCGCTTCATCATAGGTAAGCGGATCTGCTTCCACATGATAAGTGACGAAGTCATCTCCGAAGTCTTTCGGCCTCCTTACTCGCTTAGTTAACGGCTCAGCGAGTTCTGGTTCAACTGGTGTCTCTTCGACAATAGCTTCTTCTTGGACTACTGGTTCTTTAAGGACTTCTGTCTGCTTTGCACTCTCATCATTCTCCGGAAGATCCGCGAGAACAATATTTTTGTGCCTTGCAAACTTGTTTTCAAAATATTCAGCATCGCGAGATTCAATGATATGATTTGATTCTATATCAAGGAATCTCCGAGCATCACTCTTCTCGGCATAACCCAAGAAGATAGCCTTAGTGGTCCTAGTCCCCAGCTTCTGAATCTTCAGATCTGGGAGCTTCACGTAAGCCAGACACCCCCACACTCGAATGACATTCAAGTTAGGTCTGACTTTGAACCAGAGTTCATGAGGTGTTATGTCCGAAGTTGCATACGGTACTCTATTGAGAATGAAAGTAGCCGTTAATGCAGCTTCTCCCCAGAAGCTCTTTGGAAGACCCGCAGTCAACAGCATAGAGTTCATCATCTCTGTCAACGTTCTGTTCTTCCTTTCTGCTACTCCGTTGGATTGAGGAGAGTACGGAGCCGTCGTCTCATTTATGATTCTATGTTCTTTACAGAATGATGAGAAATCATGAGACCGATACTCCCCGCCTCGATCACTCCTTAGCCTTTTGAGTTGTTGTCCAGTTGGCCGTTCAGCCTCGGCCCTGAACTCCTTGAACTTCTCGAATGCTTCGTCTTTAAACTTGAACAGGTAGACAAAAGCATACTTTGAGAAGTCATCGATGAAAGTAATAAAATACTTCATCCCGGCTTTTGTAGAGAATTGCTTGAAATCACAGATATCTGAGTGAACCAACTCCAGAAGATCTGTGCTTCGATGGACCCTGTGAAAGGGTTTCCTTGTGATCTTCGTCTGAGCACACACTTCACATTTCTCTACCTTACCCCCACACTTGGAGATAAGTCCTAGGCTAGACATCTTGTTAATTCTTTTACAATGAACATGTCCTAGCCTATTATGCCACAACTCAAAAGAATAGTTCAAAGTAGAAATAGCATTAATATCATTTTTCTGGGTTACAACAAGCTGAATTTTGTACATTCCTTCAGTCTGGAAAGCTTTTCCGAAGAATGTACCCTTCTTGGACATCACCATCTGGCCAGCATTGATGTCCATCCTCAAGCCTGCGTTACAAAGCAGGCTCCCAGAGATCAGGTTCTTAGCAATTGCAGGAACATGCTTCACTCCTTGAAGCGTCAGAGTGTTCCCCGATGTGAGTTTCAGCTCCACCGTCCCAATCCCCAGTACTTCAGCTTGTGCCTGGTTTGCCATTATGACTTTCTCGGAAGTTGGCTCATAGGAGTCGAACCATTCCTTGTTTGAGCAGACATGACATGTCGCACCAGTGTCTATCCACCAGTCCGAGTCAACCCCCATATTTGCAACCTGCGCTATCATTGCAACCAGATTAGTAACCAAAGAAACCTTACTAGGCTCACCTTTTTCTGGTTCCTTGCATTCACTTTTGTAGTGGCCCTTCTTGCCACATTTGTAACAAGTCACATGGGACTTGGACTTCTGATTCTTGAATGAAGGACTCTTCACTTTCAGATTAGTGAAGTCCTTCTTCTTCTTATGAGGAGAAGCCGCCTGCTTCCCCTTGTATTCTCTGGTTTGGACCAGATTTGCTTTTGCCAGTTGTTTGGACAGAGAATCCATCTTCTGTTGAGAGCGCATCTCGTCCTCAACATGGATCTCTTGCAGGAGATCTTCCATACATATGTCCAGCTTCTTGCGGTGCATCATTGCATAGAAGTTGCTCCAACCCGCAGGAAGTTTAGAGACGATTCCTCCAACGACAAACTTGTCGACAAGAGGCATCTTCTCGTCATCCAACTTTTGGCGCAGCTTCAGAAACTCCTTTACTTGGGGCAGCATAGCCTTCTCATCTTCGAAGGTCCACTTGTGGTATCTTTCAACCAAGAAGATCTTGGACCGATTCTCGTCATCTTCGTACAATTTCCCCAAGGAGTCCCAAATCTCTTTGGCAGAATTCTTCTTGGAATAGGACTCTGCCAGAGAGTCTTCCATGCTATTGAGAATCAACAGTTTACAGATACTGTTTTCTCTAATCCATTTTGCCTGCTTGGACTTAGCAGCTGCAATAACTTCTGCGGTTCCGGTTGTTGGAACGATCGGTTCTTCCTCATTCAGCACGTGATCAACTTCCACGAGTTGAATGTTTAAGGTTACTTTCCGTTTCCAGATTTGGAAATGTTCGCCGTCGAATTTCTCCAACTTGTTAAAGTCGGTATTGACGAGCGATGCACGTGAGTTATCCATCTTTTCGATATAGCTTTGAGATTGTTAGTCCCTTGGCGAACAATCGATGGAAAACCACGAATTCAGAAACTATTGTAAAGACAATGTTTCCAGCAACAACACCTTAAAGAAGGTGATGTTGTATTACGGGAATCTAAAAAGATTTCGTAATATTTCTCGAAGGCAACTGAACCGTATAACTTCTAAAGAGAAGCCACAGTATTCTCGAAGGCAACAGAGGAAGAAGAAAGCCTGCTGGGGTGAAAGATCACCGGCGCTCAAAGCTATATCCGCCTTACGGACAAGCCTCCAGGAACCAGCAAGTTCGAAAGTGCAAAGTGCCATCAAAAAGCCACAATAAGCCTCAAAAGCCCATTAGCCCGAGCCCGAGCCCGAGTCCGAGTCCGAGTCCGAGTCGCTAAGCCCCTTCGGGGCTTAGCTCCAATAGATTTAAATCTATTTTCATTTGGCCAAAAGTTGGTTTCTTATTCTCACATCTATGTAAAATCTCCCCACATGGCACCCTCCATTGGGCCTCAACCCATGTGCATCTCTCTATTCCTTCATAAGTAATATATAGAGATACATATTGGTGTAATTTTCCGATGTGGGACTATCTTTTAACAATAGAATGTTGTGAACACACACAACACAAAGAATAAAACACCAACATCTTTGCCTTTGCTAATTTAGTAGCTTTGCTTTAGGCGGAGCGGCGGGGCTAGGCTTCTCCAATTGTCTAGCCTTGCTTCTGGCAAAGTTGAGAATATGGTAAGGCTAGCCCTCTGGCAATGTTGAGCTTTGCTTCTAGCCAAGCTCATATTCGATGAGGTTAATGTTGTTGGAATTTACTAGGAGTCTTATTGTTATTAGCATTACGATGAGATTGTGATCACTGTCGAGTAGGGACTTTGCTTCAAGAAAAGTTCTCTCTTCCACTAATGTCTGTTGTTTGCTAGGCAAAGCTAATGAAATAGCGGGAGTAATGCTTCCAACATTACAGAGTATCTAATGGTACCAGCATTTTAGCGAGGATAATGTCTTAGCCATATTGATTTATCTTTGCTTCAGGCGATGCTAGAATGTGGCGGAGCTAGGCCATATGGCGAAGCTCATGTCTTAGACAAATTATAACTTCGCTTCAAGCGTCGTTAGGAAAAATATGTTGGAGTTTGGTCTTTTTCTACGTGAATTTTAGTCCCACATCGGCTAGACCAAAGGAGTTGTATCTCTATATAATAGCTTTTCTATTTTAGAGATGCACATATGGTGTGGAGGTGCACATGGGTGTGCCATGTGGGATTATTTTTCTAATGGAAAAAGGGCTAAATCAACAATAAAAGCATTCATGCTTTTTGCTCTTGGAAAATTAATTTCCATGGGAGCTAAGCCCCGTAGCGACTCAGACTCGGACTCGGACTCGGGCTCGGGCTCATGAGGCGTAATGTGGCATTTTGTTGGCGCACTTTGCACTTAGCACGTCAGCATCGCTGCCATGTTGCGCTGCGTGCGCAGTTCAGTGCGCGCTCTGTCGCGCAGAGTGCAAGGAGCGTGGGGTGTGCGCAGTTGGTGCAACTTGCAGCAGAACGTGCGCTTGCATGTTCTGGGCGGTTGCTACATGTTCGGGGTGGTTTTAACCACGTCCCTAACTTTGTGGCAACCGACCAGTTGCTGCAGGGCTTAAGGTATCCTCTCTCTCAAGGCTGAATTATAGAATAGAAAGAGAAGCCACCACATAAAGTTTACGAAGTATTTTTTAGCACAAGTAAACAGAGAATTCAGACGTGTTCTTTAACACAGTTCTGATCGAAATTTGCTTGCGAATTTCAGCAGCCTTCTAGAGAGAGGAAAGGCGCCGCACCAGCGTTGCTTTTGTATGGGAGTTCGTGTCCATCCGAGGAGTCAGAAGAGCAGGAGTGTTCCAAGTTCTCCGACGAACTTGCTGGTTCCTGGAAGCTGTTCGTGTAGGGCGAATAAAGCTTTGAGCAATGGTGATCATTCACCCCAGCAGGCCATCTTCCATCTTTTGCCTGTCATCTTCTTCACTGCTGTGATTACGAAATCTTTTTAGATTCTCGTAATATCATAACGATATCTTTTTAGATCTTCGTTATACTTGTGCAACCTTCCTTGAAGTGTTGTGTTGAAACATTATTTTTATAATTGTTTTATATTCTCAGTTTTCCATCGAAAATTGTGCTCCGGCATTAACAATCTCAAAGCTTTATTGCTACGATGGAAAACTTTAATGCTTCACTCCTCAATACTGACTTCTATAAGTTAGAAAAGTTTGATGGAGAGCATTATCAAGTCTGGAAGAGGAAGGTTTATCTCAACTCAGAGACGTTGATTACGTGCTTCTTGAAGAGGAACCTACTGTTCCAGATACTGGGTCTGCTGCCTCAATTACTGCGACTACTAAACTTCAGGCCAAGTGGAGAAGGGAGAATAGCATTTGCAGGTTGCTTATCCTGAATGCTATGGAGGATTCTCTAGCAGAATCCTACAGTAAGAAACCAATTGCCAGAGACATATGGGAGTCTCTGGAGAAACTGTACGAAGAAGACAAAAACAGGAGCAAGATATTTGTGGTTGAAAAATATCACAAATGGCTCTTTGAGGACGAGAAGTCCATGCTGTCGCAGGTAAAAAAGAATTTCTGAAGCTGCGACAAAACTTGGAAGACGAGGAGATGCCCCTCCCCGACAAGTTTGTTGTTGGAGGGATTGTCTCAAAGCTCCCCGCTGGGTGGAGTAAGTTCTATGCAAATATGCATAGGAAGAAGCTTGAGATCAGCCTTGAAGATCTCTTGCAGGAAATCTATGTTGAGGACCAGATGCGGGCTCAACTCAAGGTGGACGCACTGTCCAAGCAATTGGCTAACGCCAATTTGGTTCATACCAAAGAACCAAAGAAAACGCAGGCGGTTTTCTACAGCAAGAAAAAGGACCCTAACAATCTAAACGTGAAGGAGACTTCCTTCAAGCGAAAGAAGCCAAAGACTCAGATGCCTTGTTTCAAGTGTGGCAAGAAGGGCCACTTCAAGAATGAATGCAAAGCAAAGACCAAGCAATCAGAGCAAGGAGAGCCTAGTAAGGTATCTATGATCACTGACGTTGTTGCTATGATTGCACAGGTTGATGCAGTAAGGACAGACTCTGACTGGTGGGTAGACACTGGAGCCTCCTGCCATGTCTGCTCCAGTAAGGAGTGGTTCACCACCTACACACCTACTTCTGAAGTGGTTATGATGGCGAACCAGGCACAAGCTAAAGTGCTCGGGATCGGGACGGTGGTATTGAAGCTGACTTCGGGGAAGTCTCTGACGCTTCAAGGCTTGAAGCACGTATCTGCTATCGCCAAGAACCTGATCTCGGGAGGCCTACTCTGCAATACAGGCCTCAGGATGGACATCAATGCTGGCCAGATGGTGATGTCTATCAAGGGAACATATTTCGGGAAAAGCTTTTTATACTGAAAGAATGTTCAAAATTTAGCTTGTAAATCAGTCCAATGTAATTAGTGTGATTAATAAAATCACTCCTTCTGCTTATACTCTTGAGTTGTGGCATAATAGGCTAGAACATGTTCATTGTAAACGAATAAACAGAATGTCTAGTCTAGGACTTATCTCCAAGTGTGGGGATAAGGTAGAGAAATGTGAAGTTTGTGCTCAAACAAAGATCACAAGGAAACCCTTTCCTCGGGTTAATCGAAGTACAGAACTTCTGGAGTTGGTACACTCCGATATCTGTGATTTCAAACAGTTCTCTACAAAGGCCGGGATGAAGCATTTCATAACCTTCATCGATGACTTCTCAAAGTATGCGTTCGTCTACTTGCTGAAGGCAAAAGACGAAGCATTCGAGAAGTTCAAGGAGTTCAGAGCCGAAGCTGAGCGGCAGACTGGACAACAACTCAGAAGGATAAGAAGTGATCGAGGTGGGGAGTACAGGTCTCATGAATTCGCATCGTTCTGCAAAGAACATGGAATTGTCAATGAGACTACGGCTCTATACTCTCCTCAATCAAACGGAGTAGCAGAGAGGAAGAACAGAACGTTAACAGAAATGATTAACTCAATGTTGTTGACTGTTGGTCTTCCTAAGTGCTACTGGGGAGAAGCTGTATTGACGGCCACTTTTATTCTAAATAGAGTGCCTCATGCAACTTCAGACATTACTCCTCATGAACTCTGGTTCAAGGTCAGACCTAACTTGAATGTCATTCGAGTGTGGGGGTGTCTGGCATATATCAAGCTTCCAGATCTGAAGATTCAGAAGCTTGGGACAAGGACTACTAAGACGATATTCTTGGGGTATGCCGAGAAGAGTGATGCTCGGAGATTTCTTGATATTGAGTCAAATCATATCATTGAATCTCGCGATGCAGAATATTTTGAAGACAAATTTGCAAGGCACAAGAATATTGTTCTTCCGGATGTTCCGAAGAATAATGAGGGTGTGCAAGAAACTGAAGTCTTCAATGAAGATGTGGTCCAAGAAGATGTTGTTGTTGAAACAACGGTTGAACCAGAACAAGCTGAGCCGTCAGCTAAGCGTGTGAGGAGGCCGAAGGACTTCGGAAGTGACTTTGTCACCTATCATGTGGAAGCTGATCCGCTTACCTATGATGAGACGATTAAGACCAGAGATGCGGTTTTTAGGAAGGAGGCGATTGACAATGAAATTGATTCCATCACCTCAAATAACACTTGGGTGTTGGTTGATCTTCCTGAAGGAGCGAAACCCATCGGATGCAAATGGATCTTCAAGAAGAAGATGAAAGCAGACGGAACTATTGACAAGTTCAAGGCTAGGTTGGTAGCCAAGGGGTTTTTTCAGAAGCAGAAGATTGACTATTTTGACACGTATGCTCCAGTAGCCCGGATGACCACCATCAGAATGTTGATTGCTCTTGCAGCAATACATAAGATGGTGATACATCAGATAGATGTGAATACAGCTTTTCTAAATGGAGAGCTGACCGAAGAGATTTACATGCAACAGCCAGAGGGATTTGTCATTAGGGGTCTTGAAGACAAAGTCTGCAAGTTGGTGAAATCTTTGTACGGTCTTAAACAGGCTCCCAAGATGTGGTATGAGAAATTTGATAAAGTTATAAGGTCAAATGGCTACATAGTCAGCAATACGGACAAGTGTGTTTACACGAAGTTCGCTGATGGAAGAGGTGTGATCGTTTGTCTGTACGTGGACGACATGCTTATCCTAGGTACGGATATTAGCTGTGTCATGGAGACAAAGAAATTCATCTCAAGCAAGTTCAGCATGAAGGACTTGGAGGAAGCTGATGTGATCTTAGGGATCAAGATCATCCGGACAGACACTGGACTAGTGCTGTCACAGTCTCATTATATTGAGAAAATGATCACTCGTTATGGGTATCAGAATCTTCCAGGGATCGATACGCCGTAAAGGTGTGATCTGAAGCTGAAGCCTAATTCAGGAGAAAGCGTCAGGTAGCTGGAGTATGCAAGCGTAATAGGAAGTTTGATGTATGCTACTACTGCCACAAGGCCTGACATAGCTTTCGCCGTGGGAATGCTGAGTCGTTTCACGAGCAACCCAGGTGCTGAACACTGGAAAGCTGTGAAACGGGTTATGAGATATCTCAAGAAGACTCAGACATATGCACTGTACTACAGCAAAGATCCGCCGGTAGTGAAAGCCTTCAGTGATGCCAGCTGGTGCTCAGAGGTGGAGAGCGAGAGGTCCACAGGTGGATTCATTTTCACAATGGGTGGAGCTTCTATATCGTGGAAGTCGAAGAAGCAGACTATGCTCTCGCGGTCATCCATGGAATCTGAGTTCTTTGCACTTGATACCGCAGCCGAGGAAGCAGAATGGCTTCGGGAGCTCATGTATGATCTTCCAGTGGTTGGGGCACAAATACCGGCAATACCGATATACTGCGACAACCAGACGACTGCGGCGGTGGCATCAAATGACCTCTTCAACGGGAAGAAGAGGACTGTGCGGTTGAAGCACAGGACAATACACGATCTTATCAAGAGAGGTGTTATTGCAGTGATTGATGTTCGGAGTCAGGAGAACCTGGCGGATCCGTTCACCAAGGGCCTCAAGCGCCAGCTGGTCGATGACACAGCTTGTAAAATGGGCTTGAATGCATTCTGATATTGTATTATTGTATTCCTACCATAAAGTTTTATGCTATTAGTTCAAAGATTTATCTACTAGGCATCTAGCTTTTGGTTCAAGTGAGGACCACTAATCGGAAGAATATCAGGAACGATGGGTACATGTTCTATTGGGCATGGAGAGGTTACGGACCTATAACCACTGTTGTCTACTGTTGTTTTCTTCTGAAAACGGTTCCTGTGGGAAGGTTAGCTTAATTGCCTTAATGAGTTCTCAGGCAGAGTGAATGCCTGGTGTGCTTTACAGGAAGCACGGTAGAGCAGCACTACAAGGAGTGAAACTCCATGCTACAGTGGGGTGACTCCACAATGAGGTTCCTATATGTGGGGTGCTGCCCAGGAATAGGATAAAGCTTCGGCTTTGCAGGCCAAGTCACAGCGGCGTAGCACCGCAAATAGGCAGTTAGCCTAATGTTGTATGTTAATATAAAGAGGGGTGTAGTCAGCACTATAAAGAGGAGGAGTTCCTCATGTTACTGTGGCACGACACCACGATGAGGTACTCGGTTAGGGATAAAGCCTCGGCCTTGCAAGCCATGTCGTTGCGACGTAACACCGCAAGGGAGCCTAAGGCTTCATGCTGGATAGTTTGGCACTACAAAGAGGCAGTTGCCTCATGCTACAGTAGTATGACACTACAAAGGTTCCCAGATATGGGGTGATTCCCAGAGAGGGGTAATGCCTTGGCTTTAAGCCATGTCATAGCGGCGTAGCACCGCAAGGGAAGCGCAAAACGCTTCATGCCATGTCTCTTTATAATGAACTAACCTATAGTGTATGGACAAAGAGATATCAGGCCGTCTCTTGAGGGTAAACTTGTAGACGCCCAAAATTATACACTGAAACCAGGCTGGCACAGGGCCTTTAATGTGTAGCCAGAAGCACACGTAACTACATTATGCGAGTGGAAAGAATTTCAGCTATGATGCAGAATTTAAGGCTTAGTCCATTCTTGTATTATAGTCTGTTGTTTGACCCACACGGAAAGATTCAAGTCGTAAGCGACATCTCTCCTAATGCATGATGGACAGTTACTGTGGGGAACACTTATACCCATATATATAGAGATATGTGGGGGATTGTTGGAGTTTGGTCTTTTTCTAAGTGAATTTTAGTCCCACATCGGCTAGACCAAAGGAGTTGTATCTCTATATAATAGCTTTCCTATTTTAGAGATGCACATGTGGTGTGGAGGTGCACATGGGTGTGCCATGTGGGATTATTTTTCTAATGGGAAAAGGGCTAAATCAACAATAAAAGCATTCATGCTTTTTGCTCTTGGGAAATTAATTTCCATGGGAGCTAAGCCCCGTAGGGGCTTAGCGACTCGGACTCGGACTCGGACTCGGGCTCGGGCTCATGAGGCGTAATGTGGCGTTTTGTTGGCGCAACCACCACAGAAAGTTTACGAAGTATTTTTTAGCACAAGTAGACAGAGAATTCAGACGTGTTCTTTAACACAGTTCTGATCGAAATTTGCTTGCGAATTCCAGCAGCCTTCGAGAGAGAGAGGAAAGGCGCCGCACCAGCGTTGCTTTTGCACGGGAGTTCGTGTCCATCCGAGGAGTCAGAAGAGCAGGAGTGTTCCAAGTTCTCCGACGAAGTTGCTGGTTCCTGGAAGCTGTTCGTGGAGGACGAATAAAGCTTTGAGCAACTGTGATCATTCACCCCAGCAGGCCATCTTCCATCTTTCGTCTGTCATCTTCTTCACTGTTGTGATTACGAAATCTTTTTAGATTCTCGTAATATCATAACGATATCTTTTTAGATCTTCGTTATACTTGTGCAACCTTCCTTGAAGTGTTGTGTTGAAACATTGTTTTTACAATTGTTTCATATTCTCAGTTTTCCATCGAAAAATTGTGCCCCGGCATTAACAAAATACTCCATCAAATTTTGCTTCTAGCAAGTTTTGACAATGCTAGTGTTATGGCAAGGCTCACATTTCTATTATTTTATTGACTTTGCTTCTGAAAAAGCGAATCGTTGATAAGGAAATGCTAATTTCATGTTCTTATGAATTTTAGGTTCAACATGAACTTCAGGTTCACTGAACTACATGTTCAAGCTAAACTTCATGTTGAAATATGAACTTCATGTTCATTTTAAACTAAATGAATCGGGTGAACTTCGATTTGGAGGGAGGATGGGACCAAGCCCCCAACAAGTAGCGCGAAGCACCCCCCCCCCCCCCCCCCCCCCCTTATAGGCCCCCCCCCCCCCCCCCCCCCTTATAGGCCCCCCCCCCCCCCCCCCCCTTATAGGGCGACTGTTCTGATGAGGGTCGAGGGGGCAGCCCCCTCGTGGGAGGTGCGGTGGCAAGCCCCCTGTCCGAAAAACAATTTTGTAGTTATTGTTTGATGCGGGCAAACATTTTTGCTATGAAGTTTCATGGCAAAACACTAGAAATCTATATTTTTCGCAAGTTGTGCTCTACGAGGTCAGTTCTGCGGGACTGATTCCAATTATGTAGGACCGACTTTATTTATGAGTAGATTGACTCCATTTCTGCGGAGCGGCTCCATTTGTGCGAAGTGACTCCAATCTACAAAGACTGACTCCAAGTCTGGAAATATGCAAAGATTGACTCCATTTCTGTGGAGTAACTCCATTTTTGCAAAGACTTGGACTCCATTTTGCATAGTCGCTCCATTTCTGCGGAGACTGAATCTTCAAAACTAGTTTCTGCAAGAAAAATGACTTTCTAAGAGAGAAAATTCGGCGATACAGGTTTTTCAGCGAAAAACAAGTTTTATGCACGAAAACATTTTTCAACGAGAAAAAATTCAGTGTGTTATTTCTTTGAGAACATTTTCTTCGATAACAAATTTTCTACAAAAATATATTTTTTTTTTTGCAAAAACAACGTTTTCTGCGAGAGATGTGTTGTAGTGTAAACAGTGATGGTATTTCTTTGGAACTCTTAGGGTCTGCTTGACAACGGTATTTTCATCGATTTTTGAAGATTTTGAACCGGTGGTTTATGAAGAGTTCAAAAAATCTTGCTTGGTATTTTTTTTGAGTCACTGGTTTTGGTCCGCACAAAACCCCCCAAAACTAGTGCAATGTAATTTTATGTCTTTGAAAACATCCCAAATCAGAATGTTTTGAAAAAAAAAAATTCCATTTATATAAAATATAACTACAACTATTAATACCCTACCATATTTCTTCTTTCTCATCTTTGTTTATTTTAAGGTCCCATCTAACGACTTCTTTTTCTAAAATGTGAGTATTTTTTGTTATTGCCGGAAACGCCGGGGCACGCTATTCGATGGAAAATACAGAAACTGAAACAGTTGTAAAGACAACGTTTCAAATGCAATTCCTTAAAGAAGGTTTTGCAACAGAGATCCAGAAGGATTCTGCAAATTACGAGATCTAAAAAGATATCGTAATACACGAATAATCTAAAGAGATTTTCGTGATCGTAGCAAACTGGCAGTAGTGCCTTCTAAAAAGAAGATACTGACAGAACTGCTAAAGGCAACAGAAGGATGACATGCGAGAGATGGAAATGCTGGGGTGAATTATCACCGTTGCTCAAAGCTTTATTCGTCCTCTGCGAACAGCTTCCAGGAACCAGCAAGGTTGACGGAAAACCTTGGAACACTCCTACTCTTCTGACTCCTCGGAAGACGGCAAACTCCTTTGGCAATGGCTCTACTCTTTTCTCTCTGTTTGAAGTAACAGAACCCACACGTACTAAAAAGTACTAGTGTTTGTGTTAAAGAACACGCTCACTACTCTGTTGTGTTAAAGAACACTTAGAGTTTTTTTCTCCGTGGAATTCTGATTACTACTACTCTCTGAGAGAGGAGAGAACATGCATATATAGCCCACGGGGCGGTTGCCAAGCAGTTGCCTGAACTTCAGGGTAGTGGCAGAACCACTCCTGAACGTGCAGCAACTGCTGCAACCGTTCCCGCTCTAATATACAGCCAGCCATACGCACACAGCCCCTTTTACGCACCCTACGCACACTACGCACACTGCGTACGCTGCGCACACTGCGCACTCTACGCACGCTGCGTACGCTGCGCACACTGCGCGTACTGGGCTGCGTAACTGGGCCAGCGTAACTGGGCTCGCGTAACGGGCCGCGCAACGTGGTCGCGCAAGTGGCTCGCACAACGAGCGCAACTTAAGCGCACTATGCGCCTAGCGACGATGCTGACGTGCTAAGTGCAAAGTGCAAAGTGCGCCAACAAAACGCCACATTACGCCTCATGAGCCCTTGAGCCCGAGCCCGAGCCCGAGCCCGAGTCCGAGTCCGAGTCCGAGTCCGAGTCGCTAAGCTCCTACGGAGCTTAGCTCCATGGAAATAAATTTCCAAGAGCAAAAAGCTTACAGCTTCTTAATTGTTGATTAAGCCTTTATACCATTAATAATTAATCTCACATGGCACACACCCATGTGCACTACATGTGCATCTCCATAAAGAGAATAGACTCATATATGTGGAGATACACATTCCTTTCTAGCCGATGTGGGACTAAAAACCAAAACAAAAGGCTACAAACCCAACAATCCCCCACATATCTCTATATATATGAGTACGAGTGTTCCCCACAGTAACTGTCCATTATGCTTTTAGGATAGATGCCACTTAAGACTTGAATCTTCCCACGTGAGTCAAAAATCAAACTATAATACAAGAATGGACTAAGCCTTGAATTCTGCATCATAGCTGAAATTCTTTTCACTCACATAATATAGTTACATATGTTTCTGGCTACACATTAAAGGCCCTGTGCCAGCCTGGTTTCAGTGTATAATTTTGGGTGTCTACAAGTTTACCCTCAAGAGACGGCCTGATATCTCTGTCATACACTATAGGTGAGTTCATTATAAAGAGACATGGCATGAAGCGCTTTGCGCTTCCCTTGCGGTGCTACGCCGCTATGACATGGCTTAAAGCCGAGGCCTTACCCCGTACCGGGAACCTCATCGTAGTGTCATACTACAGTAGCATGAGGCAACCGCCTCTTTGTAGTGCCAAACTACCCAGCATGAAGCCTTAGGCTCCTTTGCGGTGTTACGCCGTGTAATGCCTGTGGTTCGTATTACGTATTTCTGGAATACGTGTACGTATTTATTCTTGTATTGCATGATTCCTTGTTTAGTTTTCTTCATGGCTTGGCTTGGTTTATTCTTGGCCCGGGTTGGTTGGTTCGGCTTGGCTTGGTTTTGATTTGGTTCATGATGAACCCAAGGTGAACCCCTACCTACCACCACCATTTGTATTTATTAGCCCTCTTCATTCTCTCTCTTCATTATTCATCTTCTTCTTCCTCATTTACTCGCTTCACCTACCAAAGAGAGAAGAGAGAAGAGAGAGAGTTCTAGGCAAGTGCACCTTGCCACCACTTGAGAACCACTTTTTATTTGTCCATTAGCTAGAATAGGCCATAGTGATCAACATTAGAACTTGATATTTTGTGATTTGGAGTCTCCATTGTTCTAGATCTAAGTTTCTTCTATTTTCGGTTTTGCATGGTTTTGATCTATTTAAGTTTTCTTTTTATGGGTTTTGATGTTCTTATGTTGGAGAGGATTGAATTTCACCCAAGATAGAACTTTGCAAAGTTGGATTTGGACTTATTTTGACCAAGTTATGGACTTTTGAAGCTTTGGGTTCAACTATGGAGTTCCTGCTGATTTGGAGAAGACAGTGAGCAGTACACGAGCTTTTTAGCTTGTGCCACTGAGTTGCGCGCGCTCTTTAGCGCAGCGCAATCCCCATACGCTGCCTTTTGGGAGCGTATGACTCGCATACGCTCGCTTGCTTGACAAGGAGTCGTATGGACCCCATACGCTGCCTTTTGGGAGCGTATGACTCGCATACGCTCGCTTGCTTGACAATGAGTCGTATGGACCCCATACGCTGCCTTTTGGGAGCGTATGACTCGCATATGCTCGCTTGCTTGACAAGGAGTCGTATGGACCCCATACGCTGCCTTTTGGGAGCGTATGACTCGCATACGCTCGCTTGCTTGACAAGGAGTCGTATGGACCCCATACGCTGCCTTTTGGAAGCGTATGACCTGAGCGTGGCTTGACCTGAGCGTAGGTTGGCCTGAGCGTAGGTTGGCTTGAGCGTAGGCTGGTCTGAGCGTATGACTTTGGCACTGAGCGTATGGCCTTTGGCTGACTTGGTCTCATGTCAGCGTGTCAGATTTGGTTTTATTTTCCCTGAGCTTGGCTCTTCTATAGCCCTGTATATTGATATTTTATTAGATATTTTACGCCCATTTTATATCCTTACGCCTTTTGTCATGAACTTGATAATCACGAATTTATGTAATATGTTTGGAAAGGATAACTGAGCCTGACACGATAGTGACCCGTAGTGGTGCACTCCTGACATGAGTAACCTGACATGACCTGATAGTGGCCCGCCGTAGCGCACTCCTGATAAGTACACTTGGCATGATAACATGACACGATTATCTCGAATAGCTGTTGCGACGGCTACCTGACATGACATGACCTGTATAATTACCTGGACACCGTGGGCGATTGTACTTGTACAAATAATCCAGTCCTGTCTTGCATCATGTCTAGAAGGGGACTCCTGAGTACCACGGTCAGGAGCACCCACTAAAATGGACTAGGGCTAATAACTAGAATAACACAGTAGTCATGAAGAGATTTTCCAGCTACAGGCAATCCCGTTACCTGGGCGCGCCTGGGATCTGTAGCCTGCCGTCGAGTAGGACACATTTCCAGCACACTGTCATGTGTTGCACCCTTTAAGCTACTTAAAGGTACATGCGTTTCCTGGACGATGTACCCACCTGAATTCAACCCTAATCTTTCGACCTGGGTAACCTGGATGGTCTGCAGGACTTGTGGCTGGAGAATAATCTCACTGCATCTTGTTAGTAATTAGGCTTGTGACAACCCTAGTTAGTTAAAGTATCAAGCCGTAATTCTTGCTTGGCCGTGAAGTGATTGGACGGAGTCTAACCAGTCTAGTCTTGCCCTGATCCTGTTCCAGATTATTGAATGACCAGAATGCTTGTATTTATTTTATCGATAAATGGTGAGAATTCCAAGTTCTGTTCAGACGAAGGGTTACAACCCCGGTCCTTGTTTGGTTTACGGGTTGTAACCTGGTTATCTGAACAGTTCCATGGTTATCTCGTCGTATATCATCCTGGTGTATTTTCTTTATTTCCAGTTCTTACTTTTATTTATATCTTGTGCTGATTGCTGGTTTTAGTTCTTAAGTGAAGCCTCCTTTGTGGCACTTGCTCTTTCTGGGGTCTGACCCAGCTGGTTTTGTGTGGCCAGATTTCGGAGCAGCTCCAGAGGATCTACCGACCTTCCAGCCAGATGGTGGCCACTAGACGGAACCCTGGCAACGAGTGGGTTATTTTTGGCTCTCCCACTCTATTGTAAAAATTATTCTTTTGAGGCGTTTAGCCGACGAGCACCTGTTTAGCTCGATTGCATTTACTTACTGTCTGCCTACGGGCTGTAACATGATTGACAGATCCTAGGGTTGATCATGTATGACTAAACTCTTGCTAGTCCTAACATTTTGTAATGACTAGCTTCATGATCAGCTGAATATGTAATGTTTGGGACGCCTTACTATTGTATATTTAATGATCATACATCTTGTAACTTTTACTTACTTGCTTGTGATTGAGACAATAGGTTGTTCATGACCTTAGGAGACTGCTGGCTTGTAGATAAACCCTCATGTATCCTAGACAGCCGTGACCGTATAGCGAGGTGGGTTGCACTTCTATATACGTAGCTGGCTATGTCTGCCCCCGCTCTCCAGTATTCTGGTTCTGGGGCGTGACACGCCGCAACGACATGGCTTGCAAGGCCGAGGCTTTATCCCTAACCGGGTACCTCATGGTGGTGTCGTGCCACTGTAACATGAGGAACTCCTCCTCTTTGTAGTGCTGACTACACCCCTCTTTATATTTAATATACAGCATTAGGCTAACTGCCTATTTGCGGTGCTACGCCGCTGTGACTTGGCCTGCAAAGCCGAGGCTTTATCCTATTCCTGGGCATCACCCCACATATAGGAACCTCATTGTGGAGTCACCCCACTGTAGCATGGAGTTTCACTCCTTGTAGTGCTGCTCTACCATGCCTCCTGTAAAGCACACCAGGCATTCACTCTGCCTGAGAACTCATTAAGGCAATTAAGTCAACCTTCCCACAGGAACCGTTTTCCGCAGAAAACAATAGTAGACAACAGTGGTTATAGGTCCGTAACCTCTCCATGCCCAATAGAACATGTACCCACCGTTCCTGATATTCTTCCGATTATTGGTCCTCCCTTGAACCAAAAGCTAGATGCCTAGTAGATAAATCTTTGAACTAATAGCATAAAACTTTATGGTAGGAATACAATAATACAATATCAGAATGCCTTCAAGCCCATTTTATAAGCTGTCATTGACCAGCTGGCGCTTGAGGCCCTTGGTGAACGGATCCGCCAGGTTCTCCTGACTCCGAACATCAATCACTGCAATAACACCTCTCTTGATAAGATCGTGTACTGCCCTGTGCTTCAACCGCACAGTCCTCTTCTTCCCGTTGAAGAGGTCATTTGATGCCATCGCCGCAGTCGCCTGGTTGTCGCAGTATATCGGTATCGCCGGTATTTGCACCCCAACCAATGGAAGATCATACATGAGCTCCCGAAGCCATTCTGCTTCCTCGGCTGCGGTATCTAGTGCAAAGAACTCAGATTCCATGGATGACCGCGAGAGCATAGTCTGCTTCTTCGACTTCCACGATATAGCAGCTCCACCCATTATGAAAACGTATCCACCTGTGGACCTCTCGCTCTCCACCTCTGAGCACCAACTGGCATCACTGAAGCCTTCCACTACCGACGGATCTCCGCTGTAGTACAGTGCATATGTCTGAGTCTTCTTGAGATATCTCATAACCCGTTTCACAGCTTTCCAGTGTTCAGCACCTGGGTTGCTCGTGAAACGACTCAGCATTCCCACGGCGAAAGCTATGTCAGGCCTTGTGGCAGTAGTAGCATACATCAAACTTCCCAATACGCTTGCATACTCCAGCTGCCTGATGATTTCTCCTGAATTAGGCTTCAGCTTCAGATCACACCTGTACGGCGTATCGATCCCTGGAAGATCCCGATACCCATAACGAGTGATCATTTTCTCAATATAATGAGACTGTGACAGCGCTAGTCCAGTGTCTGTCCGGATGATCTTGATCCCTAAGATCACATCAGCTTCCCCCACGTCCTTCATACAGAACTTGCTAGAGATGAACTTCTTTGTCTCAGTGACACAGCTAATATCCGTACCTAGGATAAGCATGTCGTCCACGTACAGACAAACGATCACACCTCTTCCATCAGCGAACTTCGTGTAAACACACTTGTCCGTATCGCTGACCATGTAGCCATTTGACCTTATAACTTTGTCAAATTTCTCATGCCACATCTTGGGAGCCTGTTTAAGACCGTACAAGGATTTCACCAACTTGCAGACTTTGTCTTCAAGACCCCTGATGACAAATTCCTCTGGCTGTTGCATGTAAATCTCTTCGGTCAGCTCGCCATTTAGGAAAGCTGTATTCACATCCATCTGATGTATCACCATCTTATGTATTGCTGCGAGAGCAATCAACATTCTGATGGTGGTCATCCGGGCTACTGGAGCATACGTGTCAAAATAGTCAATCCCCTGCTTCTGAGAAAATCCCTTGGCTACCAACCTAGCCTTGAACTTGTCAATAGTTCCGTCTGCTTTCACCTTCTTCTTGAAGATCCATTTGCATCCGATGGGTTTCGCTCCTTCAGGAAGATCAACCAACACCCAAGTGTTATTTGAGATGATGGAATCAATCTCATTGTCAATCGCCTCCTTCCAGAAAACCGCGTCTCTGGTCTTCATCGCCTCATCATAGGTAAGCGGATCTGCTTCCACATGATAGGTGACAAAGTCATTTCCGAAGTCCTTCGGCCTCCTCACACGCTTAGCTGACGGCTCAGCTTGTTCTGGCTCAACCGTTGTTTCAACAACAACATCTTCTTGGACCACATCTTCATTGAAGACTTCAGTTTCTTGTGCACCCTCATTATTCTCCGGAACATCCGGAAGAACAATATTTTTGTGCCTTGCAAACTTGTCTTCAAAATATTCTGCATCGCGAGATTCAATGATATGATTTAACTCAATATCAAGAAATCTCCGAGCATCACTCTTCTCGGCATACCCCAAGAAGATCGTCTTTGTAGTCCTTGTCCCAAGCTTCTGAATCTTTAGATCTGGAAGCTTGACATACGCCAGACACCCCCACACTCGAATGACATTCAAGTTAGGTCTGACCTTGAACCAGAGTTCATGAGGAGTAACGTCTGAAGTTGCATGAGGCACTCTATTTAGAATAAAAGTGGCCGTCAATGCAGCTTCTCCCCAGTAGCACTTAGGAAGGCCAGCAGTCAACAACATCGAATTTATCATTTCTGTCAACGTCATGTTCTTCCTCTCAGCTACTCCGTTTGATTGAGGAGAGTACGGAGCCGTAGTCTCATTGACAATTCCATGTTCCTTACAGAACGATGCGAATTCATGAGACTTGTACTCCCCACCTCGATCACTTCTTATCCTTTTGAGTTGTTGTCCAGTCTGCCGCTCAGCTTCGGCTCTGAACTCCTTGAACTTCTCGAATGCTTCGTCTTTAGCCTTCAGCAAGTAGACGAACGCATACTTTGAGAAGTCATCGATGAAGGTTATGAAATACTTCATCCCGGCCTTTGTAGAGAACTGTTTGAAGTCACAGATATCGGAGTGAACCAACTCCAGAAGATCTGTACTTCGATTAACCCGAGGAAAGGGTTTCCTTGTTATCTTCGTTTGAGCACAAACTTCACATTTCTCTACCTTACCCCCACATTTGGAGATAAGTCCTAGACTAGACATTCTGTTTATTCGTTTACAATGAACATGTCCTAGCCTATTATGCCACAACTCAAGAGTATAAGTAGAATGAGTGACTTCATTAATTACATTGGACTGATTTACAAGCTGAATCTTGAACATTCCTTCGGTATAAAAAGCTTTTCCGAAATATGTTCCCTTGATAGACATCACCATCTGGCCAGCATTGATGTCCATCCTGAGGCCTGCATTGCAGAGTAGGCCTCCCGAGACCAGGTTCTTGGCGATAGCAGGTACGTGCTTTACGCCTTGAAGCGTCAGAGACTTCCCCGAAGTCAGCGTCAGAGCACTTCAGCTTGTGCTTGGTTCGCCATCATAACCACTTCAGAAGTAGGTGTATAGGTGGTGAACCACTCCTTACTGGAGCAGACATGGCAGGAAGCTCCAGTGTCTACCCACCAGTCAGAGTCAGTCCTTACTGCATCAACCTGTGCAATCATAGCAACTACGTCAGTGATCATAGATACCTTACTAGGCTCTCCTTGCTCTGACTGCTTGGTCTTTGCTTTACACTCATTCTTAAAGTGGCCCTTCTTGCCATACTTGAAGCAAGGCATTTCTGACTTTGGCTTCTTTTTCTTGATAGAAGTTCCCTTGACTTTTAGATTGTCAGGGTTCTTCTTCTTGTTGTGGAAAGCCGCATGCTTTCCCTTTGGTTCCTTGGTCTGAACCAGATTGGCGTTAGCCAATTGCTTGGACAGTGTGTCCACCTTCAGTTGAGCCCGCATCTGGTCCTCAACATAGATTTCCTGTAGGAGATCTTCAAGGGTGATCTCCAACTTCTTCCTATGCATGTTTGCATAGAACTTGCTCCACCCAGCGGGGAGCTTTGAGACAATCCCTCCAACAACAAACTTGTCGGGGAGGGGCATCGCCTCGTCTTTCAGCTTCTGTCGCAGTTTCAGGAACTCCTTTACCTGCGGCAGCATAGACTTTTCGTCCTCAAAGAACCACTTGTGATATTTTTCAACCACAAATATTTTACTGCGGTTCTTGTCTTCTTCGTAGAGTTTTTCTAGAGACTCCCATATGTCTCTAGCGATATTCTTCTTAGAATAGGATTCTGCTAGGGAATCCTCCATAGCATTCAGGATAAGCAACCTGCAAATGCTATTCTCCCTTCTCCACTTCGCCTGAAGTTTAGTAGCCGCAGTAATTGCGGCAGCAGACCCAGTATCTGGAACAGTAGGTTCCTCTTCAAGCAGTACGTGATCAACGTCTCTAAGTTGAATAGTGAGATAAACCTTCCTCTTCTAGACTTGATAATGCTCTCCATCAAACTTCTCTAACTTACAGAAGTCAATGTTTAGGAGAGAAGAATTAATATTTTCCATCGTAGCAATAAAGCTTTGAGATTGTTATTGCCGGAAACGCCGGGGCACGCTATTCGATAGAAAATACAGAAACTGAAACAGTTGTAAAGACAACGTTTCAAATGCAATTCCTTAAAGAATGTTTTGCAACAGAGATCCAGAAGGATTCTGCAAATTACGAGATCTAAAAAGATATCGTAATACACGAATAATCTAAAGAGATTTTCGTGATCGTAGCAAACTGGCAGTAGTGCCTTCTAAAAAGAAGATACTGACAGAACTGCTAAAGGCAACAGAAGGATGACAGGCGAGAGATGGAAATGCTGGGGTGAATTATCACCGTTGCTCAAAGCTTTATTCGCCCTCTGCGAACAGCTTCCAGGAACCAGCAAGGTTGACGGAAAACCTTGGAACACTCATGCTCTTCTGACTCCTCGGAAGACGGCGAACTCCTCTGGCAATGGCTCTACTCTTTTCTCTCTGTTTGAAGTAACAGAACCCACACGTACTAAAAAGTACTAGTGTTTGTGTTAAAGAACACGCTCACTACTCTGTTGTGTTAAAGAACACTTAGAGTTTTTTTCTCCCTGGAATTCTGATTACTACTACTCTCTGAGAGAGGAGAGAACCTGCATATATAGCCCACGGGGCGGTTGCCAAGCAGTTGCCTGAACTTCAGGGTAGTGGCAGAACCACTCCTGAACGTGCAACAACTGCTGCAACCGTTTCCGCTCTAATATGCAGCCAGCCATACGCACACAGCCCCTTTTACGCACCCTACGCACACTACGCACACTGCGTACGTTGCGCACACTGCGCACTCTACGCACGCTGCGTACGCTGCGCATACTGGGCTGCGTAACTGGACCAGCGTAACTGGGCTCGCGTAACGGGCCGCGCAAGTGGCTCGCACAACAAGCGCAACTTAAGCGCACTATGCGCCTAGCGACGATGCTGACGTGCTAAGTGCAAAGTGCGCCAACAAAACGCCACATTACGCCTCATGAGCCCTTGAGCCCGAGCCCGAGTCCGAGTCCGAGTCCGAGTCCGAGTCCGAGTCGCTAAGCTCCTACGGAGCTTAGCTCCATGGAAATAAATTTCCAAGAGCAAAAAGCTTACAGCTTCTTAATTGTTGATTAAGCCTTTATACCATTAATAATTAATCCCACATGGCACACACCCATGTGCACTACATGTGCATCTCCATAAAGAGAATAGACTCATATATGTGGAGATACACATTCCTTTCTAGCCGATGTGGGACTAAAAACCAAAACAAAAGGCTACAAACCCAACATTTTTAACAGTCAATTTGATGGAGAATTGAATGCTTTTCCCTCAATATTTATGATTTACTAGCCAAACCATTTTATGATTGCAAGTTATATTAGTGTATAAGCTATTGTTTGGGAGGACAAATAATCCTTCTTCGGGAGAACTTTTGTTTATATATAGACATATAAATCATTTTATTATTTTAAAAAACTTTCAGAACCGCTCATTAATGAATTAACATGCATGGATTAGATTGGTTTAAAAGTTGCTATTTAAAAACGTCCAAAATTTAACATCTCATAATCCGTACTTTAAAAACAGCTCATAACCGCCACGCCAAACAATTGTAAGTAAACCCTTGGAAAAAGACAAGAGAAGATAGATCTCATAGAATGGATATTTTGCTAGACTTGCATACAATGACAGACTTGTTACAAAGGATAACATGTTGGTTATAAAGGATAACTATATCCTTAAGAGAGAATAATTGATTATTGGTACAATCATATCTAGTAGTTAAAACCCTTGTTAGCAATCACCCGAATAAAACGCGTATTATACGCGAATTTTTTCGTATATTACATAAACGTATAATACTTACGTACTTTTGAAAAATTCGGATTTGTACGCGAATTTTAAGCTTGTGGCGTTTTAAACGCGTACCGTACGAATTTCTAAAAAATTCGGCCAAAAAAACGTGACCGAGAAACCCAACAGTCTTAACTTTCTTGACTCTTGCTGCTATTAGATATTAAGACTGGCACAATTCTCAAAAATTATCAAAAGAAAAGAAGAAAAAGTCTCACAGTAACAAAAAAAAAAGAAACCCAAGAGTCTTTGCACATGTTGTTTGCAACAATCAAAGAAAAACCTTTCGATTTTCCATCATCCAACCTCTTCTTATTCTCACACTGAACCTTGTTTATGAAGGAGTAGAGGTAGGTGGACCCTATATATATGCCGAATTTTTAGTGCCGAATTTGTTCACATGAAACGTACTAAACACGAATTAAATCTAATCCGAATGTTTTTCGTTTGACGAATTTTTGACCGTATTTTACTTATATTGTGCCGATTTGTACTCGTACTTTTATCGTTCCGAATTTTTTCCGGTTGCCGAATTGCTAACAAGGGCTAAAACTAACTACAACATATAGTTATATTTTCTTTTTTAAAAACGTTTCCTTCTCAGCTATCCTATTTTATTTTCATTTTCTTTCCTTTTAGTCACTTTCTCTCGAATCAAACACAACCCAAGTACGAGCTCCAATACGGATCTCCCATTATCTTTCATGGGAGTTCACCCCACTGGCTTTGCGCCACCCCCTATTTACACCTACTCACTTCACTTTTCCTCTAAGGCCTCGTTTGGTTCGCAGAATGGAAGGGAAAGGAAATCAATTCCTTGTCATTTTCTTTCCTTTGAAAAATTTTAATTCCTATTGATTTTTCTTTTCGATGTTTGACAATGCCAAAGAATTTGGAAAGGAAAGTGAATACTTCAATGTGGGAAAGTGATTCCTTCCTTGGATGAATGGAATCATTTTCTCCCCTAATTTTCCTTCCATTAAAAATCACTTTCCTTTCCTCCTCAATTCCTTGGGCACCCAAACATAGGAAAGTAATCACTTTCCTTTCCCAACCGGGAGATTCCGCGAACCAAAAGAGCATCATTAGTAGTTGGCACTCTCCAATGCAATTTGGAGCCCAAAATTTCAAAAAAAAAAGGTAAATGTAGAATGGGTTGAGTTTGTATGAGAATAATAGATAATGATAAAGTGAGCCCCGGTCCCAAAAATTGTGTGGTCAAAAATTAATATAGGAAAAAAATAATATAAAATTTAGAATCTATAAAGTTGGGCTCCAAATTGTTACTTACTATTCTACAAAACGAGTTTCTACAATCTAGAATCTATGGATGGGTTGGGACCGAAATTGTAGAAATTGGGACTAGGGATGAGACTTATTATTCTACAAAATGAGCTCCTACATTCTAAATCTAGAATCTAGAAAATGGGATGGGCCTTACTAATGATGCTCAAGATGGGATCCCGTTTGTTATAAATGGAATTATACGTAAAATAAATGTAGCAGAATTTGCACTGCTTTGGGTATCTGGTTTGTCGTAAATAATAAGTTTGGTGAAACAAATCTCTAATTAGCTTCCAACACCATTTACGAAGAAATTTACTACCATTGTCTTTCATTCTGTATTCACTAATGTCATAAAGTCGCAGAAAGTTGTAAGAAATATCCTAATTTCATCATTCCAAACAATGTATTCTTAACAACACCAATTACAACAAATGTTACATCCGTTGAACTTCCTATTCAACAAACACCACCTAAATAAGAGCTGGATTATGACCATGGACCTTTGGAGGGGTCAAATAACCCTTGGCATTGGTTATAAAGATCAACATAAAGATATCTTGCACCTTCTAAAATATTTCCATCTAGTTTTTCTCCACTTGAAAATTATTAGTTATGCTATTGTTTGTGGATGCTTTTTGCTGTAATGTCGCCTAGTAATACTAGAATGCAGGCTTATCAGCCACTTGTGTAATAAAACTTGGACTTTGCCAATGCTTTATAAAGGCCTCTATACTGCTTTGGTAAAAAAAACAAGACTGGAAAAAAAAATCGACATATAAAAAAAATGATAATTTCTTTCCCAACTTTCTTTGGCGATGCATACGTCATATGTACCAGATAGGATTAGGAAACACAATGGGCACTAAACAGCCCCTTCAATACCATTGGGAAGTTGGAACAATTTACAAACCCAATTAAAGATGTCTAGGATGGTCTGCCTCCCTCCCCGACGTGGACCAATTGAATCTCCTGTTTGTTCTACATATAATAACTCATGTTGATATTTCAATGATAAAGCTAATTGCAAAAGAAGATAATGCAACATGGACAAATTTGATAGCTTCAAACATAACTCATTATGCTATTAACAGCCGGAACTGGTCTCTCCCAACTTAAACTTCATATAGCTCCGACTACTTTAACATGCCACAACAGCTAAAAACCACTCAACATTGTTTATGACAATATTTAGTAGCAATTAGAAGGTATAAATGCAACTAGCTATTTAGAACTAATAACCAAAATTGATCAATTCATAATAGAATGGGGCCAAGTTCCAGCATGAAATAACAGTTCGGGAAGGTAGTATTTACATATTAGGCAGAGACTGCATTTCCACTACTTCATGTAGCCTTACGATAATAGATAACAGTCAATATTTGCTAGGCAAGGTAAGCAAGACGCTGCATTTTCTCTTTCCTAAGCTTGATGTTGCAGCCCACACTAAACCAAATCAGTAAAATCTTTGATAGAAATCGCGGCACAGAAATAACATTGCCTTGATTCATATTCAAGGAGCACAGATTCCTTCCTTGATACCTTCCGCATCAGGTAAGGAATCCAAATATAATCTGTACACTAAATGACACCCACCTAGATGAGTCAAATTACCTGAAGCAAAAAAAAGGCATGCTTACTATTGCATTTGCAGCTCTCGACTCATCTCACAGGCCCAGCCATGTCCTTTGATCAGCAGGCTCCTCTAATTGAGACATCTTATAAAACACTTCGTCACGCATTAATCTCATCTTAAGTAACTATATGGCATTCCAGATCCACATGGTACAAGAAAGATGAAGGTAATGAGGTCCAACTATAAGTTAAGATTGACTGCTTTCAGGGACTTCAAAATGTAGGAAACACAAAACCGATATTTCCAAGAAATAGTGACCTGCAAGCCACCTGGCATTCAAACAAAAAGGAAAATATCAATCTATGGCGCACAGATTATACTATACTTGTAAATTGCAAATAGGATTTAAAAGAATAATAACAAACCAAACCGTAGCATTGACAGTATTACCTTGGAACATAAACGGCCAGTATGACAACCAGGACCACATAGGTGTAAATATAGCGTGATCTGTTCTGGAGTCAATTTTAGTGACTTGTATCAATATTGCATGACAGGTTCTTCGATAAGAAAGGAAGGAGAGAAGCAAGAGGCGTCATTGTCTATTTAACTCAAATCATGTTGAAATCAAACGGAGCAACAATATTAAATCCAAAAGCCTCTAAATACTCTTCAGTGGTTTTACCTTCCCTTCCCGTACAGTACCAAGAGTATAAAATTACATATAAGCAGTATCTCGACTAGCAAGCAATTGCAGCACACTAAAGGAAGATGGGAATTCAGTTGATTTGCATTGCTTCTGAGTGGTACTTGTCTAGATCAGCATCAAGATCTGCAACAGATACAGGCTCACTGCGGCCTCTACCACGTCCACGGCCTCTCCCCCTTCCACCACCACCACCCCTTGATAAGCTATTAGCACCTCCACCCCTTGATAAGCTATTAGCACCTCCACCCCTTGATAAGCCATTAGCACCACCACCCCTTGGTAAGCCATTAGCACCACCCCTTCCTGGGAAGCTGTTATAGAACCATGTCAGTACATACAAGTAGCATAGATATCTATCAAAACGACTACAAAAGCAAACAAGAAGGAAGAGGGGAACAGGACAAATATTGAAACTATATTGGCCCTGTTGTCAGTATCTTATGATACATGATATGTATCGGAAACGATACATCATACGTATCTTCCGATAAGTTATGATACAACATACAAATAAACAATACAGTTTCTAAGGATTTGAAGGGGAAGAACTCATCTCGAAATACACTTTAGGTATTAGAAATCACGTTTTTATATTCTGACGCTACAAGTTTAAGAGTTGACTCAAATAATTCTATAACCCTCAGACATGCACACACACAATAAACTTTTCTTTTTTGCTTTTACTATTTCCCTCTTTGTTGATCTCTTGAATCATATACGTATGTAGTATTTTCTGGGAGGGCTTTCTCTCTTTTTCCTATTCTAGGGTTTATGCAAGCAGTGTTCCACATATTGGCCGCCATAACCAGTTTTGAGGAGAAATTGATACGATTTTAGACCCTCCAAGAACGGTCTAGAAATATATCAGCATGTTTGGCCGGTATACCGTCTGATATTTGACCGGTATAATAACAGCTGTTTTGACAGTTATACCACTTGTTTGACCAGTATAAATGTTAAGTTTGCATGCTTAGTTGTATTGTGGATATGTTGTTTGGATTTTAAGATTGGATTTAGATTTAGACCATTGAATTTTCAAATCTCAAATCTCAAATTTAAAAAAATTATGAAGTGTATGATGGATTTAGAACATGTTTGAATTTCAAATTTGTATTATGGATTTCAATTATAAATTTCAAAATAAAAAAATTTAGTTCAGCGCCTAGGTGGCCTAGGAGCTAGGCAGCCCACCGCCGTACTGAATCCGCCTAGCAAATTTTAGAGCACTGATAAGAAGGGCATTCAGAAGAGGAAGATGTTGAATCGGAACCCTCAAGAGGCACTTCAATCAGTGAATCACTAGACCAATCAAGTCTGACACATGCCCGCCTCAAACTAGTCCATGGTCTCTCGTCACAAAACTCTTCCAGAGCCTTCGGTGTGTGCACCACTCGTCACAGGACTATCGGTAACAAACTCGTTTCGAGAGAGATATGAGAGCCCCTTTTGTTGAGCAAAAGGGGATAAGCATCTCGAGGACACCCCGACTCCGGTGAGCTTCACTGCTTCCTTTTCACATGGGATTCTTGATGGTGAAGTGGATGACATACCTGGATCAAAAAGTGGATAGCCTGAGAGTGTCCACTTGGTCAATCAAGGTCTAGTTAGTCGATTAGTGCACAACCAACTGGAACTGAAGCCATGGATGAGTCAAGTGATCTCACCCTTTGTCTGCACGCACTCGCCACAAAACACTGAGTTCAGTGAAACCGTGAACCGCAGACGATGTTGATAGAAAGACTCAAATGTAAGGGATCCTTAGCCAGCCTACTGTGATGGGTGCATTTAATTTGCCGACTACTACCTTTCTGTTCTTAGCAACGCCTACTTACGTGCCTCTTTCAAATCGCCCTCAAGGACCCCTTACGGATTCCAAGGCAATTCGCTTTTTCCAGGGAGCTGGAGAAGTAGGTCTAATCGGGAAGACCCGGCATGCATCTACCTGCCATCACGTATGCATTCGGTCTTGTCTAATGGAAAATGAGTTGTCATTTATATTAATAAGAAATGGGAACTCTATGAATAACTATTTATGCTTGAATTTTCTTGCTTTGAAGGATTTTCCCATCCAGAGGGGAAAGTGTAGGCTCCTTCCTTTCAAGTTCTTGTGACTTCAGTCTATAGCAGTTGGTTATAAAGTTTTATTTATGAATATGAAGTGAATTATTGTTTTACACACTATGCATCCATATCGTCCGATATGTCTGGTATTTCGCCCGATATATCAGGAACCTTGTATACAAGTAATACACTGTTTAGAAAATAAATTGTACGACATTTTTCTTGAATGTCAATGAATCGTCAGTTATGTTCTAATCAATGTAATGATACTTTACTCATGAATAATACCATAATACAATATTAATCTTGTATCTTTTTATCTTAATTATCGACTTTATGACGAACTTGTGACAATCCTTGACGAATCTCCTTATTGTTGCTAATTGTGTTTAATTTATCCACGTGTAGGGTAACAAAACGTGCTCAATGTAAGACTCCAAAATTTGTATGAAGTGTAAACATATTCCAACTCTAGATTATGCATGCCAAATGAATTGAACAGGCACATACACGACACAAAATACAGTAACATACATTAATCAATTTAGTGTATCCACAAGGGATTCTTCGTTGCCAGATTCACGTGTGTGCGTCCTATAGCATCATATTTCACAATCAGAAACATCACACCTAACTAGTGCAGGATACGGTAAGTCGTCACAACCATCCAAGATTTCTCTCGTTGGGAATGGAGCATGAGAGTTTGATGAAGTTTCGACACACAGTCAACCACACATCAACCTTCTTTATTGGTATCAAATTCCTCTTTATTGGTGTCAAATTCCAAGCCAAGGTAGGTATGAGCAAAGCATGGCCTTAACACAACCTATAAGCGGTTGCGGGTAGGTAGACCTACCCTTGTGATATGTTGTCATTATCCTTATCACCATCCAAGTCTTATCACATAGGAACTGGACCGGCTATGGAGAATGAGAGCTTGATGAAGTTTTGACCATCTGTCAACTCTCTGTTGGTCAAATGTGTAGCCAAGATATCTATGAGCAAGACATGCCCTTACCACAAAATATATAACCAGTTAGAGGCTAGGTGACCTACCCTTGCAGTTATGCTCTTTAAAGCTTTCAGCTAATGAAACTAAGGTGTACCGTCAAACTTCCTTGGAGTAGAAAAGATTGTAGACAGAGTAGGATGATTTGATTTGTTCTAGGGAATTGGTTATCCCAAAAATCTTTTTGTTTTTTGATATATGGAACATTAAGCCAAAGCGCAAAAGGATATGGCATTCCAGTGCACGGGATAAGGTAAGTAATGCCTCAAAATCTAGGATACAATAACAATGGGCATCCAACATGTATCCATGAATTATGTCAGAGGTCACAGAATGTTATCTGACAAAGGTACATCATCTCCATTAAGGTACCAGTAACACAGAAAATACTAGAGTAGAAAAACAATTCTATATCTAAAAAATCATTGTTGATTGCACATACATATGTACCAAGTGACAAACTGTATACCTTCTAGAAACACCATTAGGATTTCCAAAGTTCTCATTTGAAGCTCGAGGAACAACAGGAGGTGTGGAGATGTTTGTTCCCACAATCTCAATTTTCATCGGCTTCCCATCAAGCTGGACATTGTTGTATCTCTTCACAGCTGCTATAGCATCAGCTCTCCTTGAGAAGACGACCTCCGCCGTTCCCTTCCCAAAATAACATCTCCAAAATGAGGTAACAGTGATTTTACAATGTGACAAACAGAAACAATCTCAGTAAGGTACCTTTGATCTTCCACTTCTATCATAGTGTACTGTGTACCGTTTCAGATCACCAACCTCCGAAAAAAGTTCCTGAGGCAAGAATATCAGAATTTAACTCCCTTGAAGAAACAAATTAAATATGAGGTTGTGTCTGTTACGGGAATAACAGAACAGAATGAGACTTAGTATTAAAGAACAAAAACACTAGAGTAGCATTAAACAGACAGAAGAAAGGATATAAAAATATAATCTGAGTGAAAGATACATGCATAACCGAAGCAGGACATGGACCAAAAAAGATTGATTTAGTAGTATCTTATATTCTGATAGCGGACCAGTGCATATTACAGGTGTGCAGGAGATGCTTCCAGCACATATAAGTTTCTTACCCAATGCATGAGTAGTCTTCTTGCCAGTGCATGCACAGTCTTCTTGCCAGTGCATGTACCTAGTCTCCTTCCAGTGCATGAAACTTTGCTATCCACAGACGTAATAATAGATTTCTTACTGTACATAACTGCAAACAAGTTCCAAGTTCCAACTCTACTAGGTATGTTGATAATAGACCTAATACTTTGATAGTGCAATCCAAAACAATCAAAACTGCAGAAACTACAAATACCGCTACTCATAGAGAGGGCCCGACATTAAAAAGATATCATGTACTTAAAACCTTGATTTCATCCCCTCCAAAGTCTACAAGTCCTCTCTTTAAAGAGCTATTTGGTGTTTAAAGATATATATTATGATAATACGGTACATAGGTACATTAGAAACTTGTAACAACAAAAGTTACCTTCATAGAAAGATGGCAAAGAGATGTACATTTCTACAAAGCATTCATCTATATCAATTATACAATTGACTTCAATAAGAATAAAACTAATATGACATGCTTATCAGCAAGTTGACAATGTGGCCACATGGATAATCTCTTTCACAAAAATCACAATTGCAGAAAGTACTAATGTTAGCCGAATGATTGTATCATATTTTTTAATATGGCTAATCGATTAAGTTTAACATAATGATGTCACTAATATTCATATAATCACTCATGTTACTACTTAAACTTAGTATTGTCCTACTGTTCATTAAACTTATCAGTTATCATACTGTTATACTGCTTTATTCGTCTAACATGTACTTGTAGACAAGCAGTAAGCATGATCAAACCAGAACATATGCAATAAAGAATTAATGATAAACCAAAGACGGCGTTATACAAGAAGATTTTCTGAACTACCAAATGACCAATCTGGGACCTCGCACTCGGGGTTTCCGCTGCCCAGTCAGCGGACAGGGGTCGAGGGGGCAGTGCCTCCCGTGGGGGTTCGGTGGCCAAGTTCCCGAAAAATATTCAGATTTCCAGATCTGTTTATCTTTGGACAACTACTGTCAAGGAAAAAAGGCGTCTTCAAGTATGCTCAAATGTCAGAAAAAAGACGTCATCAAAGGGCTATTGATTTTTGCATATTTCTTCTGTATTCTATCTTTATTTGAGTCTAGAAAAATATGTAAGATTGATCAGGATCGGTACTAGCTTAGTTAATCTCAGTCCACAAAAATATAGCCTACATATCCACAAATACCTATCCAAAAGTCCACAATCCAAAATAGCCCAAAACCCAACAATGTGGCCCAAAACAGCAGAACTCAGGCAAAACTCGGCCAGAACTCGGCCCAAGTTCGGTCAGGACAGTTTCAACAAATTTTTGAATTCCCTTGATATCTGCATCCGACGTTCGAATGCGAGATTTCTACATCCGAACTCTGCCAGAATTTGATCAATAAAAATACTATAAATAGAGAACTTTCACATTTTCAAATCACTCATTCCTTCTCTTCTCTATTCATTTCTAAGTGTTTTCTACGAGCTACACTTTCAAATCAAGCATATACCACTCTTAGCCAAGCCAGTACAGTTTCTGTTAAATCTAGAGTTTGGTGTTGAAGAGTTGTATCGAAAGCTGTATTAGAAAACGTTCCAATTTTCAAGTCGCCCTCTGGAGTCGGTCGTGCACTCGTCGCCAAGCATGGTGTTATGAAGTCGGTCGTGCACTTGTAGCCAAGCACGGTGTTGTAAGAGTTACAAGCACTCAGTTACAGCTTGTGCCATAGTGGATTAACATCGAGCAAGAGTACTCGAGACTGGACTAGTCCTCTCAGAGAAAAACCAGTATATATCGCTGTGTCACTGAGTTTGATTCTCTTAACTCTTACTTTATTGCAAGTTATTTACTGTCATATCATTTGCTTTTACTTGCAATGGTATATAAATCTTAATTGTGAGATTTATTCCGCTACAAACGCACACACTCTATTAACCCCCCCCCCCCCCCCCCCCCCTTCAAGAGGTGCTCATCGGTCCTACAATTAAGACGGGACCAATCATGACCATAGTAGAGGCATCTCCTACCAGAGGCTATAACTTATTAAATCGCATAAACAAACAGACAGACACACAAAGAACTTTACTCGTCTTGCATTATTGGTACCAAAAATATTGGTTACATTGTTGGTATATTACACAAGCAATCAATTGAATCACATCAACTGCAGGTAGGAATATTGGCACATGAAGGAAATTTGAATGCCATGTTGCTATTAGCTGTCGGGACACAAATTATAGTCTTAGGTAGTGGGTTGGATAGAAGAGGTAAAAATGAAGAGAGAAGTAAGAATAATAGCATGAACACAAATGAAAATATGTATTTATGTCCCTTTTTCACATGTAGATACAGTTTAAGCACGTGTTGGCTATCGATATTTAGAAAATAAGATGAAAAGAAAAAGGTCATGAACCATATCCAGGATACACATTGCAGTATGAGAGCCTTGACATTAAACATGTTACTGTTTAAAATCAAGTTGAGCCGAGGAAATGGATATCACATGCAAGGTATCTAAAAAAATGGAACTTATTTTTCAATGTTGCTATAAGCTCTTAAATGCTCAAGCGACTAAAGTTTGAAACCACAGCTATTAGCTATCTTTTTTAATGTATATTTGACTATTATGTGTATTACTTCATGTTAGGGACGACATTGAGCCAGACAAATGTAAGTGAAAAGTCTTCTTCTATGTACTTACTAAGTTCATGTACAGTTCATAAACACAAAGCTTGATCTGGGCCAAAGACACATGATTGATGGTGCGACCTACATTAAAATAAACTTTGAACTCATTGGGCATAGTCAAAAGTTTGTGATCCCTGAATTATCTCTGAAAGGTGGCAACTGTTCAGAATATTTTAATAGAAATAAAATTTTCCTTTGATAAAAAACAACATTGAAATATATGAACCAGTAAAATTTTAACAAAAAAAGAACAAATCAAGGTCCGCAGTATCGCTATCGAAATCGGTATTGGACCCTTCCTATGACTATCGAGTTTAGTAGTATCAGCAGCATCGGCGGTTTCAGATCGGAGTATTGGATTTTTCGGTATCGGAAAACAAATCATTATTAAAAAAAATATTTTAGGCATTCAGGCATAATTTTCAGTATTTTTTGTGTTGTTTCATAAGTTTTGAAATTGAATAAATAATAGTCACCCTTGTTGATTGCTTTACCTGAGATAAATAAGTTGGCTTCATTTTCATGCTTTTCAAGCCTTACTGTGCTTTTACATCCTTGTCGATTAGTCTTTTTTGTTCAATTTTCTTTGGCGAAATGAGTGAGAAAGAGACCCCAATGTTGTCAGTATCGGTCGGTATCAGATAGTGACATGCCAACCATATCGGTATTGGCTATATCAGATCGGTATCAGCCGATACTACAAACTACAACAAACTACGGTACAAATACTATGCAAAAAACCCATGAATTTTTCAACAAATATCGCAAATGGTCTAAAAAAAGTTGTCACTGCCCAAATTAATCAGGTTCTACATGCCTCCCTTTACATCCGTGGATTATTCATGAACTTTTTTCATAACTCAAGAATTGTGGCTATGAATTTGGGTAAGTAGGGGGTACAAAAAGACAGCATGCAAGAACTATTAGCCTGAAGGTTTCAGAAACTGCGTTAAGATACACAATGAAATCTAGAGGACAGTAGGTTCTAGGTTTTCTACCTTCAGTTGTCACACGACAAGCTTGTGATGTTTAGATTAGTTCATGAAAGCTAGATTCACGAATAGTTATTTCCAATAGTGAGCAGAATAACTGAGTGTAGTGGGTTAACATAAACTCAGTTATCCATCTTAAAAGTTGTAAACACTTCAGGGCCAGCAATATAAAATTTTCCGTAACAAGCAAATATGAGCTTCTATCAAAGACTACCAAAGACGATTAATTTTGTAGAGAAATTTCAAGTACAATGTGGGTAACAAACAAGATTCGAATCTTGAACCAACTGCAGATGGTATGAACTAGTGTGTTCCTAAAGCAGGGAAATCTCCATGACACTCTAATCCGACTAAGCCATGAACTAAACTACCTAACAAGCAGGCCAGGAAGGGAACTTGCAAAATTACGCTTACAAGTATCACTGCAATCCATGTGAAGTAGAAATCTAAACTACAAGGCCTCCATCCTGCCCGAATCAGAGTCCGGTTTCAAATTTTATAAAGATCTAAAGGCACAATGGCTCTTTGTGGAATTCCATGACTCTATGGGCCTAACTCTGAACAAGATTTCAAATGAAATCTTGCACCATCAGAAAGTACACCAAAATAAGTCTTCCAGGCATATATAATGTTGAGAACTCGGAGAAGAAGTTATGTTATCAAACATGTAACTCTAGTACACAGCATCCCAGAAGCATCAATTTACATGGTTTTCATTATTATTTGTGTTCATACAAAGGATAGTTTCTTGTTTACTAAGTAAAGCTTCTTGTGTCCTAGGCAATGTTATAGAAAGCGCTATGCAGCCGTTATGCAGCAAGGGGACACCTAGCGCCTAGGCTACTAGGCAACCGCCTAGGCGGATTTATGCAGAAAAAACATTAACCATTAAAAAAGGCTTATAATTTTCTAGTTCATTGGAAGTAATACAAAACTATATATTTATGTATATATAAAACAAGGATTATATTATAAAAAACTTCAACAAACACTCAAATTGACCAAAGACTACAAATAACAAGTATTTAACAAATAGAATCATAACTTAATAATTCACCAAAAACAATATAATACAAAAAAAGGTCAATATAAATATTTTTGGGCCATGCCAAAACCAACCAAGAAATAAATGGGATCAGGCAAAAAAACATTTTTTGAAGAAAAAATTGACAAAAAAAAACTAAACAAAAGTATAGGTAACGCGCTTTTATTCTTTGGCCGCATAATGTTGCCTTTATCCACATAAAGTCGATTTTCCCCGCACAATGTTGCCTACTACCTAACACACAATATACTGAAAAGTTAAGCGGTGGGCAATCGAATAGCGCCTAGGCACTGCTTTTTAACGCATTTTAGAACACTAGTTCTATGCAAAGTTTATTCTTGTACTTAATATTGTGAAGCAGGGCCTATGCCCTTGTGCATAAAAGGGACCAAGTTCCACCTTTGTGTGCATCTCTGCATTCGAGTTGATAATAATATTTTATGTGACTTCCAACTTTTAAGCTTGGTAACCTTTACTCCATAAAATAATAATTTCTTAATTTTCGTCATTGTACCTCCCAGTAAGTGCACTATGTAAAAATAAGCTTGGTGGGATCTTGAATTATTTATCGTTCCTAGTTTTTTCCCTATTAATTTGCCACAATTAAGTAGTTAATGATAGATTCTAGGAAATCTGTAAAATATTTGCATTCTAAATTATATTGCTAGATTGTGGCTAAACTGGTGCCGTATAGGAAATTCTCGCCTATTTTCCAAGAAATACTAGTAAGGATTCCTGTCCCAACTTTTATTTGATTCTGGTCCCTAGTTTCATTTCATTTTTTATTAATTCAAACTTAAAAGAAAGGGCAGGAAAAGATGGTTTTGTCCCTCCCTCTCTTTTCATTCTTCACTCTTCCTGTTATTTCTCCTCTTTCTACTTTTATTTTCCTATCCTTTTATCCTATTTTTATATTTTTAACCTTTTAAAATAGTAAAAATTGATTGGAAATAAATCCTTACAAATTTTAGAAGTTCAAAAAATTGAGAATATGACATCAAGAATCAAACCACACATCTTGCACAAGCAATAAGACACGACAGTGTGTAGACACTCGAGCATAATGTAGATACTAGTAACATAATATTGATTTAATAATAGCACAAACCAATCATAGTCCATGTTAACAACAATAGCAACATATATTTGATGCCATTTAGACTTTTATCTACTTTGTTCTCGTTTGTTATTTGTTACTATTTGGAGTATGACAATAATATAAGTTTGATTATCATTTTGGCTAACCTACTCATAGAAGTCAAAATTTTCTAGGAGGTCAGTGCATCTCAGTAAGAACCTCGATTCAACAGTTCTTAGGAGCGACTTGGGAGCTCGTTTTTCCGACAACGGGAGCGTGTTTCCCCGGAGCCATGAGCACTACCCATAACATGACCATAATTTTAAAAGTTACATAAATTTTGGAAAAAAAAATAGGAAAAGTTTTAATAAACATTTATCAAAGTAACAAGAAACTAATGATTACTTACCTTGAATCATTCAAAATTACCATGTGAATGATCTCTCTATAACTTTGAGCTGAACTTTATAAATTCTATTAAATATTAAAATATCTATAGATTTTGATAACAATAATTAATAAACATTAAAAAAAATATTAGCGCACGCTCTCAACTTTACTCTTCTAAGTAGTCGCGCTCCCCCGCTTTCGGCTTCTAAAAACCTAATTGCTTTGATGTTCTATCTCCAATATGCATAATATAACAAGAAACTAAAGATTACTTTCTATATTTTTCCATATTTTTTATATTTTTATAATAATTTAATCATGGATCTTACGATTCACGATCTAGGTCTTGATTCGATTTTGACCCCGTTGAGATTCTACAGTCCGATCCGATTCGAGGTTATAACACTATTAAGAGCTTAATTTAATTACAATACCAAAAGTGTACAAATAAAATGGTTGAGACATTTTGGTATTGAAAATGTGTTTGGGTTCGAATTCCAAATTTATTTCCAAAAATTATATTCAAATAATTTTGTAATTTATTGTTTTTAAATACAAATAAATTAAAAAAAATTAACGTTTCTTACAAAAAAAAAATCCATAACTCAAGTGGTTTGGATATTTAGAAAGTAGGACTTAGGTTCGAACCAACCTATATTTTTACAAAATAATTTATTAAGTGACAATGGTGAGAGATAAATTTGAGATAGAGAGGAACGACAAATAGATTCGAGTTAAAGAGGAGAGAGGAGAGAAGATAGATAGTAAAGATCTAGATAAAGGTAAAGCGGAGAGAGAGTATTGAGATAAAGAAAAAGAAAGCGATAGAAAGAGAATGAAGAGAGGAGAGAGAGAGAGAGAGGGGGAGAGAGCATAGAAAGGAAGTGAAGAGAAGGAACGTGGAAAGGGAGAGAAAGGACGTACCAGATGATTAGGGGAAGGGGCAAAATAGTTCCCCTCCCCCTTTTATTTTAATTTTTAATTATAAAATCGAAATAGTAGAGTACCGGAACCAAGCAGGGAAAGGGACCCATACAAGTATTTCTAGGGAAAGGAACCAAATTCTCCTTCTCTAATTAAGCTCTCTACGCATTGATATCGTATAAAAATTCAAATTTTAGATATTAACACCTTCAAAAATGCAATCTAGCCTCTCCAAAAATGGAATTTGCCCCTGTAAAAAATATAACTTGCCCCCTCAAAAAAATTAGTCAAGCTCCCTCACTGCTCATACGCCCAAATTACAAAAACCAATGCCTGCGATAAGCCTCGTTTGGTTCGTGGAAAGGAAAAATCAATTCTTTGCTCTTTCCTTTCCTTTGGTAAAATTGCAATTCCCATTTGGAAAGGTTAGGGAAATTGTGAGGGAAAGTGAATAATTGGGGGGTGGGAAAGTGAATTCATGGGGTGAGTGGGGGAACCATTTTCCTCCCTATTTTCCTTTCCCTAGGGAATCAAATTTCCTTTCATGTTCAATTTCTTTGGCATCCAAACACAGGAAAGGAATGACTTTCCTTTCCCAAAGCCCTGACTACGCGAACCAAACTTGGCCTAAAAGCTTCAGTAGCTCACGAGACACTTGACGCAAAAGCCAAACTCAAAACATTACAATAAGAAATATTGCTACTGTAACATAACGATTTATACTATTTCTTGATAGATCTATCACGGTGACAATAGTATCGCTTCTTTAAGTTAAAGATAAAACTCTAGAAAATTTAAAAATACTCGGATCTAAGCAAAATAAAATCAAAACAGGACAAAGCGACAACCTTGACGTCCTCGTTGGAGACCCCGTACTCGAGATTCGAGATGTAGAGCTTGGTGCCGGTCTCGATCCCCGCCGACGCCCGTCCCGCCCCCGGCGCGGCGTAGGCCGGCGCCGCCACCTGGTCGGCGTACATGTCGTGCTGCCACGCGGAGTCCGGCGCCTGGATCGGAACACAAGGGAGTCACAAATCACCACGCAGAGATCTATACGTTCGGGATCGGGGTTTAGGAGGGGATCGTACCTTTCCGGCCGCCGCGTAGGGGTTGGACCGGGCCCCGGATCGGTTCGGAAGACGCCGGGTCGGGCCTGGACCGCCGCCGGAGATCCTCCCCTTCCCTCGGAATCCGCCGCCGCCGCCGCCGGACTTCTTGTTGTTCTTGATGATGTCGTCGAGGGACATGTCCAACGCGCTAGACATCTTTAAATTAGGGTTAGGGTTTTGGAGAAGAGGGGTTTGTGGGAAGGTGGGAAAAAGAGATCGGGAAGTGAAAGGAGGAGGAAAAGAGGATGCTTGTGGATTATTTTAGGACTCTGTAGTGCTTGGGGGACCAGGCCAAAGCATTTGGCCTTTTTCACAAACTTCCTTAAGAAAAATAGAAAAAGGCTTTTACTAAAGTAAAGCCACAACACAGTTTATTAGGGCATTAAATTTTGCCATTCCTAATTTATTGAAGTATTGTTTAAATTTTGAAAGTATTGTTATACTTAGAACATCCACACACTTAGACATTTTAAGTGCTAAGTTTTAACTTTAGTTAAATCTTGTAGTACTTGGAGGATTTAGTGCAGAGGCGGCTCAGGGGAGGGGCAAATAGGATTTGGGCCCGGGGCCCCAAAGCCCAATGGGCCCCAAAAAACTTTAGAAGTTAGTATAATAATGATGCCCTCCATTAAATGTTTGCTTCTACAAACCACATTGGAATGGGCCCGACTCTTCACTCTTCATAAATAGAAGAGGACGAAGGGAATTTGGACAACCACCAAGCCCTTTTCCGTTTGAGAGAAAAGAAAATGTCTTCCCGTCGTTCGTCCCTTTCGATTCCCCTTCTTCTCGTCGCTTCCGATTCCCTACGGGGAACAGTAAGTTATTTTTTTTAAATTGTACATTTTAATTCTCACTTTCCTTCTTTCTTTGTCAGCTTGACTTATAAGAGTATCTCCAACTCTATTGTGAGTTTAGAAAAAAATGGTTGCCACATAGGAATGGCAAACTTTTATTTCAAAAATTCTTCTCAAATACAAATGTAGAATAAATCATGAAGTTGACATGACAATGACATGACAAGGACAATGTGAAGTTGGTTGTCTAGATCTAGACAATTCACTTCACAATGACTTTGTCTCCACATCATCAATTATGAATAGAAATATTTATAAAAAAAATGAAGAAGTGGAGGAGTTGTCTTGGAAGTTGGAAAAAAAATATTTTTTTATTGTTTCCTCAATATTTTTGCATTGGAGAGAGTTTTTCTATCTCATTGTCTTTTGAGATATAGTTTTACCACATAAACAAGACATTGTCTTGTGGCTCATGCCACATAGGAGCCAATTAGGGTCTGCTTGGTAATGGTGTTTTCACCGGTTTTGGGGTGTTTTTGAACCGACCGTTTATGAAAACCCTTGCTTGTTAATTTTTTTGAGGCACTGGTTTTCGTCGGCTCAAAACTCCTTCAAAATCGGTGTAATGTATTTTTGGGTGGCTTTGTAAACACCCCAAATCGGCGAATTTTGAGCGGCTTTATTTTTTTATTCCATTTATATCCTCACAAAAATAGATATAATTATAACTACCGATACCGTTTCCTATTTAATTTATTCGTGTAAAAAACTTTCAGAACCGCTCATTAGTGAATTACCAAGCATGGATTGGACTGGTTTAAAAGCCGCTACTTAAAAATCATCCAAAATCGGACCCCTCATAACCGCTCATAACCGGTACTCTAAAAATACCTCATAACCGCTACCCCGATAATTGCCAAGCAGACCTAAGACTCACAACACTTAACAAGACAATAGGGTTGGAGATGCTCTAATTGTACCACAAATCCCTTTTTTTATTTTCTTCTCCTAAACTCCTCCACAGGGACTTACGATGTCAGATTACATGAAGAAGGCCATGTCGGAACTCTCTTTGACCTTTGCTTGAGCCTTGATCGGAGGAGGACGAAAAGGTGAGATAGAATCATCAAAGTGAACCTAATATTTTACTATTTCAGCAAGACTTTCATTTTGAGAAGTAAAAAATTGAAATATTTTGTTCCTCCTGATGTTGGCTACTTGGCTTTTCTTTTATGTTTCCTGAGTTCTGTTGTTGATGAATTCGACAAACAAGACCTAGAATAAACAACTGAAATAAATTAAGTAGTAGCAAACACATCCAATTAGAAGTTTTTTTTGTCTCGAAAAGATTATTTTCTTAGTAGAATTAGAAAGCAGTATCAGTTTACTTGATCCTCCTACTGCTGCTGATATGATTCACGAGTACTCTCCACAAATTTTACTCATATGGTCATGATATTTTTATATTTTCCAATACAGTTTAAGTCAAAACAAACAAAACATGATGAAAAATCTATCATAAACAAAAAAATAGTTTATGCACCTATTGTACCACTAGATGAATAAATTTTGACTGCATAAGCTTTTTTTTGTTTATGATAGATTTTTTTTCATATTTTCTAGTTTTTGACTTGTACTGTATTAGAAAAATATAAAATTTCTATCATACGCATAACTCATAAGCTTGTTAGATATATCCTTCCTTATGATTTTTATTGTTCTCCTTATTTTTCATTTAACTTTTAATGTGAATTAATTTTACATGCCATGTTTTTTTATACTTGTTTGTCTTTGACTTGTTATTGATCCATCAACTTTTGGGGATTGACAAATGGTTTAGCATAGGCTTAATCCTTTTCTATGTTTTTGGTGTCCTGCCAAATTGAAGCTTTTGTGAAAGTCCACTAATTTATTTTCTTTTCAAGCATAGAGCAAGTTTTCTGTGTAGGAAGTATGGACACTCAAAAAATTTTGTCATGTCAGTGTTGGATATGAAATAGGCATGTCTCTAACAGGTTATAATTAATATTCCCATAGTGATTGCTTTTTCCTATAAAATGTCAGATTTTTGTTTCGAGCTGTAAGGTATTTTTTTTGGAAGTTTTTTCATCTTTTCTTAACACTTCCCAGTTAACTTCGTTGTCACTTGACGAATAAATGCACTTTTTGTATTATGTAATAATGTATATTATGTGTTTTCTTATTAAAAGTTTGAAGTTTGAACGACTAACTTTAAGGGGGCGTTTGGTATGCCGAATACTATATAGCCGGGAATTCTATATTTTCGGGAATCAAATTCCAAGAAATTAAATTCTCTGGAAAATTAAATTCCCATGTTTGGTGACAATATAAATATTCCCGGGAAAAAAAAATAAACAATAATAATAACGAAAAAAATGAACAAATATAAAAAAAATCGGTAAAAACGAAAAAAAAATCGGTAAAAACGAAAAAAATGGTAAAAACAACAAAATAACAAAAAACGACAAAAACGATGAAAAACGACAAAAACGATGAAAATGGACAGAAATCGATTAAAACGACAAAAATGACAAAAACGACAAAAAATGTATAAACGACAAAAAAATAACAAAAAAGGGTAAAAACGACAAAAATAACCAAAACACGACAAAAATGACATAAAATCGGTAAAAACGACAAAAAAATCAAAATGCGGCAAAAACGACAAAAAATAACAAAAAATCGGTTAAAACGACAAAAAAATCAGTTAAAAATGAAAAAAAAATCGGTAAAAAACAATAAAAAATCGGTTTAAAACGACAAAAAATAACAAAAAAGCGACAAAAACGAAAAATAATCGATAAAAACGACAAAAAGGAAAAAAATCGGTTAAAACGACAAAAAATCGGTTACAACGACAAAAAAGGACAAAAATCGGTTAAAACGACAAAAAAATCGGTTTAAAACGACAAAAAATAGGGTAAAACGACAAAAAATGACAAAAATCGGTTAAAAACGACAAAAAAAACGGTTAAAACAACAAAATTTGGTTAAAACGACAAAAATAACCAAAAAGCGACAAAAACGAAAAATAATCGATAAAAACGACAAAAAATGACAAAATATCGGTTAAAACGACAAAAAATAACCAAAAACGGCAAAAAAGGTAAAAGCGACAAAAAAAGCGACAAAATGACCAAAAATGCCATAAAATCAGTAAAAATGACCAAAAAGCGACAAAAACGACAAAAAATGACTAAAAATCGGTAAAAACAACAAAAAGCTACAAAAAGACAAAATCGCTTTAAAACGACAAAAAAACGACAAAAAGGACAAAAATTGGGTAAAAACGACAACAAATAATCAAATAGTGACAAAAAGACAAAAAATGGGTAAAACGAAAAAAAAATCGCTTAAAACGACAAAAAATTGGTAAAAATGACAAAAATTGACAAAAAAGCGATAAAACGACAAAAAAAATCAAAAAGTGACTAAAAAGACCAAAAAATGGGTAAAAACGACAAAAAATCGCTTAAAACGACAAAAAATTGGTAAAACGACAAAAAATGACAAAAAAGCGATAAAAATGACCAAAAAAAAAGAAAAAATGTTCAAAACTAATCAAAATTGATCAAAAAAGAAGAAAAAAATTTAGACAATTTTTTTTTCCCGGGCAAAAAAAAAACCCATCTATTCTCCAGGGATAGAATTCCCATGTTTTGTGGGTAAACTATTTATCCGGGTATTTATAATTTTCGGGAATAATTTTTTATAAGCCAAACAAACGTGGTAATAGATTTCCATCTTAAATTTTCCCGGAAATAAAAAAAATACCGCGTACCAAACGTCCCCTAAAAGGTTTCAAAGCTCAAATATGTCAAGAATAAATTAATATATATACATGCTTACACCAAGATGACTAATTAGCAGGGAACTACACATATTAACAGCGTCGCATTAACCAACCAGAAGACACCATGCTCTTCATTGATGGAAAGTTAGAAACTATGTCATAGGAAATATAAAGAGTAATATAATTCACACAACTGGAAATTGCTGAGAAACCCAATTTCGGAGTTGGTTTTATGAAAAATTCACCCGCAGGATGGATTTTATAAAATGCCCAGAATTATATATTTTTACGTTAAGTATTCCAAGATTTCCTTTAGATGCTCTGTATTTACAAAATTAATACCATAACTACCCCTCCGCACAAACTCAGATTTGGATTGCGATTCTCGCCGTCTTCTTCTTCTTCTTCTTCTTCTTCTTCTTCTTCTTCTTCTTCACGAGAGATCTGAATTCCATTACTCTCATCTTCAGCAGAGATCACAAAGATCGTTCGTAGTCCACCGTGTTTTTTTTCCAGTCGAACTCCGATCATCGCTCATCTTCTTCTTCTTCTTCTTTTCCGACAATTAGGTCAATTATGGAGAGAAGATCTTCTTCTTCTTTTCATAAGAGTTAGCATCGTTTTGAAAGAAGAACGAAAACTCTTGAATCTTTATTCATGTCAAATTTCTTTCAAAAAAAAAGGTTTCTGTCAACTGTTCTCCATCGATATAACACGAAGAATAGTCATTCTCCTGCATTTTAACAAGGAGAATGCCATTCTCCGTGTAAATTAGGCATTCTCCGTGTTACTAAAATGGAGAATGACATTCTTCGTGTTTCTAACACGGAGAATGGTCATTCTCCTGTGTTTTAACATTTGAATGACCATTCTCCGTGTCATTTAACACGAAGAATGGTTATTCTCCTACGTTTTAACACTGGGAATGGCAATTCTTCGTGTAAATTAACACGGAGAATGTCATTCTCCGTGTTATTTAACACGGAGAATGGCCATTCTCCTGTGTTTTAACATTTGAATGACCATTCTCCGTGTCATTTAACACGGAGAATGGCCATTCTCCGTGTAATTTAGCACGGAGAATGGCCATTCTCCGTGTAATTTAGCACGGAGAATGCCATTCTCTATGTTACTAACACAGAGAATGCCATTCTCCTACGTTTTAACACTGGAAAAGGCCATTCTCCGTTACATGGAGAATGCCATTCTCCGTACTAAATTTGTAACCACCACATTTTAATTTAGGGGTATTTTAGTCATTATGTATTTATTTGAATTTTCTTATTAATTTATTAATTAATGTGATGCTTGTAGCTTGATTGGTGTTTTGAGTATCATCAGGTGGTTTGACCTTAGTCACCTTTCATTAAGAGCCTAATATGATAATTAGAATTATTTGTTGACCTATAGAATTAATTTCAGAATTTATTCCATTTTTGGCTATGAATTAATGATTTAAAGTCATTTTTACATAGGCCTTTTTAACCCTTTTTGACATGGGCCTTTTAGCAACTCATGGAGTGCTTGGCCCATGTGCAAACCCTAACCCTAACATCCCTCCTATCATGGCCGGCCACAAGCAGCCCCCCTCTCTCATTTGTAGAAACTCATAGCCTCCACAAGATCTAGAGCAAACCCTAATCTTCCTTTTCTCCAAAAACCTTAGATTCTCATTCGAAGTCCGTTTCACCTCAAACAAATTCCTTTGCGCTCGTTGGGAAGAGGAGAACTTGCTGGAGTACTGCTAGCAAGGAGGAGGAGGCATTTGCTCGGGAGAAATCGGCCGACAAAGCGCTCGAAGAATTCCTTTTATTGAGATTCCGACTCTCAATAGGTAAACCCCGATCTACCTTTGTTTCTCCTGAATTTTCTTCATTATTGCATCTATATAGGCACCCTTGATCTGTGTATGAAGTTTGGTAGGATTTTGGTTTCGTTTGATAGCGGTATCGGACATGTATAGGTCTCACGTTGCACGTGTTCGGCAAAATACCACTTAGAACTGAAAAGTGTTAATTTTCGATTCTATTTTCACGAATTCCTTCCTTATATGATTTGTAACAACTTTCGTGAAGACGGATCAAAAATCGACACAATTTCGACATCCGAACGGACACGGACACACGTGCACGAGATCCCGTGTATGGTCCCGTGCACGCCCTGCTGTCTGTGCGTCATAACTCGACGCACAGAACTTCGTCTCGCATGAAATTTTATGAACATGTAGGGGCAACCTCTGCCCACATGTCCGTAAAATTTTACGACGTTTCGTCGAGCGAGCGCGGAGAAATCCGTCGTGCACTGGTAGGCTGAACTATGTACTCAAGCTGAAATTCGCCGCTGACACGGCCTTCCTACGCGGACACGGCGCATCGAGGACCCGTTACAGGAGCACGAGCACATAGCCCTATACCTAGACTACCCAAGGACCCGATCCCGAGTCGCGGCGTTGGCTCGACACGCGCCCACAGGCACGCACGCACGCGCGCGTGTGCGCAGGCTGCGCGGCTGATTCGCGGGTCGCTGCTTCGCATAGGCACGACGTGGTGTCGTGTCAGCATGTCCTTGCCCTACCCCGGGATCCTACCTAGCTGTGTACACGAGCACGCGGCTTCTCGTTGCTTGTGTGGCGCTCAATCGAGCGATATACGCGTTCTTGACACGTTTTTAGTGGTGGCCCATGTAGGTCGAGATTCGCATATTTGTGATATCGTGGTAGTACGGCGACTTAGTTGTACTGCTACGAGCCTGCAATAGGAACTAAGAAATAGGCATTAGCGTGTTGGCCCATTGGTCATGGTCAAACCTGATTTTAATAATTGATCAAACTCTGTCTCGATATACGGAACAATTCAGATGTTTACTCAAGATGTTTTGGACACTGCTCAAGACTGAAGCTATGTTTGCCACTCAAGACTGTATTTCCTTACGCAATGTAATTTTTATTTTTATTGAGTCTAGGAATACATTGTACACCAAGTCGTACTGGCAAATAGGCTATCCGAAATCGTTTTTCAAAACTGACCTATCGTTTTTAAAATGACCTATGTTTTTGAAAAATATCTGCTATTTACAAAAAGCTTCTGAAGGATTTCAAAAAGCCAAAAATATTTTTCATAAAATTAACGTGACCAACCCTGACAGAACTCGGCCAGAGTTCGGCCAAGGTAAATGTTATGTGAACGTTGGATTTTGAACTTGGTCTCCCTTCAGTTGCGGTTTGTTACAAAGAGTTTTGTCTGAATTCTGCCAGAATTCTGTCAGAGTTCAGTCTTTGGAAAAACAATAAATAAAGAGGAATTCTGATCATTTAAAATCACTCATTCACTTTCATCTTCTCTCTTTTAAAGCTTACGTTTCTTCCAAAGAGTTTTCAAAAAGCTTCCATTTTCAAATTCCAAGCCAGTTACAATTCTCTAGTCAATTTGCCGGTACGATACGGTCTAGAAGATTTCAGAGAAATTATAATCAGAGGCTTGATTGAAGAAAGACTCTTCAAAACTGAAATTGGTCGAGTTCTTCGTATCAAAGCTTGTGTCTGTAGAAGTTGCAAGGACTTCGTATGAAAACTTGCGGGATTTTCCAATAGTGGATTCAACTAGAAGCTAGAGTTCTTCCGACTGGACTAGTCCTCACAAGAGGGAAACTAATATAAATCTTTGCGTTTGCGTTTGCCTTCTGATCACTCTTTTCTTTACATTATTACTTTGTGATTATTAATATTATTTCTGTGATCTAACTGCTAACAAGTTTTAATTAGCAACATTCCGCTGCCTACTCTATTCACCCCCCCTCTAGAGTATTCTGCTTTACGACTTCGTTCCTACAATTGGTATCAGAGCGGGTTATACAGGTAAAGCAAAGTAAAACTACAGTTATTTTTAATTATTTTATAGATCACAGTATTACATATGGTAACTGTGAAATTCACAAGTGAAGGCCAAGCCACAAACAGACCTCCACTGTTTGACGGCACAAACTACACTTATTGGAAAACACGGATGAGTTTCTTCTTAAAATCTCTTGATTTTGACTTATGGTCTATAGTTATTGATGGCTATAAAAAGCCTCCTCGTATTACTGTTGATGGAGTTTTAGTTGATAAACCCCATGATAAATATACTGAGGATGAAAAGAAAAAGGCCAGTCTTGACGCACGTGCTATTAACGCTTTATTTTGTGCTTTAGACAGAACTGAATTCAACAGGGTGTCGACTTGCACAACATCAAATGAAGTGTGGAAACTTCTCGAAGTAACCCACGAAGGAACAACACAAGTCAAGGAGTCAAAGATCAGCAGACTTACTCAAGAGTACGAGGCATTCAAAATGAAGCCAAGTGAATCAGTCACTCAGATGTTTACGAGATTCTTGGATATTGTAAATCTTTTGTCTTCATTAGGCAAGGAATACAGTAACCATGAGAAGATTTGCAAACTTCTACGAGCTCTCACAAAGAACTGGATTCCAAAGGCTACAACAATCATTGAAAGAAACGACCTCTCAACAATGTCTCTGGAAACACTCATGGGTAAGCTACTCACTCACGAGTTAGAACTTTAAGACTTTGAAGATGCTACACCAAAGGAGAAGTCAGAAAAGTCGATCACTCTCAAGGCTCAACATAGAAGAACTGTCGAAGATGATTCTGACGACAGCGACTCTGACTCTGAAGCTCAAGCTCTTCTGGTAAGAAAATTCAAGAAGTTCATGAGATTCAACAGAAGAACAAAAGATAGCAACAAAAACAACAACGAGAAAGATCCTATTTGCTACGGATGTAAGAAGAAAGGACATATGAAGAAAGATTGTCCAACAACATCATCATCAACAAGAAAAAATAGCAAATATGACAAAGGCTACCTAAAGAGATCTACATCAAGGAAGTATGCCAATACAAGCATATGGCATGAAAGCGAAGCCAGCGATTTAGAAGACGAACAATCAGATGACGCTGCAAATGTATGCTTGATAGCTTGTGATCAGATAACCACTAATCCTCTGTTTGATCCTTATGATGATTTCACATTTGAGCAATTAGGAGAGGCTTTCAGTGACCTGTTAAATGACTACAGTAAACTGCGTAGTAAATATGAAACCTCTAAGAAGGTACTTAAAGAGTACAAAGGTGAGATAGGAAGACTTACCGACCAATTAGCTGATGTTAGAAATAATGACTCTTCTATTGAGTCTGGTGAGCTTTCATCTATTAAGCTGTTGTTACACGAGACTATCAAGTTATCCGAAGAAAAAGACCAAACTATCATCCAGCTAAAGGAAGACTTATCTAAGGAGAGAAAGAGTCTCCAGTGTGCACAAGTCAGAATGGAAACACTTACATTTGACTACACTAGATTATATGACACCTCCAAAAAGTTGGAAATTAGTTTAGGAAAACGGCCTGAAGTTGCTGCTTCCTATTAACACGTGTCAATTACCAAATCATCGGAACACACCCAAACCAAACATTGTCAGACCAAACCATACCAAACCTATGCCCAAGAAGACTAATAGGCATACATTTTTCTATACTATAAAACCAAAATCTACCAATCATGCACCTCACACAACTTTCAACACTCAACATGCAAAATGTCATTATTTTGGCCTCATTGGTCATATATCCTGTGTATGTAGAATCAGAAAGTTAGTAGATTTAAATGTTTATGCATGGATACAAAAAACTAACATGTCAGGACCCTACAAGAAATAAGTACCAAGAGTTTCATCTACAAATTGTTTTGTAGGTGGAACGTCCTTCACATGCTAGAAGCAAATGGATCCTCGACAGCGGTTTGCTCACGACACATGACCGGTGATGCTTCATTATTCGCAACACTGTCAAAAAAGAATAAAGAATGATACATCTCCTTCGGTAATAATTTAAGAGGGTACATAATCAGTATCGGTGACATTGGTAAGGCTCCCTATCTTGTGATTAAAGATGTCTGTCTAGTTACCGAGTTAAAACATAATCTGCTTAGCATAAGCCATTTAGCTGATCACGGTTATGGCATTAACTTTGTCAAAGACAAATGTACTATAGTTGATAGTTCAACTGGTAGTACTATCTTTGAAGGTATCAGGGAAGACAACATATATGTTTTCTATCCATTAGAAGATGCTAACAAAGCAGGTAGATACTTGATGGCCAAGAGCATTGAGAGTCAACTATGGCATATGAGACTCGGTCATGCAAACATGGACACAATTTCAAAACTATCCACAAAGAAGTTGGTACGCGGCTTACCAAAAATATCTTTCAAGAAGGATACGGTATGTAGCGAATGTGAAAAGAACAAAGCTACCCGATCCGCCATTAAATCTAAGAACGCTGTAAGTACCACTAGACCTCTACAATTGTTGCATATGGACTTATTTGGACCAAGTAGAATTGCTAGTCTAGGTGGTAAGTTATATGCATTTGTCATTGTAGATAATTTCTCTAGATACACATGGGTATATTTTTTGTACGCAAGAACGATGCTTTGTCAGAATTCGTCACCTTTTGCAAGAAAGTACAGAAAGAAAAATGTTTCATGATTACTCGCATTCGTAGTGATCATGGCGGTGAATTTGAGAATGCAGAGTTCAAGCAATTCTGTGACACACACAGTTATTTGCATGAATTTTCCTGCCCTAGGACTCCACAACAAAATAGAGTTATGGAATGAAAGAACATGACTCTATCTGAAATGGCTAGAGTAATGTTGAACCAGTTTAGTCTACCAAGATACTTTTGGGCTGAAGCTGTCAATACAACATGCTATATTCTCAATAGGGTTCTAATTCAACCTATATCGAAGAAGACTTCCTATGAGTTATGGTTTGATAGAACACCCACTGTTTCTTATTTCAAGATTTTTTGTTGTAAATGCTTTATTCTTAATACTAAAGACAATCTGAGTAAATTTGATAAAAAGGTCGATGAAGGTATATTTTTTAGGTTATGCGGCAAAGAGCAAAGGGTACAGAGTCTTCAACAAGAGAACCATGATCATCGAAGAATCAATTAATGTCAAATTTGATGAACTAAATCAACATTCAGATGATGACGACAATGAAGACGGGATTACACCAAGTACAGCTACTGCAAAACCTTCACACAAAGATGCAATACCTTCAAGCAAAGAAGCCGAAACCAGCAATCCTGAGGTTATGCCAAAAGAGATGAGATTCTTGGCAGATCATCCAAAGGACTTGGTAATTGGTGAGATTTCCAAGGGTGTAAGCACTAGTTCCTCTAATAAAGATATAGCTTCGTGTGTTGCTTTTATTTCACAGCTTGAACCCAAAAATATTGAAGAAACATATAGTGATAATTTTTGGTTAGATGCTATGCAAGAGGAACTAAACCAATTCGAACGGAATCAAGTTTGGGAACTTGTTCCCAAGCCCATTGATCATCCGGTCATTGGCACCGGTTGGGTATTCCGAAACAAACTGAACGAGAATGGTTTAGTGACTCGTAATAAGGCTCGACTCATAGCTCAAGGATACAATCAAGAAGAAGGTATCGACTACGATGAGACTTATACCCCAGTTGCGAGATTAGAATCTATTCGTATGTTATGTGCATTTGCATATTTTCATAATTTTAAGTTATTTCAAATGGATGTTAAAAGCGCATTTTTGAATAGTTTTATAAAAGAAGAAGTTTATGTAGCTCAACCTCCAGATTTTACTGATTTCAAAAATCCTGATTATGTTTTCAAGTTGAAGAAAGCCTTATACGGTTTGAAACAAGCCCCTCGTGCTTGGTACGATCGTCTAAGCTCTTTTCTACTTGACAACGGTTTTTCAAAGGGAAAGGTTGACACTACATTGTTTATTAAATCTTTGAATAACAATATTCTTTTGATTCAAATCTATGTAGATGATATTATTTTTGGATTCATTGATGAATCTCTTTGTCAAGACTTTTCAAAGTGTATGCAGAATGAGTTTGAAATGAGCATGATGGGAGAGCTAAAATTCTTTCTCGGACTACAAATCAAACAAACCAACAATGGGACGTTCATAAATCAAGCAAAGTACACAAAAGATCTATTAAAGAAGTTCGACCTGGAAGCAGTAAAACCACTTAGCACTCCAATGGCGACTTCAACCAAGCTTGATATTGATGAACAAGGCAAACCCGTCGACATACGTAAGTATCGAGGTATGATCGGTAGCTTACTGTACTTAACTGCTAGTCGACCAGACATTATGTTTAGTATTTGCTTGTGTGCACATTTTCAAGCCAATCCTAAGGAATCACATCTGTGCGCAGTTAAGCATATCTTCCGATACCTTAAAGGCACATCTTCTGTCGGCTTATGGTATCCCAAAACCACGTCATTTGACCTAACCGGTTATTCTGATGCTGATTTTGCCAGATGCAAAGTAGATAGAAAAAGTACCAGCGGTACATGTCATTTCCTAGAAAAAGCCCTAGTCTTTTGGTTTAGCAAAAAGTAAAATTTTGTCGCATTATCAACAACCGAGGCTGAGTTGTCACGACCCGCACCCATTTTTTTCTTCTAAACGGATACGAGATGTGTCCAAGCCAGCCTACGTCGCAGTATCGACGGTAGAACGCTGTCATGGCCATGAAGATCAAAATTACAAATAATGCTCATTTACAATATTCACAAGATTTACATTTGCAGAAAAATATAAACTTGTGCAATGACTACAACTCATCAATCTAACTAGTCTCTAGGCTTTTCGTTTGTAAATACACCCGTCACTCCCTAAGCTAAGTGAATCCACGGCTAACCTAAAAAATATTGGTTTTCAGTCAGGAATGGAACGAGCACAATTCACTGAATGCAGTTTCAATATATGAAAATGACTATACTACAGAGATTAGCCTTTAGACATATGATTTATAAAATAAATGAAGAAAAACAGAATAAAACTAAACAGAAAATGAAATACAATAAAATACTCACCAACTGATCAACTGAAGTACCTTTGATATGTGATCGGCCTCGGGACAATTATGCGACACGGTCTACACGGTCTAAAGTTACATGGTCTACAGTTACACGGTCTACAGTTACACGGTTTATAGAAAATATTACAATAAAGAAACACTGTCTACAAAATAATAATCATGATCTACACAGTTTAAATGCAATAATAATCACGGTCTACACGGTCTACAAGATATAAGTGCAATAATAAATCACTTTCTACACGGTCTAAGGTCAGATCACACATCGTTGGTACTTCACCTCCCGACACAACAAGGAACAAAATCACATAAAACTGAAATCATATATCTATCGACTAAACACTGATGCATAGTAAAGATCAATACTGAAAATAAACAATAAACTGTACTCGCCTGTGGTCCTTTGCTGGTGAAACCGATAATCCAAACCACTCAGTGTGCCACAAAAGTCAAAACCCGTACAACAGTCCCCGGAAGCTAAAATAAACATTACCAATGTTTTCAGAATAGTCAAAATAGCTAGGATTGCCTGTCCTTAAGTCCAATTCTGGACACAGGGGCAAAACGGTAATTTTGGGCCAAAATGGTGTCCGTCGTTGGACCCGCTTTGCACCGAAAAGCGTACCAGAGTCAACGGTCTCTAAAGTCTTCAAACTACATGTTTATGGATCCATTTTTCCGATACGAACCCAACCGTATGTCCAGAGTTGGATTCCGGCGGCCCGTGCACAAAATCGTCCGTTGAATCGGACCGTCGGGCCCGCAAAACGGCGATCCGATCAACTGTCTCAGAATTGGACCAAACTTGGTATACATGACCAAAAAATGATACGGTCCTGCTGGCGTAAGTTTCGTCTCGATTTGATGAACATGCACAAACTAATTGAAAAATTTGTACAGAGGTCGATATGGTGAATTTCGACGGATACGCATCAAATTCGTCGCGCACACGCGACCAATTTGAATTCCGTCAAAGCCCACACGTCCATGAAGCCGATACGCAGCTTTCGATGCTTTCGATTCGCGACCACGTCGCCCGGATTGGCGGAACGCAAGTCGTATCGAGAGATTTTATTGAATTTTTAATATTTCGAAAACAGGTTTTCGTCAAACTTTGAAACGATTTTAATAGGGATTTAATAGATAAAAAATAAAAGTAAAAGAGAGGTTTTGAACTCGTATAGGTTGTCTATAAGTTCCTTCAATTAGATTACTAAACATCGATATGGCTTGGCGGCAATTTGCCTTCCAAAACAGGGTTTGGACAGTTGTAACTCTGTTTTTTTTCGACAAGCTTTTCTCCCTCTTCGCATCGATTTTTCGAGCGATCAGAGGCTACAAACTACAAACTAATCGAAGGGATCCTGAGACGTATATATAGTACTCGTACCTGAAGTGATAGATCGTTAAACGATCGACCATGCGTTGCGGAAACTCGCCGCGAAGTTGGCTCGCGGGGCTTGCTGTGCACCGCTGCCAGCGAGCTGTTACTCTTCCGACGCGCTGTCCGACGGCCGGTGGTGACTTGTGGGCGGTGCAGGTAGCCGACCCTGGTCGCCCATCCCTGGAGAGTGTCGGGGGCGCTCAGTTGCTAGGGTTTAGATGAGAACCTCTCGGTTTTGTTTCTCGTCTCTCGTTCGGTATATAATCTAATATCTCTCGGGTTGGCTTAGGAGCGGTTTTGCTCTAGGGAACTAAATGCGTGGCTTGGTTTGGGAAAGCTTGGGTCGGGCTGAGGAACTTGTGGGGGGTTTTGCTTGTTGTGGGATCAGCTGTTGGGTTGGGTTTGTTGATAACCTTTTTTTTATATATACTATATGTATATATGTATATACATAATATATATATGTATATATATATATATATACATAATATATATATATATATATATATATATATATATATATATATATATATATATATTTTTATATATATATACACACACACACACACACTTATTTACCTTTATAATTATCTATATATATATACACATTTATATGTATATACTTACATAATACTATATATATACACTTACTTTATTTATAACTAATACTGAGAGTATATATATTTACAATTATTTAATAGGCATCCATATACCTATATATATTTATATATATACTAATATAATATACTCCATAAAATTCTAAGTAAATCCAATATCATCTTATGTAGAGCCTGTTTGCATATCTATTTATATATATGTGACTATATATAATACTATTTAATCGCCAAAAATAATATAACCAATAATAATAAAATAATCTTATATAACAATACCCTCAATAAAATAATAATAATAATAATAACCACGAAGTTCAATAAAACAATAATGGTGTATATATACCATTTTGTGCAGTCTAATAATCCTGAAATGCACAAAAATCCCTTTTATACAAAATGTCATTGAATACCAACTAATAATAATATTTATAATATTTAAATACAAATACTTAGAAAATATTCATTTAAACCATTAAAACGAAATACAATACTCTCTTACCAAAATCTATCAACACTATTTTCATTGGACGTGTCGCATGACCTACATGGCTTGGCTCAGTTCGGGTCCAGTCCGGGCTAACATGGTATAACCGGTTTCCCCTAATATAATTAATAAATAAATAAATCTTCGGTAAGGGTTAAGTCGCAACTTAGCCTGGTTTTCCTAGTTAGGACATCACTATGGCTCGGCCTTCTCTATCAGGGCTAATATACTAGTCTAAGCACGCTATTGCACTATCCGTGCCACGATTTCTAGTCACCTTGTACTCCAAAACTCCATCATGGTTAAAATCATCTACCGTAATAATTAACTAAATAATTATTTATAATAATTCTAAAAATTATCATTTAATAAAATAAATAATAATAGAAAATATTTCAAATTTTCTGGGAAGGGCAACTACAAATCTACCCACCTTAAAAATAATTTCGTTCTTGAAATTTTAATTCATAACTATTCCTTAAATTCAAAAAGGAAATCTACCATTACTTTAATCTTCTCGAATTTTTAATTCCTCAAAAACAGTTTATATCCTCCTCCTAGCCATTTTGTAACTACGAAACTCCGCGAACTTCTACCCACCTTTGGTCACACTACTCCCTCAATCTCATGTCACTAAAACTTTAAAATCTTCCAACTACTTGCTAAAATTTCTACCAATAGATATCTACTGCTTATGATATCTATAATCCTCTCCTATCTATCAAGCAACACAAAATTTAACAAGCAACAAATTTACAAAGTGGCTAATAAATATTAGTAAATTCTAATAAGCATGACCTTCGTCACTCCGAAATAGGAAGGACATGAAGATGAGGAAAGAACAATCGAGAGTAAGATGGAGTTTCAAGAGCAGTAGCGGTATCTAATGGTACAACTAGGAAGAAAAATTCATGCACCATTGACTTATTTGCTAGATTAGACTACGTACTCTAGTCAAGTCACTTGCTAACTCGAAGAACCCTTCGTTTCCTAGAGGGGCTTGCAGTCCGTGTAATACATAAGTTTCGTTCTCGAGACTTAATCTAAACAAGGTTCCATAATAGAATGGAATTTGAGAAATCAAGATCGTGATATTTTTCGTGGTTATTTAAACACACGAGTAAGAGATATAAATGTAATACCAGATCGTATCACGACTTCCAGGTAGATGGGATAAGGGTTACAAATGACTTTACATTCTAGGAGATGGAAACTACATAATAGGTTTAGGGACCTATTTCAAAAAGTTCGGTTTTATAGTCCAAATATAGTGGTATGCACGGATGGGTTTTTACTGGGTCTTAATGGGTTCTCTATTCGGACATCTCTCGTTGGTTGGATGAACCTGGAATTTCAATCTATATTGACGGAACAAGATCCCAAGATAAAACTACGTCTACTAGGTTAGGGTAACCTAGAATAGGATTCCTTCCAAGTGGTTGAGCTAGCTGCCAGTCCCGTTGGTTAGCTTGGTCCATAAGTCCAAAAATGCGCCTTCGATGACTTTTGTGTTTAAGTAGCACACGAGGCATCAATTTGGTGGTACACTAGTGGCACGTGCGTAGTGGGCTTCGAGTAGGTCACACCCATATATTGGGTCGAAAGGTTCGAGTCGAGGTTAAGACTCTAGTGGAAGTCGGGAAGTATACCAATATTATGGTAAGGGTTATAGCTAGTCCTTTCTTCCTGAAGGTCGTACCATAAAAATAAAGTACAAGGGGACGTGTCTGAGTGGGACATGATATACTTAGATGAAGGTGAACTCGTCTAGATCTCGCATATAAAATTTGTTGGAAAGTAACAACTGGCCTCGTGCTCCGTATACTAATGGCACGGCCGGGGACACAAAATAATCTAAATGGAAAGTGGGAGTCTATGGGGCACTAATTGTCATCCTAGAGGAATCATTCTAATCAATCGATAATCCTTGTATATTCCAAAATTTTAGAAGGCTTACAGTCTACCCACCTTAGCAGTTAGGACATGGTCTTAGGAATGATGAGGTTAGAAGAATTTCTAAAGTCAGGATTCTGTACCCCGACTCTAGTTAATAAAGAATAAGGCACGGCGTAACGGGATACGGTAGATATAAGTCAAGTCAAGGATCGTTCATCAGTAACTGGGAAACGAGTGTGTACAACGACACATGGCCGATGAAATAGGATGACTTACTCGTCCACAGTATACAAGAGTTATCTACAGGGTAACCAACTCTAAGGCACATCTTATGAAAAATTTCTAACAACTGAGTCGTGAGTTTCTATTGGGGTCAAAACTGCCAGACTAGTATCACAAGGGTATAGTTAAAGTAAGCTTCAAGCAAATAATTAGAGGCTCACGCCATTTGGTTTCTTGAGAATAGATAGTCTCCTAGGTTGGCATTTTGACTAAGGGTAGAACCCTAATCATCCTCAAGTTCAGATGGCTTGAAGGATCCAATAGCAGTTTAGGGGTCGAGAGGAGGACGAGTAACTCAAGGCAAGATTCTAGTCACATGGCTGGCCGATGATAACTACACTTGTGTATACAACTACCATAGCCATGGGGATACTCGGTATCTTTCTACCAATTACGAGCTTTCGTCTTTCCAAATCAGTGAAAGACAAAAATAATAAAGAGTTCAAGAAAGATGTTACTGAATACGATTTCGTGATCCAAAGACGAATGTATAATTCAAGAGGAATTGTCAATGCAGTAGCGGATGAGATCCTAGAGACACCTACATCTCAATCTACGTAGGGTAATTAGAGGAAGAGCGAACCGGGTGCACTACGGTTGATCAGACCGTAATACATCGATTCTGATTAGACAATATGTTAGTAGGCGTCCCCACTAAACATGTCTTGAATCAAGCTCGAGAACAGAGTGAGCTTGCAAAACTAGGCTGTAATAGCAGCATTGGTTAAGGTAGTCAAGTACAAGTATGCGAGATTTTTTTTTGGAAGAAGGCACAAGTAGTTCGAGTTTGGTGAGAATCAAAACTCACCTGGTGTTCTTGCTTATACAGTCTTCCTACTATCTTCTTATCCGAGGCCTTGGTCGACTAATGGGTTATGGACCTCAAAATTCTATATTCTAGGTAAACCTATTAGCATCAATCAATATTCTCGTCAATAGGTCAAGGACCACGGAATGCTAGATCGGGAGACGTGCTACCCAACTTACAGAACTTTCTCTAGAATTGGTTTTGGATCCTAGGGTACATACAGGGCATTTTTCTATCCTCTATAGTATCCTAAATTTGTAATCATGTTTGAAGTCATTTCACCGAGGATTATGCCTCGCCCGTATACTCTGGCTGGGGGTAAACCCTTGGTTTCATGATTCAGATGTGAATGCTATCCGTTACTCTACCTTATAATGACACAAGGGTAACTACGGTCAAAAGAGGACCACTAGCCTTAATTTTTAGTAACATTCTATAACCTATATTTTCATAAACTACTTCCAACTCTAGGGTCATGCCAGTGCGCTGCTGGCTGCAGTGAATCCATAGTCTCCATAATTTAAATAAATGGCGACAGTGCGCTGCTGTCCTGCCATTATACGTTAACTAACATTCCTTTAACTATATCTGAAAATATTCATGAGCTTCTAGAGAATAGAACAAGTTGACCATGAAATAGAGCGTAAGCATTTGTCCTATCAATCACAACCCTTAAAATAAAGGATTGAACAGGAAAGAAATATCTGAGGACAAAGAAATACAACATTCTAATATCTATTCCATGTGTATTCAAACCACAGAGGAAAACCTTTGGATCGAAACTAACTTGAGGTTCGTATGGGTATAACATTAATCAGAATTTATACAAAATAATAATTCCTAGGGCAAATAGAAACTACACAGGCAATTCGACAAGATATGAGGATGATATCTAAGAGGCAAAGAGAAGGATTTACACAATTCATCAGGGTTAGATCATTGATTCTATGAAGCCCTGTCCCACCAAGTGAATAACCTATCCACATTGGATCAAATCGTCATATCAAGAGGTAATAGTGTACCTATGGGGATCTGACAACTATCAAAAATTAATAATTCCTCATCTATATTGCATGGCCTAGACTACCCATCGGTAATTTTGTATAGGGGACTCATAGTCCTAGTCGTTCTCTTAAATTGAATTAACTCTAACTTGTGAATGAGCATTTCCTAGTCACAGGCTCGCAATAGTACGACTAACTTAGGTACTATCACGAGTTCACATGATTTGTAAAAACAGACCTACATGGGCCACCACAAAAACTTGTCACGACCCGTACCCAGTTTTTTTTTTCTTCTAAACGGATACGAGATGTGTCCAAGCCAGCCTACGCCGCATTGTCGGCGGTAGAACGCTGTCATGGCCATGAAGATCAAAATCACAAATAATGCTCATTTACAATATTCACAAGATTTACATTTGCAGAAAAATATAAACTTGTGCAATGACTACAACTCATCAATCTAACTAGTCTCTAGGCTTTTCGTCTGCAAATACACCCGTCACTCCCCAAGTTAAGTGAATCAACGGCTAACCTAAAAAATATTGGTTTCTAGTCAGGAATGGAACGAGCACAATTTACTGAATGCAGTTTCAATATATGAAAATGACTATACTACAGAGATTAGCCTTTAGACATATGATTTATAAAATAAATGAAGAAAAACAGAATAAAACTAAACAGAAAATAAAATACAATAAAATACTCACCAACTGACCAACTGAAGTACCTTTGATATGTGATCGATCTCCGAACAATTATGCGACATGGTCTACACGGTCTAAAGTTACACGGTCTACAGTTACACGGTTTACAGAAAATATTGCAATAAAGAAACACTGTCTACAAAATAATAATCATGATCTACACAGTTTAAATGCAATAATAATTACGGTCAATATGGTCTATAAGATATAAGTGCAATAATAAATCACTGTCTACACTGTCTATTTTGTAATAATAAATCACTGTCTACACTGTCTACACGGTCTAAGGTCAGATCACACATCGTTGGTACTTCACCTCCCGACACAACAAGAAACAAAATCACATAAAACTGAAATCACATATCTATCGACTAAACAATGATGCATAGTAAAGATCAATACTGAAAATAAACAATAAACTGTACTCGTCTGTGGTCCTTTGTTGGTGAAACCGATAATCCAAACCACACAGTGTGCCACAAAAGTCAAAACCTGTACAATAGTCCCCAGAAGCTGAAATAAACATTACCAATGTTCTCAAAATAGTCAAAATAGCTAAGATTGCCTGTCCTTAAGTCCAATTCTGGACACAGGAGCAAAACGGTAATTTTGGGCCAAAACGGTGTCCGCCGTTGGACCCGCTTTGCACCGAAAAGCGTACCAGAGTCAACGGTCTCTAAAGTCGTCAAACTATATATCTACGGATCTAGTTTTCCGATACGAACCCAACTGTATGTCCAGAGTTGGATTCCGGCGGCCCGTGCACAAAATCGCCCGTTGAATCGGACCGTAGGGCCCGCAAAACGGCAATCCGATCAACTGTCTCAGAATTGGACCAAACTTGGCATACAGGACCAAAAAAATGATACGGTCCTGCTGGCATAAGTTTCGTCTCGATCTGATGAACGTGCACAAACTAATTAAGAAATTTGCACAAAGACCGATACGGTGAATTTCGATGGATACGCATCAAATTCGTCGCGCACACGCGACCAATTTGAATTCCGTCAAAGCCCACACGTCCACGAAGCCAATACGCAACTTTTGATGCTTTCGGTCCACGACCATGTCGCCCGGATTGGCGGGACGCAAGTCGTATCGAGAGATTTTATTGAATTTTAATATTTCGAAAACAGGTTTTCGTCAAACTTTGAAACGATTTTAACAGGGATTTAATAGATAAAAAATAAAAGTAAAAGAGAGGTTTCGAACTCGTATAGGTTGTCTATAACTTCCTTCAATTAGATTACTAAACATCGCTATGGCTTGGCGGCAATTTGCCTTCCAAAACAGGGTCTGGACAGTTGTAACTCTGTTTTTTTTCGACAAGCTTTTCTCCCTCTTCGCATCGATTTTTCGAGCGATCAGAGGCTACAAACTACAAACTAATCGAAGGGATCCTGAGACGTATATATAGTACTCGTACCTGAAGTGATAGATCGTTAAACGATCGACCATGCGTTGCGAAAACTCGCCGCGAAGTTGGCTCGCGGGGCATGCTGTGCACCGCTGCCAGTGAGCTGTTGCTCTTCCGGCGCACTGTCCGACGGCCGGCGGCGACCTGTGGGCAGCGCAGGTAGCCGACCCTGGTCGCCCATCCCTGGAGAGTGTCGGGGGCACTCGGTTGCTAGGGTTTAGATGAGAACCTCTCGGTTTTGTTTCTCGTCTCTCGCTCGGTATATAATCTAATATCTCTCGGGTTGGCTTAGGAGCAGTTTTGCTCCAGGGAACTAAATGCGCGGCTTGGTTTGGGAAAGCTTGGGTCGGGCTGAGGAACTTGTGGGGGGTTTTGCTTGCTGTGGGATCAGCTGTTGGGTTGGGTTTGTTGATAACCTTTTTTTATATATACTATATATATATATATATATATGTATATACATACATACATTTATACATATATATATATATATATATATATATATATATTTTTTTTTTTTTATATATACTATATATATATATATATGTATATACATACATACATTTATACATTTATACATATATATATATATATATATATATATATATATATATATATATATATATATATATATATATATATATATATATATATATATATATATATATATATATATAAACACATATTTACCTTTATAATTATCTATATATATATATATTATATATATATATATATATATATATATATATATATATATATATATATATATATATATATATACACACATTTAAATGAATATACTTACATAATACTATATATATATATTTTTTTTACATAATACTATATATATACACTTACTTTATTTTATAACTAATACTGAGAGTATATATATTTACAATTATTTAATAGGCATCCATATACCTATATATATTTATATATATACTAATATAATATACTCTATGAAATTCTAAGTAAATCCAATATCATCTTATGTAGAGCCTGTTTGCATATCTATTTATATATAGGTGACTATATATAATACTATTTAATCGCCAAAAATAATATAACCAATAATAATAAAATAATCTTATATAACAATACCCTCAATAAAATAATAATAATAATAATAATAACCACGAAGTTCAATAAAACAATAATGGTGTATATATACCATTTTGTGCAGTCTAATAATCCTGAAATGCACAAAAATACCTTTTATACAAAATGTCATTGAATACCAACTAATAATAATATTTATAATATTTAAATACAAATACTTAGAAAATATTCATTTAAACCATTAAAACGAAATACAATACTCTCTTACCAAAATCCATCAACACTATTTTCATTGGACGTGCCGCTTGACCTACATGGCTTGGCTCAGTTCGGGTCCAGTCCGGGCTAACATGGTATAACCGGTTTTCCCTAATATAATAAATAAATAAATAAATCTTCGGTAAGGGTTAAGTCACAACTTAGCCTGGTTTTCCTAGTTAGGACATCACTATGGATCAGCCTTCTCTATCAGGGCTAATTGTAAGCCCCCTAATTTTTGGATTTTATTTTTAATTATTTTACATGGATATTTTAAATATTAAAGTTAATAATGACTATGATAGTAGTTTACTGTAGCTTTGATTTTGGAAGTACAACAAATATTGTTTTCTCAAATCCAGTTCCATATTTGAATTCTAGACTCTTCCACCTTCAGTTTGATATATCATGTCCCATCCAATTTTGCTTTTCAATATTACTTTGACTTTGCGCAATTTTGGGCCAACTTAGGCCAATTTTAGCCATTGACGTAATTTTAAGCCAACTTCCAATTTGATTTTTGGACTTGACATAGATCGAAACCGTATGACCCAATATATGATTTTGATCCATTTTAAGTCTACAATGCACATGCATAGGATGTATCATCCAATCGAGTTCTCATGTGCTACTTATTTGCAAATGGCACATGGGACTCATTAAATTGATTTTTGGGTCCAATTTAACTAGTAATGCTACTCGGACCCTAACCTAGTCAACCCTACTAGTTAGAGCCTAACTAGGAGTACCAAACCAAGTATGAATATATTTAAGAGAATTTTAAGGATTAAATTGCAGCCATATGCAATATTCTCTTATATCTTTCACTTGGTCAAACATCTAACCAAAATAGGAAACCTATTAATAATAGTATGATTTGGAGAACCAAATCCTATCCAAATTAGATCAAACCAAAGCCCATGCACTATATATATATATATGCCTATCAAACCCTAACCATCCCCCTCTCTCATAACCACCCACTACTCCACAAATCCCCCCAAACCTAGCGGCCACCACTCCAAACTCGAAACCCTAGCCGACCCCCTTTCTTCACAAAATATAATTTCTTCTCGATTTTTGCGCCAACCACTCCAAACTCGAAACCCTAGCCGACCCCCTTTCTTCACAAAATATAATTTCTTCTCGATTTTTGCGCCAACCACCACCATTTGGACGTCTCTCTCAACATCCTCTTCCACCCTAGCAACTATAGGAGCAACCTTGAGGCCGTTAGAGAGGTACACGACATGCTACTTGGGCCGAAACTCCGTCGAATCAAAGTCTGAAATGTCACAGCAGGTTAGTCGAATTGTAGATGATGTTTCACTCACTTTTTTTCATCTTTTTCTTCTCAAATCAAATCTGAGAGTTACCTTTGTGTGTCTAGTCCAACCTCTAATTGCCGGGTCCCCTAGTTCCAAGCGGTTTGCCCGTGGCGTTGATTCTACGACAGGGTATCCAGAACTGATAAATTCTGTTGTGGGCCACTTTTCTCCTATTTAAGTTCATTTTATAACCTTTTAATATTTTTATTCAGAATGTAGACTTCGATACCTTTCCGACGCATATCTGAAAGTTAGGTTTTGCATCCGTTTGCTATTTTTAAAAATTCAAGACATTTGCCGTATCACTGAACTCCGAAAAATTCTGTTTTACTTGTGTCCAAAAGTGTCAAAACTCCATGAATCTATATTAAACTTTATATTGTGCAAGGTTTAACACTATAAATACTATTTTAACTAATTTTTGTAATTTTTACAGAATTTATTATTTTTATTTTATCATTGTTTCGGAACTAAATTAATGGGTCGATTTGAGGAAGTCATATGTGGCATTGACATAAGACCTCTTGTGAAAGAGTTTTTCTATTAAAAATAGCATTATAGCAATATATAAGTATTTATAGATAAATTACAAAATTTAAATATATTATTTATGAGAGGTTTTGTTACCTATATGTACTTCAAACATGATTACAAGTTTAGGATACTATAGAGGATAGAAAAATGTCCTGTATGTACCCTAGGATCCAAAACCAATACTAGAGAAAGTTCTGTAAGTTGGGTAGCACGTCTCCCGATCTAGCATTCCGTGGTCCTTGACCTATTGACGAGAATATTGATTGACGCTAATAGGTTTACCTAGAATATAAATTTTTGAGGTCCATAACCCATTAGTCGATTTGAGGTGCTAGTGAGCCTTAGTGGAAGGGGTCTGGTGTTCTAGAAAAGTATCTCACTTGCATAGCACATAGACGGATACAGTAGATTGCCTTAGTTCATATTTTTATTTCTGTACCTTGGCATGTATATTATGCACCTTGCTAGTCCTCTGAGGATCTGACTATTTTCCAGGTTTAGACGAAGCTGAAGACTACCCAGAGGTTTACGGTTCGGGAGCTGAGACCGGAGGCTAGTGAGCCTTAGTGGAAGGTCAACTATCAAAAGTATATATTATAATCGACCCATTAATTTAAGGATTACAATAGAATATATCAAACTTGATGCAAATCAAAAAGTCAAGTACGAGTTTGAAACGAAGTCAAGGAAGGTTTCATGATTATGCCTCGCCCGTATACTCTGGCTGGGGTAAACCCTTGGTTTCATGATTCAGATGTGAATGCTATCCGTTACTCTACCTTATAATGACACAAGGGTGACTACGGTCAAAAGAGGACCACTAGCCTTAGTTTTTAGTAACATTCTATAACCTATATTTTCATAAACTACTTCCAACTCTAGGGTCACGCCAGTGCGCTGCTGGCTGCAGTGAATCCATAGTCTCCATAATTTAAATAAATGGCGACAGTGCGCTGCTGTCCTGCCATTATGCGTTAACTAACATTCCTTTAACTATATCTGAAAATATTCACGAGCTTCTAGAGAATCGAACAAGTTGACCATGAAATAGAGCGTAAGCATTTGTCCTATCAATCACAACCCTTAAAATAAAGGATTGAACAGGAAAGAAATATCTGAGGACAAAGAAATACAATATTCTAATATCTATTCCATGTGTATTCAAACCACAGAGGAAAACCTTTGGATCGAAACTAACTTGAGGTTCGTATGGGTATAACATTAATCAGAATTTATACAAAATAATAATTCCTAGGGCAAATAGAAACTACACAGGCAATTCGAAAAGATATGAGGATGATATCTAAGAGGCAAAGAGAAGGATTTACACAATTCATCAGGGTTAGATCATTGATTCTATGAAGCCCTGTCCCACCAAGTGAATAACCTATCCTCTGACAAGTAACGGAAGATACATCCATTATGAAGATTCATCTTACTAGCATGAATATATAAGGATTACAATAGAACATATCAAACTTGATGCAATCAAAAAGTCAAGTACGAGTTTGAAACGAAGTCAAGGAAGGTATCAAGCATGTGGATGTGATCCTATGGGTCTTTCCTATTCTATTTGCAGGCTCACGTCGGTACAGTTATGTAACCGAAGTGATTAACGTAGACCTGCATGGGCCACCACAAAAACATGTAACGCCCCAGTCCCAAAATACGTGGGACCAGGTATACGAATACATGCCAGCAGCACTTCACCAATGGGCCAAGCTACACAACAAGCCCATTAGCGAAATACTTAAGCTGTAAATCATGATAACACCAAAATACCACATAGTCCACAGGTATATACATCTAATCACATCCACAGAGTTCACAAAGAGATCAAGAATAAATAAAGAATGTCTCAAATATCCAGCAATAAAAGTAATGAAGTCTGTGCGGGTAAATCATTCCGAAATCATATAAATAGAAAGAAAGTACAAATCAACTACAAGTCTAATGAAAAGAAAAGGAAATAATGTAGCAAGACTGAATATGATTATAACATGATCACGAAAAATCCTCTGGCACTATCTCGTCCTCCTATGCCGGTACGCCTCCGGTCTCAGCTCCCGAACCGTAAACCTCTGGGTAGTCTTCAGCTTCGTCTAAGCCTGGAAAATAGCCAGGTCCTCAGAGGACTAGCAAGGTGCATAATATACATGCCAAGGTATAGAAATAAAAATATGAACTAAGGCAATCTACTGTATCCGTCTATGTGCTATGCAAGTGAGATACTTTTCTAGAACACCAGACCCCTTCCACTAAGGCTCACTAGCACCTCAGCAGGGTATTGTGATTAATGTTATAGATGAGGATTACCTAGAATATATAATATAGAATATATACTTTTTGATTTGCATCAAGATTATAGACTTATCTCCGACTCTTCAGCATGAATGTTTCCATGTTATCTTCTTTTTCAACATGATTGCTTTTGTGTTCTTTCCTACTCATTTGACTAAACCCTTTCATGTTGACTTCTTGAGTAATTCTTCCAGTTCTTTTTGTGCTAAGTTGTTGGAAAGTGTATTATGGATTGGTCTAAGGAAAAGTTTGAGAAATTATATTTATCCTTGTATTACGGAATTAAAGTTTTTGCAGCCAGAGAAATACTGGCGAGGCAAGACTTCAGATAACGGCATCATGGCTACATATGTTTCTCAAATTTTACTTGAACCATATCCTATGCAAGTTGACATTTTTCCTGTATTTTTGTAAAAAAATTTAATTCAAAAGTATTTCATGGATTTGGCCAAGATAAGCTCAAGAACCTGTATTACTTGGCATGGTAGATGTGCACTACAGCCATCCGTCATATTATGGAATAAGAAAGTTATTTGCAGCCAGATGCACACTGGCGTGGCAGTAACTTTATGTAACATAATCACGGAGATATATGGTTCTCGAGTCTTACCGAGACTATGTCCTATGCATCTTGTTTGGCATCACATCGTTCTTGAAAATAATGCGATAAACCTTCCTGCTTTGCTTGACCCTACCGTTGTTTGAAATTGGTATATAGGTTTGTTTGACCCAGCCTTAGGCTTCCATTACCTTCTATTTATTAGATGACTAAAATAGAAAAACCTTATAGTTATATTATAGAATATAATTAAGCTAGATATTGGTGTGATTGTGATGTTGGATAGCTAGAAACGGGTAGGTTTCTTATATATGGATCGTAGTGAGATTATGAGTCGAGTATGAATGCCTGGATATCGGATGCGTAGAGCCTATTAGGAGAAATTGCTAGGAGTGAAATGACGAGTATCATTGAATAGGTTATAATACTATACCTACGATAGAGTGAGTAGTATTGGGAGTATTAAGGAAGGAGAGATTGTATGCTAAGCTTAGTAAGTGTGAATTTTGCCTTGATAGAGTTCCTTTTCCTGGATACATTATCTCGGAAGAAGGACTTTCAATTGATCAGAAAAAGATAGCTACCGTAGAGTCTTGGTCGACACCAACATCGGTTGCAGCAGTTAGGAGTTTTCTTGGACTTGCAGGGTATTACCGCAGGTTCGTAGAGAATTTCTCACGGATTGCAGAGCCCATGACATGGTTGACCCGTAAGGATCAGGAGTTCCAGTGGACAGAAGATTGTCAGAAGGCTTTTGAAGAGTTGAAGAAGAGGTTGACCTCAACACCTATTTTGATGCTTCCTTCTAGATAGAGAGGATTCGTAGTTTATAGTGATGTGTCAGGTAGTAGACTTGGATGTGTTTTGATGCAACATGGAAAGGTCATAGCCTACTCATCGAGGCAGATGAGGGTATATGAGAAGAATTACCCTACTCATGATCTGGAGTTAACAGCGGTGATCTTTGCATTGAAGCTATGGAGGCATTATTTGTATGGAGAACGTGTGGAGATATTTATGGATCATAAGAGCTTGAAGTATGTCTTCACGCAAAATGAGTTGAATATGAGACATAGGCGGTTGTTGGAGCTTATGACAGACTATGATATAGACTTACAGTACCATCCTGGCAAGGCGAACGTAGTGACAGATGCTTTGAGTAGGAAGCCTACTGCATATTTCTTGGCAGCTCATTCACAGTTATTAGAGGATCTTCAGGAGCTTGGAACAGAAGTCATTATGCTGGGACAACAATGAGTACTTGCCAATCTTGAAGTATATTCATCACTTGTAGATAGAATCAAGGCAGCGTTACCTACAGTTGCAAGATTTTGAAGACTTTGCAAGAGGATAGAGGTAAGAGCGATAGATACTTAGACCAGAGCTTGTGAAGCAGACAGTCGAAAAAGTGAAGCGAATTCAGAGTCATCTTCAGGCAGCTCAAGACCGGCAGAAGCATTGGGCCGATACGCATCATCAACCACTAGAATTCAAGAAGGAAGAGCATGTATTTCTGAGGATCTCACCGACGCGGGACACCATTAGATTCGTGAGTAGAGGAAAGTTAAGTCCAAGGTATATAGGACCGTTCGATATCATTGAGCGTGTAGGAGATGTGGCATACCGTCTTGCATTACCCCCATCACTAGAGGGAGTGCATGATGTATTCCATGTCTCACAGTTGAGGAGATATGTGACTGATCACAGTCATGTGGTCGATCACTCTGAGATCACGGTGGGACCCAGTTTATCATACGAGGAGTAGCCGATAGGTATCTTGGATACGAGTGAGAAGATGCTTAGAGGGCAGACGATTAGACTGGTTCGTGTTGCATAGAGGCACCATTCTCCGAGAGAATCAACTTGGAAGCGTGAATATTCTATGCGTGAGCGTTATCCTCACTTATTCGTAGATGCCGGTAAGTCTTAGCCTAATTATTCATATGATAAGATTTTTCTATATAATTATGTTATTTTTAATTTCGAGGATGAAATTTTCTAAGGTGGGTAGGTTGTAAGCCCCCTAATTTTTGGATTTTATTTTTAATTATTTTTAATTATTTTACATGGATATTTTAAATATTAAAGTTAATAATGACTATGATAGTAGTTTACTGTAGCTTTGATTTTGGAAGTACAACAAATATTGTTTTCTCAAATCTAGTTCCATATTTGAATCCTAGACTCTTCCACCTTCAGTTTGATATATCATGTCCCATCCAATTTTGCCTTTCAACATTCCTTTGACTTTGCGTAATTTCGGGCCAACTTAGGCCAATTTTAGCCATTGACGTAATTTTAAACCAACTTCCAATTTGATTTTTGGACTTGACATAGATCGAAACCGTATGACCCAATATATGATTTTGATCCATTTTAAGTCTACAATGCACATGCATAGGGTGTATCATCCAATCGAGTTCTCATGTGCTACTTATTTGTAAATGGCACATGAGACTCATTAAATTGATTTTTGGGTCCAATTTAACTAGTAATGCTACTCGGACCCTAACCTAGTCAACCCTACTAGTTAGAGCCTAACTAGGAGTACAAAAACCAAGTATGAATATATTTAAGAGAATTTTAAGGATTAAATTGCAGCCATATGCAATATTCTCTTATATCTTTGACTTGGTCAAACATCTAACCAAAATAGGAAACCTATTAATAATAGTATGATTTGGAGAACCAAATCCTATCCAAATTAGATCAAAACAAAGCCCATGCACTATATATATATATGCCTATCAAACCCTAACCATCCCCCTCTCTCATAACCATCCACTACTCCACAAATCCCCCCAAACCTAGCGGCCACCACTCCAAACCCGAAACCCTAGCCGACCCCCTTTCTTTACAAAATATAATTTCTCCTCGATTTTTGCACCAACCACCACCACTTGGACATCTCTCTCAACATCCTCTTCTACCCTAGCAACTATAGGAGCAACCATGAGGCCGTTAGGGAGGTGCACGATGTGCTACTTGGGCCGAAACTCCATCGAATCAAAGTCTGAAATGTCACAGCAGGTTAGTCGAATTGTAGATGATGTTTCACTCACTTTTTCTCATCTTTTTCTCCTCAAACCAAATTTAGAGTTACCTTTGTGTGTCTAGTCCAACCTCTGATCGCCGGATCCCCTAGTTCCAAGCGGTTTGTCCGTGGCGTTGATTCTACGACAGGGTATCCAGAACTGATAAATTCTTTTTTGGGCCACTTTTTGCCTATTTAAGTTCAGTTTACAACCTTTTAATATTTTTATTCAGAATCTAGATGTCGATACCTTTCCGACGCATATCTGAAAGTTACGTTTTGTATCCGTTTGCTATTTTTAAAAATTCAAGACATTTTCTGTATCACTGAACTCCGAAAAATTCTGTTTTCCTTGTGTCCAAAAGTGTCAAAACTCCATGAATCTATATTAAACTTTATGTTGTGCAAGTTTAACATTATAAATACTATTTTAACTAATTTTTGTAATTTTTATAAATTTATTATTTTTATTTTATCATTGTTTCGGAACTAAATTAATGGGTCGATTTGAGGAAGTCATATGTGGCATTGACATAAGACCTCTTGTGAAAGGGTTTTTCTATTGAAAATAGCATTATACCAATATATAAGTATTTATAGATAAATTCCAGAATTTAAATATATTATTTATGAGAGGTTTTGTTACCTATATGTACTTACATAATAGATGCAGTGTCGTAACAACGTTATGGCAACTAGGAGACGTAGATACTCATATAATTTATATATGGTGTGTTGATATAAATATTAAATATAGTGTATTATTATAGGTGAGCTTGGGAGGATCGACAAGGACACCGGAGTTGGACAGGCCTACCCGCAGACAGCAGTTACAGGCAAGCGTGCATTGCCATCGTTACAGATCTTTCTTTTCTGTCTTGTTTTTTTATTAGCATTGCATGACATAGGACGTTGATACTTAGTGTCCATTTATAGACGGATGCCGATGTCATGATAGTGACATCGAGTATTGACATTAGGCATTACGTACATACTGATGTGTCCATTGACACGATTGACCACAGGACACCGACACATTCATGATGCGAGGTTTACATGACTATTCGTGGTATTGACCTCGTGTTAGCATTCTAGATTTATTTATCAGGATTGCTTTTACTTCCGAGATGACTGTACAGACTTGATATTGCTAGATTCTAGACATGGGGATTGGGGAGAACTTGACTACAATATCAGACCTATTATCGTGTGGCCCGTTGTTTAGTGACCTTTATCTCTATATCAGAGTAAAGGATTATCACTGACGAGAATTGATTGTCCTTGGTGCCACGACACAGGTACTGGGGACAATACCCTGCTGAGGTGCTAGTGAGCCTTAGTGGAAGGGGTCTGGTGTTCTAGAAAAGTATCTCACTTGCATAGCACATAGACGGATACAGTAGATTGCCTTAGTTCATATTTTTATTTCTGTACCTTGGCATGTATATTATGCACCTTGCTAGTCCTCTGAGGACCTGGCTATTTCCTAGGCTTAGACGAAGCTGAAGACTACCCAGAGGTTTACGGTTCGGGAGCTGAGACCGGAGGCGTACCGGCACAGGAGGACGAGATAGTGCCAGAGGATTTTTCATGATCATGTTATACTCATATTCAGTCTTGCTACATTATTTTCTTTTCTTTTTATCAGACTTGTAGTTGATTTGTACTTTCTTTCTATTTCTATGATTTCGGGATGATTTACCCGCACAGACTTCATTACTTTTATTGCTGGATATTTGAGACATTTCTTTATTTATTGTTGATCTCTTTGTGAACTCTGTGGATGTGATTAGATGTATATACATGTGGACTATGTGGTATTTTTGGTGTTATCATGATTTACAGCTTAAGTATTTCGCTATTGGGCTTGTTGTGTAGCTTGGCCCATTGGTGAAGTGCTGCTGGCATGTATTCGTATACCTGATCCCACGTATTTTGGGACTGGGGCGTTACACTAATACACTAGTCTAAGCACGCTATTGCACTATCCGTGCCACGATTTCTAGTCACCTTGTACTCCAAAACTCCATCATGGCTAAAATCATCTACCGTAATAATTAACTAAATAATTGTTTATAATAATTCTAAAAATCACCATTTAATAAAATAAATAATAATAGAAAATATTTCAAATTTTCTGGGAAGGGCAACTACATGAGTATATCGCCGCAGGACGTTGTTGTGCACAAATTTTATGGATGAAGCAAACTTTAGAAGACTATGGATTGCATTACCCACACATACCCATTTTCTGTGATAACACTAGATCTATTAATTTGACTAAGAATCCAGTATGTCACTCTCGTACTAAGCATATCGAGATTCGACATCATTTTCTTAGAGATCATCAACAAAATGGAGATATAGACCTTGTATACATAGAGACACAGAATCAATTGGCTGACATATTCACAAAACCTCTAGCTGAAGATCGTTTCAATTATTTACATCGAGAATTAGGAATTTTATATGTTAATAATATTAATTAATTTTGTTTTATTAATTAATTTATTCAATACTCAATAACTATTTTTGAGACAAGCCTAAAAAGAGTCTGTCTGTCACCACGACTACGGTCGAAGCGAAGCGGTATTTAAGAGTTCCCCGGTTAACCTCCGTTAGTTGGGACAGTACTCCTGTAGCTAATCTGAAACAGATGCTGAGTAAAGAATATTAATTTATAAAATAATATTAATTATATTATTTGAAATTTAAAATTACTAAACTTTGAATTAAATATTTGAAATGAGTTGATGAAAAGGATTTGGCCCACAAATTTTTTTTAACCCAGGAGAACCCTAGGCAAATTCGGCCAGAGTTCTGTTGGTGCTGTATGCGTTTTAAACCAGAACCCGAGGCCTTCTCCTCTTCATCACTTCCAAACCAATCTATCATCATCACAACAGCAGCCGAAGAACACCCCAAACCCTAGTTATTCTCCACTTATTTTCTTCCAATCCACGTGGAGATTTTCATCCAAAATTTGGATTCGTACGAAGAATCGTGTCCTCTACAACATACTTGATTTTCGGAAGGTATAATTCCTTTTCTCCTCCACTTTCAATTTTTTAGGGTTTCTTAGTTTTGGAAAAGAATGCCTAAGGGATTCAATCCTTTCAAGAGGAAGAAGACCCATGCCAGTGAAAAGGCATCGTCTTCTGATCCGAACACGGATTCCCTCTTTTCTCCGTTCCAATCGGATGACGGCGTATCAGATGATTTTTACTTCAAAACTCATGACCAAGCATTGCTTTGGTATGCCAATTTTGTTATGCGTACTATATGCACCGGCTCTCCGATTAAGTGGACTGTATTTCTTGAACACCGTCCCTACTTTGAGGTATTAGGGTTACACCATCTTGCTACCCTACAATTTCCTATAGCTACTAATGCCCTTAGATTGTTCTATTGTAACTTCGTGTTAGACACTTTTACCGCAAGGACTCGTGTTGGCGGGATCGATATCGAGTTCGATGATGCATTGCTTGCGGAAATCCTTGGTATTCCAAACGAAGGTGCCCCGCTCGATGACATCACCGACTTCGATTTTCCTGAGGGTACGACTCTTGTTAGTTTCAAGAATGAGCTTTGTGCGCCCGTACGTACTCGTCTTAGAAAGTTCAGAGCGAATAACTTGAACTTGTTTAACTATGAGTTACATCGCATCATCTATGCCACTCTACTTCCCAAATCCATTTCAAAAGATGATGTCACTACACTAGAACTTTCTGCCCTATATCACATTCTTAAGGGGATTCCTTTTTCTGTCCCTAAGACTATCATTCAGATGATAGGTAGATGTCGCGAAAGAGACTGCAACCTCTCTTATGCGATGCTTATCCCACGCATCTTTCAGCATTTTGACATAGACTTATCTACTTGTGCTCTGGACCCTGAGCCCAAGTTCCTTAAGCTTTTTCGTCGCAGTATTGCCACTGCTCCTCACCTGCTCCTACTGTACCTGTTCCTCCTCAGTCTTACCCTATAACTTTTGAGGGTATTCATCAGCACCTATCGGATCTGCAGACATTCTTTGTTGACACTTCCAGGGAACATGAGTTCCGTAACGTGACTCGGTTCTAGGCTATTGTCAACTCATTTGCCGATCTCCGATTTGCTCAGACGGGTCATTCTGCTAGCTCTCTTCCTAGAGACCCTTCTCTATCGTTACCGCATTGATGATGAGGTGGTCTACTCTCTGTTCCAGCCAGGGAACGCTTACGATTGGTATCGTACTTCTGGTGCTACTCCACACACCTCTAGAGCTGGCACTTCTGGAGCTGGTCCATCCGGACATGGTGGACATGCGGGTACTGCAGATGATGACGATGACGATGATGATGATTTTTGATTTATCATACTTTTGAGACTGATGATTTTGTCTTTTGTTTACTTGGAAATGCTCCGACATTTCAAGATAGTATCAGTAATCTTGTTAGTTATGTGGTTATGATTTATGACTTTTTGTTGGACATGTTATATGCTTCAGTTTAGCATTTTATTCAGTTCAGCTTTTATTATAGCATTATCTTTGTATGCTTTCATTTACACTGCCTGTGAAATATTCTCTACTTATTTTTTTTGTCTGTGACATTTATACCATGCCTGTGACTAATGTTTTTATATATCCATATTTTGTGTTTCTTCACTGATTGTAACTTATGCATATATTGCGGGGGAGCTTTCTCTTTTGCAATTATTTTGCTAAGTGACAACGGAGGAGAAATAAGATCTAACATCTTCATGGATACAGGTTAGGTTATGAATAATTTTTTTATATATCTCGGTACAATTTTGAGCTGATAAAGACCAAAGATGTTATATCGGTCAGGGTTTGTCAATTATCAAAATGGAGGAGATTGTTGGCCCATTAGTCATGGTCAAACCTGATTTTAATAATTGATCAAACTCTGTCTCGATATACGGAACAATTCAGATGTTTACTCAAGACGTTTTGGACACTGTTCAAGACCGAAGCTATGTTTGTCACTCAAGACTGTATTTCCTTACGCAATGTAATTTTCATTTTTATTGAGTCTAGGAATACATTGTACACCAAGTCGTACTGGCAAATAGGCTATCCGAAATTATTTTTAAAACTGACATATCATTTTTAAAATGACCTATGTTTTTGAAAAACATCTGCTATTTACAAAAAGCTTCTGAAGGATTTCAAAAAGCCAAAAACATTTTTCATAAAATTAACCTGACCAACCCTGACAGAGTTCGGCCAGAGTTCGGCCAAGGTAAACGTTATGTGAACATTGGATTTTGAACTTGGTCTCCCTTCAGTTGCGGTTTGTTACAAAGAGTTCTGTCCGAATTCTGCTAGAGTTCTGTCTTTAGAAAAACTATAAATAGAGAGGAATTCTGATCATTTAAAATCACTCATTCACTTTCATCTTCTCTCTTCTAAAGCTTACGTTTCTTCCAAAGAGTTTTAAAAAAGCTTCCATTTTCAAATCCCAAGCCAGTTACAATTCTCTAGTTAATTTGTCGGTACGGTGCGGTCTAGAAGATTTCAGAGAAATTGTAATCAGAGGCTTGATTGAAGAAAGACTCTTCAAAACTGAAGTTGGTCGAGTTCTTCGTATCAAAGCTCGCGTCTGTAGAAGTTGCAAGGACTTCGTATAAAAACTTTCGGGATTTTCCAATAGTGAATTCAACTGAAAGCTAGAGTTCTTCCGACTGGACTAGTCCTCACAAGAGGAAAACAAGTATAAATCTCTGCGTTTGCGTTTGCCTTCTGATCACTCTTTTCTTTATAGTTATTAGTTTATGATTATTATTATTATTTCTGTGATCTAACCGCTAACAAGTTTTAATTAGCAATATTCTGCTGCCTAATCTATTCACCCCCTCTAGAGTATTCTGCTTTACGACTTCGTTCCTACATAGCGGAGAGGTACTCAATCACAGTTAGGAAAAATTCTGATCTAATTCGTGCCATCTACACATTCTTGCTGATAATTGCCTTCTTTTGAAATAACTGTCCTCCTTTGATTATATCGCTTCATTCTCAGTAATTGATTCTTTGTTTGATCTGTCTTCAGAATGGTGGAGACACGATCGCAACGCTCTGGCCTAAGGGATACCACTGAGAGGTCTGCCACTTCTCGTCCGACTCAGCAGGATCCTGGAACTGCAGCACCTCTTATTCCAGCTCAGGTGGGAGCATCTGCAACTTTTAGGGGTGCTCCTCCACCGGTTCCGAGGACTACCCCAGGAGTTCAGGGGATGCTACCACCACCGCCTCAGGGGACAGTTGATATGGCGCAGTTCTTTTTCTTCATGCAGCAGATAATGGAAACTCAGCGGCACCAGGCAGAGGACATGAGGCAGGGCATTGCCAATGCCCATCAGCTAGCCATGGTAGCAGTGGAGAAGGTGACTGCCCAGCCGCAAGGAGGGCAGGTTCAGCCATACCAGCCGAAGATACCGAACATTCAGGAATTCTAGAATATGCGTCTGCGAGACTTCAAGGGTACGGAGGGTATCCTCTATGCGGACGACTGGATCGAGTACATAGAGGAGATCTTCCGCCTTACAGAGATACCAGCCCGGCTCCAAATAGAGGCAGCGGGCAGCCAGATACAGGACCTTTCCCGTCTATGGTACCAGACCGACCCCAGGGTTGGTACAGAGGGGCAGACTTGGGAGGCTTTCAAGAAGCTTTTTAAGGAGAAGTTCTTCCCCGATACAGCACTTGGCGCTTTGGAGACGTAGTTCGAGAACTTGGTTCAGGGGAACCTGACAGTAGAAGAGTACGCTGGAGAGTTCTGCCGCCTGGACAGATTTGTGGAGGGCCTTAGCGAGACAGCGAAGGCTAAGAGGTTCAAGAAGGGCTTGGTTAAGGAAGTCAAGTCCTTGACCAAGAGCAACAGAAATGCTACTTTTGAGGAGATTCTGTTGGGAGCTATGGCAGGATAGGATGACTTGGAGCTCAAGTCCAAGAGGAGTCGAGATGATTAAGGAGGGGCCAGTGGGAGTGAATAGCGTCCCTGTGTGCAGAAGATAGTGCACCAGCGTCAGCAGATGCAGGCACCAGCTCGGGTTCAGCAGGGACAGCATCAGCCTCAAAGTCAGGATCAGAGGATGCAGAGTTGTGCCTACTGCAAGAAGCCGGGACACATTTGGGAGTCTTGTAGGAGGAGGTTGAAGGTTTGCCTATTTTGTGGATCCGACGCTCACCAGATAAAGGATTGTCCCTCGGCACCCCCACTTGGTGGAGCACAGGGTCAGAGAGAGGGAGCTAGGCCACCTGTAGCACAGCACCATACCCAACACCAGAGGGGTGGAGTTTTTGCACAGAGGGTCGAGGAGACCGATGCTGCATGTGATGGGTTAGCAGGTCTGTCTTTCCTATTCTTTTTTCCCTTCTTGTTGTGTGATTTTATTAGTACATGTCAGGAAAACCTTGTGATGTGCTAGATAGTGTAGTAACCATGTTCGAGACTGTGAATTACGACCAGTAGGACCATGTTTTGCATGTTTTAGATATAATTTTCTTGACCTTGATTGTCGGGGGTTTAACCTAGAAGAAGTGCAACCATCTTAAATTTCGAGGACAAATTTTTTCTAAGGGGGGTAGATTTGTAACCACCACATTTTTAATTTAGGGGTATTTTAGTCATTATGTATTTATTTGAATTTTCTTATTAATTTATTAATTAATGTGATGCTTGTAGCTTGATTGGTGTTTTGAGTAGCATCATGTGGTTTGACCTTAGTCACCTTTCATTAAGAGCCTAATATGATAATTAGAATTATTTGTTGACCTATAGAATTAATTTCAGAATTTATTCCATTTTTGGCTATGAATTAATGATTTAAAGTCATTTTTACATAGGCCTTTTAAACCCTTTTTGACATAGGCCTTTTAGCAACTCATGAAGTGATTGGCCCATGTGCAAACCCTAACCCTAACACCCCCTATCATGGTCGGCCACAAGCAGCCCCCTCTCTCATTTGTAGAAACTCATAGCCTCCACAAGATCTAGAGCAAACCCCTAATCTCCCTTTTCTCCAAAAACCTTAGATTTTTCATCCGGAGTCTGTTTCACCTCAACCGAATTCTGTTGCGCTCGTTAGGAAGAGGAGGACGTCTTACTGGAGTACTGCTAGCAAGGAGGAGGAGGCATTTGCTCGAGAGAAATCGGCCGATAAAGCGCTCGAGGAATTCCTTTTATTGAGATTCCGACTCTCAATAGGTAAACCCTAATCTACCTTTGTTTCTCCTGAATTTTCTTCATTATTGCATCCATATAGGCACCCTCGATCTGTGTATGAAGTTTGGTAGGATTTTGGTTTCATTTGATAGCGGTATCGGACACGTATCGGTCTCACGTTGCACGTGTTCGGCAAAATGCCACTTAGAACTGAAAGTGTTAATTTTTGATTCTGTTTTCACAAATTCCTTTCTTATATGATTTGTAAAAACTTTTGTGAAGACGGATCGAAAATCGACACGATTTCGGCATCCGAACGGACACGAACACGCGTGCACGAGATCCCGTGCACGCCCTGCTGTCTGTGCGTCATAACTCAACCCACAGAGCTCCGTCTCGCGTGAAATTTTTTGAGCACGTAGGGGCAACCTCTTCCCACATGACCGTAAAATTTTACGATGTTTTGTCGAGCGAGCACGGAGAAATCCGTCGTGCACTGGTCGGCTGAACTGTGCACTAAGGCTAAAATTCGTCGCTGACACGGCCTTCGTACGCGGACACGACGCATCGAGGACCCATTCCAGGAGCACGAGCACATAGCCCTATACCTAGACTATCCAGGGACCCGATCCCGAGTTGGGGCGTGGCTCGAATCGCGAGCCACAAGGCTCGACACACGCCCACGGGCACGCACGCACGCGCGCGCAGGCCGCGCGGTTGATTCGCTGGTCGCTGCATCGCGTAGGCGTGACATGGGGTCATGTCACCATGTCCTAGCCCTACCCCGAGACTCTACCTAGCTGTGTGCACGAGCATGAGGCTTCTCGTTGCGTGTGTGGTGCTCAATCAAGCGATATACGCATTCTAGACACATGAAATCGGTTTTCCCGATACGCATTCTCTGGACACGACACGGACACGGTTTCGACTCCGTGAGTGCCCGAGCACGTCACGTATGTCGAGACTAACATGCTTGCCAAGTTTCATGATTTATTGTTGAGTATTTTGTGATTTGGGTCGTTTGTCGAAATTGGGTTTTTCGGGCTCAATATTTTGAATAGAAATGTGATATTTGATTCTTCGACTTTTATCGATATTTTCTGACTTGTTAACTTATATATGATATTTTGGACTTGCGGGAAGTGATCCGCGGGATTATTACTTATTTTTTGCCTTTTTCAAGTATATTTGAGTTTTCTATATGTATACATATATGCATAAGTAGTGTATATGTATTTCAATGTATATAGTTTATATATATATATATTTAATGTGCTGTTTGATAGTGAGTTCTGATTTTTCCAGGTTAAGTCTTTCTCGATTTGTGTAATCGATTCATATATATATATATATATTATATATATATCTATATATATATATATATATATATATACCTATGTATAACTTCAGATATGTAAGTTTATATATTTATATATGTAGTTTATTATATATATTTTTTTTTTAT